>JANSVA010000007.1:26473189-26485132 GCA_025504915.1 Erythroxylum reticulatum | reverse complement strand
TGCTAGGGAGAAGCATGCTTGATAATGTCTTCCTAGTGTAGGAACTTGTTAGGGGTTATACTAGGAAGCAAATTTCACCGAGATGTATGATCAAACCCGATATCACAAAAGCTTATGATACAATGGCATGGGAGTTCCTTGAGTATATAGTGAAAGGTTTGGGGTTTCCAACAATGTTAATTAAGTGGATTATGGAATATGTACAAACGCCTTCCTACTCGATCTCAATAAATGGATCACTACACTAGATGTTTAAAGGTCGAAGGGGATTGAGGCAAGGCAACCCAATGTCTCCTACCCTCTTCTTACTTGGCTTAGAGGACCTCTCATGGTTGTTGAAAATTAGAACAAGAAGTCCTCAGTTTCAGTTCCATCTGAAGTGTAAACGGCTTGGTATTACAAGTTTTGCTTTTGTGAATGACCTTATGATATTTTCTCGAGCAAATCCAATGTCTATAGGCATTCTAATAGAAGTGTTGGAGCAAATACATCAAGTGGTAGGGCTGAAGGTAAATGTGTCAAAATCAAGCGTATACTTAGCAGGGGTATATGGATATGAGAGGGAGAGAATCTTAGAGATGGTGGAGTACCCTATACGTGAATTTCTTGTACAGTATTGGGGGGTCCCTTTGGTACCTAAAAAAGTGTCAGTGGCCCAATGTTTTGTGCTTATTGAATTTGTTAAGGCTTGCTTAAAACATGGACTAGTCACTCCCTATCTTATGCGGGCAGAATTGAGCTTCTAAAGTCTGTTATTCAAGGAGGGCTGCTCTCCTTTTGGCTCCAAGCTTTCCTTATCCCAACAACCATCTTGGAGAGGATAACCTCCATCTGCAGAGTGTTCTTATAGGGTGGTAGACATTTTAGAGTTGCATGGGAAAACATTTGTGCTCCAATAGATGAGGGTGGAATTAGACTGAAAAATTGCAAGCAGTGGACATCAGCACTACTAGCCAAAATGCTATGGAACATTCATACCAAGGCAGACTCATTATGGGTAAGGTGGATTTATGAAGTGTATTTGAAGAACATCTTAATTTGGGATTGGAAACCACACAGTTGAGACTCACCTTTGTTGAAAAAACTAGCCTCAATTCGGGACAACTTGGTGGAAAAATTGGGAGGCCGAAGGGGAGTGGAGAGTGGAATGCAGAAGTTGTGTGTAAATGGACTCCTTTCTTCACAGAAAACTTATGAGCTATTGAGAGTAAAGAAAACAAGAAGACCATGGACGACATTCATATGGAAGATATACATCCCTCCGAAATTCTCCTTCATTGCATGACTTAGCCTCCAGAATAGACTACCAACAAAAGATAACCTACTATTTTTGGAGATTGACTGAAAGTGTGGTTTTTGTAATGTTGAAATAGAAATTGTTAACCATTTATTTTTTAAATGCTCTTTCACAGTTGAAGTTTGGAATGCTATCCGGAGTGGCTGGGTTTGACCCGAACTATGTCCATGCTGTCTAGTGCTATCAAATGGATCTGGAAAGACTACACTAGAGCACGTCTCAGAAGCAAAGCTGCTAGACTTGCACTCATATGTATCATATACATGGTATGGAAGATTAGGAATGTTCTACAGCTAGAGATTGCTTCTGCTACGAGCTTAGATGTAATTTTCAAAATTAAAATAATTATGTATCAGATCTTATACATATTGTATCCCATGGAATTTATTACTTTTTGATGTTCTGGATGTACTAAAGAACTTGATATTATTCTGGTATTTCGGATGTACTGGGTATATTTTGGATGTATTTTGATATCTTGGTTGTATAACTGATCTTGATGACATGATTACAAACTCTGGTTGGGGTATGCCCCAAGGACCTTGTACATATCTTTTTTGATTCAATATATATTTACTTTTCATCAAAAAAATCAAGGGATTACTAAAGAGGGAAGTGCTTATATTCTATGCCAATTTCTTTTCAAAAAATCAATTCTTTACTCTACATATACCTATTATCTAGAATGCTATGCTTGGGCTTGCAAAATACATAAGAATTTTGATCCTGGAGTTGAAGTTATTGAACATCTCATTACTATTAGACCAGAAAATCCAGGGCATTATGAGATGCTTTCCAATATATGTGCTTTGACAGATAGAATGGATCGAGTAGAGGTGATTAGAAATATTATGATACGAAAATGTTTAAAGAAGTAAGTTGGGTATAACATAATTGAAATTGAACAAAAGACAGACTTATTTATATGCAAACGTCAACTACTAGACTAGAGGAATGAAGGATTCAGTAAAGAGATAAAAAGGAGTGGATAAGGCACTATCAATAACCTCCAAATTTAGAAGAACGCGTTCATTGTTTTGTTCAGGACAAATGGTTAACTATAAGAGGTTAGAGAGAGAGAGAGAGAGAGAAGAGTTATTTTTTTATCATTTTTTAGACCTTAACTGCTAATTAATATCTACGTTTAACAAAGGACCTACAAAAAAATGTTACATATATTTTTTATAACGAAGATTAACGGGTAAGTTAAGTTGAAGTTTAAATTTAATGTTTATAAAACATTAAAATTCTTTTTAAATATGTCCACACTTCTAAATTTAAATTAAATTTTAATAAAAACGTCAAGATTCAATATAAAATAAATAACAAATCTAAAACATAATTTAAAGCCTATTTTTATTGTCATAATCATTAAGTCTTTCTAAATCTAAGATCTAAACTATAACTTAAAACTTATTTTTTTTACTTTAAACAAAATTAAGGCACTATTAATTAGTAATTATTGAATCCAAGTACACGACACAATTTATAAATTAAATAAAATTCAACCCAATCATAAAAGTTAAAGTGCATAATCTACAATTTGATTACTAAAACCACAATTGTCACAACACAATCTATAATTTGATTATGCCAAATAAATTAAATCTAATATCTAAATTAAAACACAAATACATATAAATCATAAGCACAAGTGCAGAACTCAAACAATTGACATTATTTGAATTCAATCAATTTAATGATTCACGCAACAAATTTAAACAACCTAAAACTAATAGGCTAAAGACTAAAAGGTAGCAAATCAACAATTGCTGGAGTCTTAAAGAGGAGCAGAGGCTGCAGACCATGACAACTGTTTGGTCAGCGGCAACTGCGTGGTGAAGAGTGGCGACGATGAGGTGGTTGCACTGGCCCAATGGTCTGGTGTCAAGCGTGGCAAAGGTGCGTCGCAGCGATTTTGGCCAGTGGTGACTGTAAGAGGTTGGATCTGCTGTTTTGTGGATAGCTGAGTGGTGACGCTACGATTAGGAGGCGAGCTGGTAATGGTGGCGCGACAAGTTGATGGTATTGTGCAGCGAGAGAGGCAACATACAACAGGGAGATAGGGGATGGGGAGGGGAAAAGGCGGAAGCAAAATGTCTAGAGGAAGATAGGCAGAATTTGAGTTAAAAATTTTTAATTTTGCAATTTAGTCCTAAATTTTTCAAAATTTACTGATAAATAATCGATATTGACAAGTAATGGCTAAGATATATTTTACACATATCCATACAACTAATGACTCACTCAAAAGGTCAAGGTAATATATGTTACTAAATGCATGTTTCACAAATCCATACAAGTAATGACTCACTCAAAATCCAAAGCTAGTGTATGTTACTAAATGAAGTGTTATACATAGTTCAATTATACTCACTCTCTTGTAGGGATGACAATGGGTTGGATTAGCCTTAAGTTTGGACAATCCAACCTGTTGCTGAAGTCTGGGTTCAACCTAAAGCCTAATAGAATCCAAGGCAACAAACTCAAGCTCAAACTTAAACTAGCTAAAGATAGCTTGACTTCAATTTTTTTAAATTAAAAAAAAAGTTAAAATAACGTCGTTTTACATAAAAACTAAGATAGACACTTGAAATTTTAAAAAAACTAGGCCCTAGGCCTTGTCAATCTGGGCCTAATTTGTTGACTCCCGGGCTACTAGCCATCTCTACTACAAATGTTGATGCCTTCTGCGTATAACATGATTGTAGACCTGTCTTGTCCGCAAGAACAATCCTAATGCTGCCACTGAGCCTAACAACGTAGCAGAAGCCATAATCAGAAAGGATAACATGAAGCAATGAGTTCCAATACACTTATTCCCTTCCTCTGATGCTTGTTTATCATATATATATCCAACCACTCGCACAGAGAATATGTAGGATCCAACAGGACATGCAATTGTAATGGAGTTGAATATGGTGCCCATGTGCTGTACACCAAATATCTCAGAAGCAATTGTAGGCATTAGTGACCATTGGGAACCATAACAAACACCCACCAACACTGAACCTGCATAGAGAGCACCAGGCAAACCAGAAGCAATCACCAGATGGCCAAGAGTCATGCCTACAAGAGTAATGACCATGAACAATGGCCTAGCACATCCTCTGCTGCGTAGCAAATAATCAGATATATATCCTGCTCCAAACCTTCCTAAAAAGTTCCAAATGCTCCACAAAGAAACCAACGTACTTGTCTCGTATCTCCTGTAACCGAGGGATCCTCCTACTTGGCTCAAGTTATTAACTGTGGCAAGTCCTGAGCCCATACCGCAAGCCATAGCCAGAAACAAAATCCAGAAATCCAATGTAAAGATAGATTGCCAAAGGTTTAGGTTTTCAACTACTTCCAGACGGCTTTCTTCACTAGAATCAACACAATCATAACTGTGTCCGTGCGGAAGATGATAACTTGTAGAATCCTGCTCTACCAGCTTCTTAGAGTCATCAATTAACCGACTCCGCACGGAAACAATTTCAGAATCATTGTCACGTTTCGTTGCAACAAAAAGAGGGGATGCAAGTAATATCACGAGCAGCACAAACATGATGACACGCAGAACCAATTGGAAGCTAAATATTTGCTCCATTATGATACCAAACATAAGATAACCACCAAGAACCAAAGCAATTACAGAGACTCTATCAAGGAACTTCTCATCATCTTCCTCAACGTTGTAGATTCTCACAAACCACATCAGTAACAAGGGTACACCGCTTGACAGAAGTGCCAACATCAGAATAAACGAAGCAGCTTTGCCGTTGAACAGTGTTTGATATACTTGTATTAGTATTGCTCCACTCAAACCAAGAAATCCCTGTAAAGAGCAAATTTTCAAAGAAAGAACCAAAATTTGACCAGCGAAGAGACACAAACTCTATCAATGAATGGAGTGGACCTACCTTCATGATCCCAACGGCTGTGCCGCTATAGCGAGGGAAATTCCGTACAGAGGTGACCACGTTGGCTGTGTTAAAGAAACTCTGAGCGTGCGCCGCCGTTAACATGAACAAGCACATCACGGCAACAGGCGGGCGAGGAATCAAACGGGTGACGGCAGCCCACATCAAGAAATACCCCGCAAAGCACTGAATTGCCCCCACCAAAAGAACCATCCAGGGGCCAAAAACAACGGCGGAGGAGTTGTGGTCGTAGGTGACAGAAGTGTACAGGACGCCGGAGAGCAAGCCGCAGTTGGCTCCAATATCCTTGAAAACAGAGACGGTGTCGAGTGTTGATTGATCGTAGCCTTGAGTGGACTTGAGAATTGGCGAGTAGATGGAGAAGGTATAGAGAGAGCCACTTGTGCACTGAATCCACACACTGGCTACCGTGGAGAACCATTTAGTGTTGAGCTTCAATTTCTCCATTTTCATGGCCAAATTTGATCTATTGTTCATGAAGTTATGACCTGTTTAATTGATCTCTTATGCAAGTATTCAACAGAACCCAGTCATTGGAGCTATCAGCCATGACTCATGACTCATGACTCATGACTCAGGAATGGACCGACAGAAATTTTGTACATTAAAAAGTAAAACGCGACCTTAGTTAGACACTTCAAGTTCTCTTTTTGGAGTGGGTACGAGCTCAAAATACATAGAAGTCCAAAGATGTTGACAATGCAAAAGATGAAACGATATAGGAAACGAGTCATTATGGATAACTAGAGATTGATGTGGAGATTAAAGTTAATTGCAATATTGCAGAGTTAAATAGTTCTTGTATTTCCTGGAATGGAATGCAGGGTAGAAACTTGATTATCCGAATTTCCAAGTGTATATCTAGGAAACCCAGATCCAAATAAATGGAAAGGGTTATGAATCTCGAAAATACTGATGGCACGGTAGGGACCATACACGACAGCCCACACCCATATTTAGAGTACAGAAAAGATTGAGGACGCCAATAAGAACCTTATCCTTCAGGTTGCATTGATGAAGTAGTATTTGCTGGCCAGTAAATATGTTGGCTCGTCCTGTTGAAAGAATGCCCACGCTTTCAATCTTATCTAGTACACGTTTTTGTCATTCGGTCGCTGTGGTTTGATTCAGATTTTTTAACTTTCACTAATTTTATACAAGTAAAAGAAAGAGGAGACAGAAGAATAAATTATCACAACACATCTAGATATGCCTTAAATTCTTGGCGAGTAGTAAAATTTAAAAGCTAACCAACATGGGATAGAAATATGAGGCCAACATTAGTCTTGTACTGGTTAAATATATTTCTAAGTTAGACGTAATCAGTGCTCGTGTTGTATATGAAACATGTGTAGGACTGATGACATAATTTTTGAAAATGCATAAAAATCAAAAATAGAATTTCAATGTCATTAGGCATTTATGAAAATAAATTTCCAATAATTTTGGACTTCGATAAAAATAAAGCTTCACTGTATTTAAATTTCTTACATATAGGCCCGTTTACAGAGCCTAACTATTGTTCCAGAGTCGAAAAGCGTGAGTGGGTTTCCTTGTAGGATTATTCCAATGAATCCTTACTTTGTTATCATCTCATAAGAGTGGCTTGCTCACAACAGCCCATCACTAACATCACAATTTAACTTCTTCAAGCCAATTGTAGCTCTATGCCTCTAGTTTATTTTGAAACAAGAACCTTCTCGTTCGGAGCTCTACAGCTCAAGATGTGCTTAAAAAATTCCAAGTGTGTTTATAACTTAGTTATGTCCCTCCAACCGATTCCTCATTTTTCTTTCATCAATCTCTTTCAAATCAACCCCAAAAGTTACAAATTTACTGAGAGATAGGAAAATGTGTCGGAAATCTATTGCTTCAAAAATCACTTAATTTGGAGGTCGGGTTATGAAGTTATGGCCAAAAGAATCAACCATGCTCATGTCCTCAATCACGTTGTACCTATCTTGGAACAATTAGCACAACTTTCACTAGAGATTTTGGATTAAGGTTTAAGAATTCAACCGAGGTTGGGGCCGATCCATTAAGAATGAAATATTCTCAGAAATCTCAATTGATACGACATGCTGTTTTTTCCATTCATTCCTTTCTTTAGATGGTTTCGAAGAGGACTTCCAGATCTACAACTTTCATGAAGACCTTGAAGGCAAATTCTATCGTCTAGAGGGTCAAAAATGGGACTAGACGATAAGATCAGATGAACAGTGCACCAGACGATATGACGTCATCACCAGACGATATGACGTCACCAGACGATACGTCCTCACCAGACGAAGCGTCCTCACCAAACGATATGTCCTCACCAGACGAAGCGTCCTCACTAGACGAAGTGTCCTCACAAAATGATCCGCCCTCACCACACGAAGCGTCCTCATCAGATAAAGCATCTTCACAAGAAGATCCGTCCTTACCAGACGATACGTCCTCATCAGATGAAGCATCCTCACAAGACGATATGTCCTCACCAAACAAAGCATCCTCACAGGACGGAGCGTCCTCACAAAATGATACGTCCTTACCAGACGATACGTCATCACCAGACGAGGGTTTCGTGGAACAAAACAGAGAAACTGAAGTTTACTCCGTGAACAAAACGAGTCCACTTTTTGGATCTTGTGTGCCAAAAGCGAACAGACGGGAGAAGGCTTTATGTCAACATGCACATGACTCCGAAACGGTTCCTCTCTTGCCCAAACACAATCAAATCTCATGCTCAATTCAATCAATCTCAAGTTCATATTCTCATGCTTTTTCTTCTTTCCATTTAATCAAAATGCCATGATACAATTCCAAGGCATAGTATGATCATATTCACAATTCAATTTTTATCAAATGTCGTACATCATAATGCAATTTTCACATCACGACATTTCAAAGCAAGTTATTTTAGCACACAATACAAATATAAGGCATTTTCCCTATTACATAATAACTATAAATAAATTACCCACTTAATTAGTTTGTGAGAATCCAAGTTAAGCTTGCCTTTCCCCTTGCTCTTGGGTAGGATTCCTTTGGTTTTCTAAAACAACCAAGGTTCCATTCAAAACAACATTATAATAAAATTCTTAAACTTAAAAAAATCACAAAATTGTAATAAACACAAATTAAACTCAATCTAACCTACCCATAGTCCATCTAGGTTAGAAAACTTAAGATCTAGTTTAGAAGCCCTAAAATCAATTAGGTTTTCCTAATCCATCTTCTTCCCACACAAACCTCTTTTTCTCTCTAACCTCTTCATCCTTAATATAACCCATTCCTTTAATAAAGTAAGAAGAAAAGATGGTTAACTTATCTTAACAAACTTGATTTCTCTTCTTTTCTTTTTCATCGAAACCTCTCTTCTTCTCTCCTATTTTTGTTTTTCACTCTCCTCCCTCTTCAATTCATGTTTTTCTCCTCTTATAAGCAAGACAACATATTCTTTTTCATCTATACCTTTAATGAGCCCAAAAAGTCCATCTTACCATTCCTTATATTTTTATGTTCTTTTATGCTTATGTGATCTCCCAAAAACGCCCTTGAACATCCTTATTATATTAACACTTTAATTCCACTTACCCATTCAATAGATTCTACTAACCTTAACATAATTATAACTCCAAAAATTTAATCTATCTAAACCTCAAAACTATTTCAAATCATGCTTAACTTAAAGAAAAATTTCAGGGTCCAATAACTCTCCCTCTTAAAGAATTTTGTTCTTGAAATTCTTACCTAAGACATTGAAGAGGTATGGATACTTCTCCCTTATGGCCTTCAACAGTTTCCACGTGGCCCCTTCCGTAGAATGGCTCTTCCATGGAAATTTAACCAGTTTCACAGTCTTGTTTCTCAAAACCTTTTCCTTTGAATCTATAATCTCTACTGGTTGTTCTTTATAAGTCAAATCCTCTCTTAATTGAACTTCTGAAGGTTGAACAATGTGTGATGGATTAGACCGATACTTCCGTAACATCGATACATGGAAAACATTATGAATCTTAGATAACTCCATTGGCAAAGCTAACTTATAGGCTAAAGGCCCAATCTTCTCAATGATCTCATATAGGCCTATGTATCTTGGACTAAGCTTGCCCTTCTTACCAAATCTTAAAACTCCTTTCCATGGAGAAGCTCTAAGAAACACTTTGTCTCCAACTTCAAATTCCATCTCCTTTCTATGTGTATCTCCATAGTTCTTCATTCTGTCTTGAGCTGCTTTAAGTCTCTATATCACTAGTTTAATCTTATCAACTGTGACTTGTACCAACTCAGGTCCTACTAGTCTCTTTTCACCTTCCTCATCCCAACAAATAGGAGTTTTGGACCTCCTACCATATAAAGCTTCATAAGGTGCCATTTGAATTCCTGAGTGATAGGAATTATTTTAAGCAAACTCAATTAAGGTAAATGATCATCCTATGAATCTTTGAAGTCTAAAACACAAGCTCTTAACATTGCCTCCAATGTCCGTATTGTCCTTTCTGATTGACCATCAGTTTGTGGATGGAAAGCTGTACTAAAGTACAACTTGTTTCCCAGAGCCTCCTGTAAACTTTCCCAGAATCTGGAGGTGAACCTATGGGCTCTATCCGAAACTATAGAGCTTGGAATCCCATAAAGTTAGATTATTTTATCCATATATTTCTTGGCAAAACATTCAAAGAATTCATCTGCTTAATTGGCAAGAAATGTGCGGACTTGGTTAGCCTATCTACAATCACCCATATTGCATCATGTTTCCTACTAGTCCTCGGCAATCCCATCAAGAAATCCATTGCAATCTTCTCCCATTTTCATTCCTGAATCGGCAGAGGTTTAAGCTTGCCTAAAGGTGCTTGGTGTTCAGCTTTAACTTGCTGGCACACTAAGCATCTTTTAGCATATTCCGTAACTTCTTTCTTCATATCTTTCCACCAGAAATGCTCTTTCAAATCTTTATACATTCTTGTACTTCCTGGGTGCATTGCATAAGGTGCATTGTGTGCCTCATCTAGAATCTCTTCTTTCAACTCCAACATGTCAAGAATACACAATCTGTTACCTACCACCATCAGTCCATCTTCTTTGATCTCTATTTTAGAAGGTTTACCATTTTTAATCTCTTTTCGAAACCTGCTCAAATACTCATCTTGTTCCTGCAATTCCTTAATCATCTCATTCAATACTGGCCTTACTTTAAAGTTAACGAATACACAATCATACTTAACTTGCCTCAATGTCACCTTAAGTTTAGCTAATTCCTTTAACAAAGGAAGATACACTATCTCCACATGTGCCATAGTGGACTTCCTACTCAGTGCATCAGCTACTACATTAGCTTTCCCTAGGTGGTAGTCTATCATCAAATCATAATCTTTCAACAACTCTAACCACCTTCTTTGTCTCAAATTTAACTCCTTTTGGCTTATTAGATACTTAAGACTCTTATGGTCTATAAACACCCTGGTAGTGACTCCATATAAATAGTGTCTCCATACCTTCAACGAAAAAATTATGGTAGCTAACTCCAAATCATGCATAGGACAATTCATCTTATAGAGCTTTAATTGCCTAAAAGCATAAGCAATCACTTTATCACCTTGCATCAACATATATCCCAATCTTTTCCTTGAGGCATCACTATACACTGTATATCCATCACTACCCGAAGGCAAAGTCAAAACAGGTGCAGTTGTAAGTCTGTTCTTCAATTTCTCAAAACTACTCCAGCACTTCTCTGTCCATACAAATCTCTGATTCTTTATTGTCAATTTAGAAAGTGGAGCTGTTATTATGGAAAGTCCCTCCACATACCTTCTATAATACCCGACTAATCCTAAGAAACTTCTCACTTTAACTACATTCTTAGGTGCTTCCCATTTCACAACTGCTTCTATCTTCCTCAGATCCACATGTACTCCTTGCTCTAAAATCATATGTCCAAGAAATTTCACTTCCTTTAGCCAAACTTCACATTTGTCGAATTTGGCATGCAACTAATTCTTCCTCAATGTCGCTAAGGTAACCCTCAAATGTTCCTCATGCTCCTTGTCACTCTTAGAGTAAACCAATATATCATCATCAAAGACAATGATAAATTGGTCTAAGAAGGACTTAAAGACTCGATTCATCAATTCCGTGAAAATTGTAGGTGTATTCGTTAACTTGAAAGGCAAGACCAAGAACTCAAAGTGGCTATATCATGTTCTAAAAGCAGTCTTTAATACATCGAACTCCTTTATCCTCAATTGGTGGTAACCTGATCTTAAATCTATCTTAGAAAAGATCCTTGCCCCTTGCAACTGATCAAACAAATCATCGATGCATGGGAGCGGATATCTGTTCTTGATGGTGACATGGTTAAGCTTCTTATAATCCACATACATTCGCAATGATCCGTCTTTCTTCTTCACAAAATAGACCGGACCTCCTTAAGGTGAAGAGCTCGACCTAATATAACCTTTCTCTAACAAATCTTCCAATTGCTCCTTAAGCTCCTTCAATTTTGTCGAAGCCATTCTATAAGGCGGAATTGAAATTGGCGTTGTGCCTGGAAGAAGCTCAATGGAAAAGTCAATCTCCCTAGGTGGTGGTAGTTCTGGTAACTCCTCGAGAAAGACATCCTGGAATTCCATGACCACTGGTATATCTTCTAACCTCCCTCTATCTGCCCTCATGACTACCATATAGGCCAAAAATGCTTCACACCCTTTTCTCATCATTTTCTCTGCCATCAAA
>JANSVA010000007.1:26445407-26459754 GCA_025504915.1 Erythroxylum reticulatum | reverse complement strand
TGGTAGCTGAATGGTTATGTTGAGAACATTCCAAGTTTGCATAGTGCAAAATTTCAAGTCTTCCATAAGGGAAAAATTAATGTTCTGACTTTAGGGAAAAATCTGGATTGATCTAGGATGAATTTGATAAGTTGTCATTATGGAAGTTGTAGCTTGTCTTTCTAGCTTTCCAACGTTATAAAGTGTGAAATTTTTGGATATCAGAGTCAAAAGTTATGGTCTTTATAAATGAAGATACTTAGGAGTGTAGGATGTTCATCTAGTGATGACGTGTCGTCTGGTGAGGACGTATCATCTTACGATAACGTATTGTTTGGTAGTGACGTATCATCTGGTAATGACAAATCACTTGGGGTGGATGTATCTTTTAGTGAGGACAGATCGTCTGGTGAGGGCGGATCATCTTGTGAGGATGCTTCGTCTGGTAAGAGCGTATAATCTGATGAGGACACTTCATTTGGTGAGGACAGATCGTCTTGTGAGGATGCTTTGTCTGGTGAGGACGCTTCATCTGGTTAGGAGGTATCGTCTAGTGAGTACACTTCATCTAGTGAGGATGTATCATATAGCGAGGACGTATCATCTAGTGATGACGTCATATCGTCTGGTACATTATTCATCTAATCCTATCACCTGGTAACATTTTGACCCTATAGGCGATGAAATTTGTGTTCGACATCTTCATAAAAGTTGTAGATCTTGAAGCTCTCTTTTAAATCATCTAAAGAACACTTCAATCCAAGGTAAACTTCGGTTTCTCCGTTATGTTTCCATGGAATCCTCGAGCTATTTGTTTTTACATTGCATCATTGAATTGTCAAGTTTGTTGCATAACTTGAGTGTTCTACAGTGATGGTTAAATGTACTTTGCTATGTTGAGATGAGGACATTTTTTAATTATAAGTTTTGAGCAAAAAGTTCGTGAAATTGACTGAGAATTTGAGAAGAAAGTGTTTTATAAATTCATTATGAATTTTATAAGATAAATGAATATTTCAACGATTTTCCTTATACTTTGTTATAAACTTATTACCTACGAGCTTTCAAGCTCACCCCCCTTTATCCCATCTTCAGGTGATAGCTAAGAGACCAAGTGATTAAGAGCCTAAGGACATTTCTCCAAATTTACTTATTTTTGTAGTTTGAGTTGATTTTGGGAAAGCAAGAAGTTTGTTTGTTCAAGGACCTTTTGTAATTTCAGATTTTGAGATCATAATGTAATGTGGCTTGGAATGCTATTAAAGATTTATAAAAACTTTTTTTTAATGTTAATGAATTGTGAATGGTGCATGGATGATGTGAGTAGAAATTAGGTATACGTGAAGAAGCAATCAACTTGAGTTGATGATTTTAGAACATAAATCGTTGATATATATATATATATATTTTGTTTTTTGAAACCAAAAACATAGTATGCAGAAATCAATTCTCAAATAGGGCCCACCTTATTCTATAAACATTTTCAATCAACACAATACAATCAATTGAATTTCAAAAGCCAATTATGTCCCATTACAAGTACAAAACACTTTTATTCATAATGACTTTACATTACAACATATATCCATTTATATACAAATGGTACAAAAATTTGGGAATACATTATTTTACAGAAATAGAAAAACACTAATGCAGACACGAACTAATCCCGACCTCTATCTTTCCTTTGCATGCAGTATGTACACTCCTGTTTGCCTAACAGGATATTCTTCTGAGTCTTAAAAAATATTTGCAAATTTTGGGTAAGTTTTGCGAACTCAACGAGTGACCATCATCGATGGCTTACCCAGTCATTTAACACATAAATCACATCACTTCACATTTCACACTTCACATTCAGTACAATTTAATCACTCTTATTATGCATATGTAGTGCACATGAGACCCACTTTTTATTTGTTACTTTATTATGACCGAGTGCCTAAACTGTCCCGTATCCATTGGATACCGGGCTCATTACTAACTCTCCCTTATCTGCTTAGGGGATACAAGGCTCATTTTACATAGTAAGCCTTAGGCTCTTAATCACTTTTGAGCTCGAGGCCCATTTTCATTCGTTGAGCTTTAAGCTCTGAATCACTATTTGAGCTCTCGACTCTTTTTCACATGTTAAGCTTTAAACTCTGATCAGTGGCTACTCTGGTCACAACTCCCATTATCTGATCATGCATTTATGGATGGAATGCAACTAAAAATTTCAATTAATCATATCAATGAAGCACATAGTTCGTCACATTCACATTCAATGAGCACTTCAGTCTGGAAACCAATACAACCAATCAAATTCATATAGTCATTCAGTAGGCAATCAATACAAAATTTAAAACAGAACAAACAATGAATGAGACCATCTAGGACTACTCACAATACACTCCAGATTAGCAATTGCTTTCAAATTCTGCAAATGCCTGAATGAAAACATTTAACCTACACAACCCATTTATGTAAGATACACATACATCACAATTTGTACAATCATAAGTGTTTAATAATGAACATGAACAAAATGAAATATGTACAATTCATGTTTAGGAAAATCCTGGGTATCTTGCCATCAATTTCATCACAAAGTCATTCTCATATCAAAACTCCTCTAAGTATAATTTATAGTTAGGTTTATGCCTCACTAAAACCATTAAAATCTCTATTCATTTCACATTGACCCACTTCAGATTTTTCCAAGTCACACTTTTTGGTCTACTGTTTACATTAAATCAAAGGGTGAAACTGATCTAATTTGTTCATACTTTCTTATAGAAAAGTGTACCTCTATGTCTTATGTTTCTATTGACACCAAAATCACTCAATTTGATTCAGTAATTTGGAAGATATGCTTCAAATATTTTTGGCTGTTCATATTCAAAAACAGTATACTAAGCATAACTTCCATCCAGAAATTCAATGTCTTATAGAAAGAATCAAAATATCTACTTCTTCATATGATTTGTAACCTTATTTCTCTGGTTTACTCTAAATCAAAACTCATCTCATTTGGAATCCTATAGATCCAGATATATTCAAAATATTGAAGTATGTTCAGTAAGATAATCCTATTTCACTGTTCTAACAGATTCCACACTTTCATTTGATCAATCTTTTTCAATTCAAAATCTAAGGCCATAAAGTTTTATAGAGAGGTAAAAAATGTGCTAGGAATCTATTGTTTCAAGAATCACTTCATTTGGAGGTCGGGTTATGAAGTTATGGCCAAAAGAATTAACCATGCTCATGTCCTCAATCACGTTGTACCTATCTCAGAACAATTGACATAACTTTCACTAGAGATTTTGGATTAAGGTTTTCTTTGAATAGTTTCGAAAAGGACTTCCAGATCTACTACAACTTTCATGCAGACCTTAAAGGCAAATTTTATCGTTTAGAGGGTAAAAAATGGGACCCCACAATAGGGTCAGACGAATAGTGCACCAGACGATATGACATCACCACAAGACGAAGCGTCCTCACCAGACGAATCGTCTCCATAAGATGATCTGTCCTCACCAGACAAAGCGCCTTCACAAGACGACACGTCATCACTAGACGAAGGATCTTAACAAGATGATCCGTCCTCACCAGATGAAGCGTCCTCATAAGATGAAGCATCTTTACAAGATGATCCGTCCTCACTAGATGAAACGTCTTCACAAGACAATCCATTCTCTCCAGACGAAGCGTCTTTACAAGATGACACATCATCACCAGAAAAAACGTCTTCACAAGACGATTCGTCCTCACTAGACAAAACGTCTTGACAAAACGAAGCATCCACAAGATGATCCATCCTATACTCCTGAGCATCTCCACTTAAAGACCATAACTTTTGACTTCAATATCCAAAAATTCTAGACTTCCATTTTCTAAGATCCAAAACATCAAAATTTTATTTCTAGTCTTTCACTCAATTTCATTCAACTCATTCACCATAAATTCATACTACCCCTAAATCTGCAAATTTAGTCAAGAACTATCAAAAGTAAAAAATTCATGGTTCATCCTATTTATGCTCTGTCACCTTCTCTGCATTTTCAACTATTGTCCATATTGTCTATCTTTTTTCCAACTTTTATTTACACATTCATACCCATCTTAGACCATCATTTTACAACTACTCTTTAACTCACACATCCTTTTCTTGATCATCTTCAAAGCTTTCATCTACTCATGTATACACATACATATATATATATATATACACACATACACAGTAAAGAAATAGTGCATATCACCCTTTTCATAAATAATCTTCTACACTAACCTCATACACCATCTTATTTCTCTATCTAACTCCAAAAATCATTTCTACATCACCTGATCACTAATAATCCATCAAATACTAAGTAACACTATATCCATATTTTCCTATCCTATTTACACAATGTTCATGAAGATGTACGTAAATGCCATGTTCATGCAAATGACAGAAATTTCATCAAATTTATTTCATAAATCCACAACTCTAAAGGATTTATCCAATACTTAATTGTTAAAATTTCCAAGATCTTTAACTATCCCAAAGTCCTGAACTCTATGCAATACACGTACACCACTGTATAAAATTGACCAGCTTCAGTTTTTCTTAGGGCAAAAGAAACAAATAGCATTGTGGAAGTGGTATGGGATAAGGAAGAGCAAAGAAGTCTCTTGGAAGGTTTTTGATGAAAAACTCTATGTATTAGAAGGAGACTTGAAGAAGATGGCTACGAAGAAGATATTTTTAAGACAAGACAAATAGTGCCTTTGTCTTTCAAAGTTAAAAGAAACGTAGCTTTAAAACTTAGCTTGGCAAGTGACACTTGTCAGTTGCCCATCTGTCCAATTCCTAAGGCTTTAACAAGGGTCTCACTTAACTAGTTCAATCAAACTCCAAATTTTACTCCAATTGTCCCTAATTTTCCAATGACATTTTCTCAAAAATTCTAAAGTCATCAATGAAATTCTTCAATACTATTAAAATTTTATTTCTATTTCCATTCATCAATTTACTTGCCAAGCAGATTTTTTCCTAGTCCAATAATACTCAATATTTTGGAAAAACTTTTCTCCAGAATTCACCAAAAATTCAAAAAAATATACCAATTCCACTAACTGATAAAATCTGAATATAATAGATTTCAAAAATCTAAAAAATAACACAACTCAATCTAATTATACCCAGAATTATTCATGAATGCATGTACAATTATTTTCATGTGCAAAAATTTCACTATTCACATGTGTATTTGTATTGAATATTATGCATGAGTATGGAAATGAATTTCTAAGCTCTTATTGATCACTCTTATTTACTATTCTAGCCTCCCCATGGGTAACGAGATGTTAAAATTCTCCCCTCCTTAAAAAAATTTCGTCCTCTAAATTCTTACTTATTTGCTCGAACAGGTGGGGATATGGTCTCCTCATGTGCTCCTCTATCTCCCAAGTTGCTTCATCACTCGAATAATTTCTTCCACTTAACTATGCGTAATGGGATCACTCGATTTTTTTTCTAGTCACTAATTCATATATCATACTTTCTTAACTATTTCCTCAATATAAAAAAATGTCCTGTAGACCAATACGGTTTGAACTTAGTCTATTCCTTATCCTAACCTGAGCACACCTTGTACTTAATCTAGGCGATACTCTCAGAGATGTTTCATCTTTCAATTGATATTTCATATCACTTTAGTGTTACTACATTTAACTCTTATATCCATCTCACTATAATCTATAATCTTGATGTTGATCTATCACATTCATTCATCTTTCTTGGGCAAAATAAATTCTTATTACCGTTTCATTTTACTCATCAACAGTATCTTGAATCAATTCTAGCCTTCAATCATTTTTAGGCCCTCTTCATTTCAATGTAAGGGCGAACGACTCTTTTTGTCATTTTACGTCTCATATAATATTCTAAAGATATCACTTAGAACTATACATTGATCTTATGTTCCTATAAACTCCGAAATATAAGCTTTAAGCACATCTCCAATAGTCAGGACTGTTAGTAATTCAAACATTCAGTTACTTATTTCTACATCCTTAACAGTAAAATACTATTTTCAGCATATTCCTACTAGGATGTCTAGCTTAGGTTGTTACTTGCTTTCTATAGTAGTCTCTTTGCTCAATCATTTTTATTGGGTACACATCCTTCTTATTTCACTCACAAAGTATCATTTTTCCTATTCAAAATCAAAATCTGGATTAAATTTTCAATTTCTCAGTAAGATTCATAAATTATGAATCCTCAATTTAGGCTTTGTTAATTCTTTCATGCGAAACTGGTCTTAAATTCCAGTGCAACTAATAACACTTCATTTTGCCCTATATTCAACGCAACATTCTATACTCTTCATTGCACTAGGTGTTGTAACCTCAATATCTGAATTTGTGCTACACCGTTATTGAATTTTCTGTTTAATAACTCATATTACAACACTAACTTTACTAAGAAATACTCATTAGTACATCAAAATCTTCTAGTAACTCTATCCATTGTCACAGTCTCATTTTCAATTCTTTCAAACTCAATAATTACTCCAAACTTTAATGATATCTATAAATTCTGAAATGTTTCTGTATATGTTAGATCCTGTTTTCAGAGCCCAATTATTAGGAGACATAATGAAGCCCGTCTTCCCATAAGGGTGCCATTCCCATAGCAATCGAACATCAAACAATCAAATTTAAAGATTTCACAAGCAAAACTCATTCATATTTCATTAATGAATCCAAATAAAGTTTATACAAATTCATTTCAAAATATAAAATACAAAATACACATGTTACAATTGAATGCTTATGCTGGACATGATACTAAAATATAAAATTTCTTAATTAACTTAATTACAAAAGTCTCTAACTATCTTAGAGTTCCAATGCTTTGCAAGGATCGCTAATCTTCTCTTTCTACACCTAAGGAGGGAATCGTGGGGTGAGCTACACAGCTCAGTGGATAATATATTTATAGCCATTGGCAATGAGCCACACAATCAAACATTTATATATGTACATTCATATATTCATACACATCTGTATCTTAGAATTTCAATTCACATTTTATAATTCAATACATCATCGCATAGGACATATTGGATGTAATTTAACATCGAACCATAACATTCAAATTTCATTTTATCTTGACATATCATAATGCTTCATTCTTGACAGTTTCATTATGCAATGAATAAACAGTTGGCTTGAGGGTTCCGTGAACAAAACAGCGAAACCAAAGTTTACTCCGTGAATAAAACAAATCCACTTTTCGAATTTCATATACCACAAGCTGGTAGCCGGGAGAAGGCTTTACGTTGACATACATATGACTACGAAACGGTTCCTCTCTCACCCAAACACAATCAATTCATGCTCAAATCATTTTATGAAATGCTTTCATGCTTTTTATGTTCTTTCCTTTCCTTTTCATTTATACAAAATGCCATCATATGTTTCAATTCAATGGCATAACTTGATCAAAAATTTGTATTCTCATGCTTCATATGCTTTCTCATCTTTTCATTCATACAAAATGCCATTCATCTTTCATGGCATGTCATGATAATGAAGCATCATACATTTTCAACAATTACATTCATTCAATTTAAGCAATTTAGCACGTAATCACACAAGTAGGGCATTTGCTCATCACACAATAACTATAAACATATTACCAACCTCATTTGCTTGCCAAAAATCTAAGTCAAGGTTGTCTTTCCCCTTGCTCTTGGGTAGGATTCTCTTGGTTCCCTAAAACAAACTAAGTCTCATTCAATAGGAATCCAATAGAAAATCCCATAATGCAAAAATCACTAAAATTTACTTTCATCTTTCTCATGTCAATACTAAATGCTATCAAGTTCTATGAAGGGACAAAATGTGTTAAGAAACCATCGACTTAAGAATCATTTCATTTGGAGGTCGGATAACAAGGTTATGACTGAAAGAATCAAACAAAGGTTTAATCCTCAAACATATTGGACTTATCTCAGGATAAATGGCATAACTCTCTTTACAAATGTCGAATCAAAATGTTCCTTAGATTATCTGAAATAGGGCTTCAAGATCTATAACTTTCATAAAGACCTTAAAGACAAATTCAATCTTTTGAATGATAAAAAATGGACCAGATGATAGGATTAAACGAAACCAATCAAAAAGCAGACGAATTGAAAAAGCAGATGAAGCGAAGTAGACGAAGCAATACAGACGAAACAATGCAGATGAAGCAATACAGACGAAGTAAAGCAGAAGAAATAAAAGACAGACGTAGTAAGAAGCAGACAAAGCAGAAGACAGACGAAGCACAAAGGCAAATGAATGGAAAAGCAGACGAATGCCATAAGCAGACGAAACAAAAGCCTTAAGACGAAATGAAATACAGACGAAGCAAAAGATAGACAG
Source organism: Erythroxylum reticulatum (assembly GCA_025504915.1). Taxonomy (NCBI): domain Eukaryota; kingdom Viridiplantae; phylum Streptophyta; class Magnoliopsida; order Malpighiales; family Erythroxylaceae; genus Erythroxylum; species Erythroxylum reticulatum. The sequence continues at coordinate 26,451,369 of JANSVA010000007.1, read as the reverse complement.
AACCCAAGTCAATTTAAGACGAAGCAAAGTTAACTTAAGATGATGCAACTTTTAAGACGAAGTGGGTCTTAAGATGAAGTGACATCATCACAAATGATTCGTCTTTACAAACGATACATCTTGACAGACGACGTATCTTTACAAACGATGCATCCTTAAGACGAAATGATGTCATCACAGACAATATGATGTAATCATAGATGATTCGTCTTTGCAGACGATACATCTTTACAGAGGATGCATCTTTACAGACAATGCATCCTTACAGACGAAATGACATCATCACAGACGATATGACATCATTACGGACAATACATCCTTACAGACAAAATGATGTCATCACAGATGATTCGTCTTTACAGACAATACATCTTTATAGACAATGCATCTTTACAGATGATGTATCCTTACAGAAGAAATGACGCCATCACAAACAATTCATCTTTACAGACGATACATCTTTATAGTTCTAAGCATTTCATTTTCTAAGGACCATAAATGTCAATCCAGAGGTCCAAAAATTACATACTATATTATGTTGGAAAGCTAGAAAAAATAAACTACAACTTTCCAGATCAATTACCAATTTTTGTTTCCAAATCTTTCCTTAACACAACTTACCAAGATCATCTTTTCTACTTCATTTACTCCTCATCCTCAACTCAATATCATCTATAAAGAAATTATAGTCCATGATTAATCTCGAGAACCAATAACAGAACACACACACACACATATATATATTCTTCATCACTTACCACACAATTCAACTTCACTTTCACCCTAATTCTTCCCATTTCATAGTCTCTTATCTCCAAAACACCGATACAAAACAGGAATCTATCCACACATCTCATTTACTACTTCAAATCTTCTAAGAAAAATTTCAGGGTCTAACCATATATATGATGTCCCCAACTTTCAAACAATCACCATTGTAGCAAGCTTCAATTTATATATCAAATAATCAACACATGAGAATTTAATATTTATTTGTCTCCACACATATGAAATCACTTTATTATACTGCATTAGATTCTATCCTAATCTCTTATACAAACATCATTGTATACTACAGAGTCTCCAAATCCAATTGATATAATTATCATTGATGTTATACTTCCTTAAAATTCTCTTTACATTCAATATTCCATACGATTTACACGTTTTTCCTCAGACATTTCTGTCAAAAGCTAAGATCAACAAAAACTTCTCAACAACTTCTGATAGTGTCCAATGTATATATAACTAGTTCTAAAGAACTCCAGATCTCTTATACTTTCCTTGGAGTTTCTCTCTTCATTATTACCTCAACTTTATTTGAATCTCTTTAATCTTCAATATCATAATACTATTGGGGCATTTGTTAATTCAAATAGTTATTGCCAAAACTCCACATGCCCTTGATTAGCTCTCGTAATTCCTTAAGTCACTAGTTCCCTAATGAGATAATATTATCTCAGGTTATTTTCAATTTTTCAATTAACTTATCCCTCTCGAATAATTTCTCCATTCTTTGGATTTCCTCAGATTTTACATTGACTTATTCTAATGTCTACTCATTCATACCAGTTTCTTCACACATTTCAATTTATTTGCAAACTTTAATTCTTGTGCTGGTAACACATTCATCAGATATAATTTGTATCTCCCAGACAAATTTGCACAGAATATGATGTGCACCCCAGTTCTCACTTTAACAATAGTGTTACCTCAAATTCCAAAAATCCACTAACATAATTGGATACTTTACCTTAAATAAAATGCTAGCATACACTCTTAGTAGCCTACCTCATGCGTTAGTCTTCGCTAGGGATAATATGACTCCAATATTCACTTTTTGATTCATTCCTTATTCATTTCTGATTTGTTCTTTCATTAGTCATTCTTAAATTGAATCATCTGGTTTGTTGAACCTATCTCAGTGAAATTCTTCTTTAAGAGAAGATTTCTTGATACTATCCTCGATATTGCTCATAAAATCCTTATCAATAAGCTATTTTCCATGATTATTTATCAGTCATTCTTAGTACCTCAAGAAGATCAATTTCAACCTTTCATAATATCTTAATAAGATCAATTTATGCCATACCTTATATCATCAGAACATCCTTTATAAAAAGGCTCAATAAGGCAATAAGCAAATTCATTTACTCTAATACCTTAGTATATATCATCAAAATCATTACATCTTATCTAAAGATGTATTTATGACAATTCACTAAATTAGTAGCTTATGCTAAGGATACCTTAATCTCATTTAATTCTAGACAACACTTTCCTTTTACGCTTGTCCTCGATCGTGGGGATTATGTCATGACCGTGTCCTTCTTCTTTCTCCTCGAATTCATCATATATATAGTAACATCATTAACAATCTCAATTCATTCCCAATTGATCACTTTAAGCATTTTTATGTCTTACTCTAACTCATCTTGGACTTTGAACTATAGGAACTATGACCGACCAATATTCAAATAGTTATAGATTGCTTCTTATATTATCTCCACACATATAATACATATATGTTCAATATTCTCGCTTGTTATAGTGATCCCATTTTCAGATCTACACTCACAATGGTAATTCAACTTAACCTTAACAACTTCTTCATATATCGCTATCATCATCTCACCTTTCAATTACTATATATCATCATACATACATATGTTTGCAGTCAATTCGGAATCATAGATACGTAATCATCCTAAAATTCTGATCTCAATTTCACAGACATATTATTATGTTAAATCATAACTCTTTATCACATTTAACCAATATTTATTCTGAGTCTAAGTTTGGCCTCTCCAAACCATAAAAAATTTCATTTTCTTTCAACTTGGCTTGTACACTTTAAATCTCATCATTCATGTTTATATCACTTCTTTCCTTAATCAGTCCATGACAATGAATTCACATCTATTTAACATTCAAGGATATATTACCATCGTACAATATTGATAGCATATTCATAATACATTCATCAATACAAGTGTGTTGAACCTTTTATCTATCATATCTAACCATATACTATCTCTCATTTCTTTTTATCCACAAACTTTCTTTTTCTCACATTATGATAGATCATCATTCTGTTCACTATTTCTATCTCTCAAACTCTTAACAAATGCTCATGCTTGTGACTCATACTCATGCGACTCAGACTAGGGATCAGTTGTGAACGTCTGCTATGACATATAAAAATGCATGTGACTTGACACATATTCCAAAAATGCCCATCTAAGATAGTAATTCTAGGCTTTGATACCACATAAATGTAACATTCCACTCCCGCAGGACCCGAACCCAACATCATGGGTGATATCCGAGATCATGCCCTGTAAGGGTGGCATGTTAGACACTCAATTAGTCAAAAATTAGTACAAAATATTTTTTATTTTTTGAAACCAAAAAACATAGTATGCAGAAATCAATCATCAAATAGGGCCTACTTTATTCCATAAACATTTTCAATCAACACAATACAATCAATCGAATTTCAATAGCCAATTACGACCCATTACAAATACAAAACAATTTTAGTCATAATGACTTTACATTACAACATAAATCCATTTATATACACATGGTACAAAAATTTTGAAATACATTATTTTACAGACATAGAAAAATACTAATGTAGACGCGAACTAATCTCGACCTCTATCTTTCCCTTGCATGCAGTCGTTTGCCTAATGGGGAATTCTTCTAAGTCCTGAAAAATATTTGCAAATTTTGGGTGAGTTTTACGAACTCAATGAATGAACATCATCGATGGCTCACCCAGTCACGTAACACATAAATCACATCACTTTACATTTCACATTCAATACAACTTAATCACTCCTATTATGCATATGCAGTGCACATGAGATCCACTTTTCATTTGTTACTTTTTTATGACCGAGTGCCTAAACTGTCTCGTATCTATTGGATACCGGGCTCATTACTAACTGTCCCTTATCTGCTTAGGGGATATAGGGCTTATTTTATACAGTGAGCTTTAGGCTCTTAATCATTTTTGACCTCGAGGTTCATTTTCATTCGTTGAATTTTAAGCTCTGAATCACTATTTGAGCTCGAGCATCTTTTTCACACGTTGAGCTTTAAGCTCTGATCAGTAGCTACTCTAGTCACAACTCCTATTATCTAATTATGCATTCATGGATGTAATGCATCTCACATTTTCAGTCAGTCATATCAATGAAACACATAGTTCATCACATTCACATTCAATGAGCACTTCAATATTTCATTCATATATCACATTCATCAAACCTCCTATCTGGAAACCAACACAACCAATGACATTCATATAGTCATTCAGTAGGCAATTAATACAAAATTTAAAACAGAATAAACAATGAATGAGACCATCTAGGTCTACTCACAATATGGTCCAGATTAGTAATTGCTTCCAAATTCTAGAAATGCTTGAATGCGAACATTTAACTTGCATAACCCATTTATGCAAGATACACATACATCACAATTTGTACAATCATAAGTGTTTAATAATGCACATGAATGAAATGAAATATGTATAATACATGTTTATGACAATCTCGGGTATCTTACTATCAATTTCATCACAAAGTCATTCTCATATCAAAACTCATATAAGTATAGTTTATACTTAGGTTTATGCCTAAAACCATTAAAATCTCTATTCCTTTCAGATTGACCCACTTCAGATTTTTCCAAGTCACACTTTCGGGACTATTGTTCACATTCAATCAGAGGGTGAAACTGATGTAATTTGGTCATACTCTCTTCTAGAAAAGGGTTCATCTATGTCTTATGTTTCTATTGACACCAAAATCACTCATTTTGATTCAATAATTTGGAAGAAATGCTTCAAATTTTTTCGGCTGCTCATATTCAAAAACAGTATACTATGCGCAACTTCCATCCACAAATTCAATGTCTTAAAGAAAGAATCAAAATTTTGACTTCTTCATATGATTTGTATCCCTATTTCTCTAGTTTACCCCAAATTGAAACTCATCTCATTTGGAATCCTATAGATCCAGAAAAATTCAAAATACTGAAGTGTGTTCAGTAAGATAATTCTATTTCACTGTTCCAACAGATTCCACACTTTCATTTGATTAATATTTTTCAATTCAATATCTAAGGCTATAAATTTTGATGGAAAGACAAAAAATGTGCTAGGAATCTATTGGTCTAAGAATCACTTCACTTGGAGGTCGGGTTATGTAGTTATGACCAAAAGAATCATCCATGCTCACGTCCTCAATCATTCTATACCTATGTCAGAACAATTAGCATAACTTTCCCTAGAGATTTCTGATTAAGGTTTTCTTTGAATGATTTTCAAGAGGACTTTAGGATCTACAACTTTCATTAAGACATCAAAGGCAAATTCTATCTGTAGAGAATCAAAAATGGGACTAGACAATAGGGTTAGATGAACAGTACACCAGACGATATGGCTTCAACACCAGACAATATGACATCATTAGACGATACGTATTTACAAGACAAAGCTTCCTCACCAGATGAAGCATCTCCACAAGACGATCCATCCTCACCAGATGAAGCATCTTCACAAGATGACACGTCATCACTAGACGAAGTGTCTTCACAAGATGATTCATCCTCACCAGACAAAGCGTCTTCATAAGATACTCCGTCCTCACTAGACGAAACATCTTCACAAGATGATCCGTCCTCACCAAACGAAGTGTCTTCACAAGATGACACATCATCGCTAGATGAAACGTCTTTAAAAAAACGATTCGTCCTCACCAGAAGAAGCGTCCTCACAAGATGAAGCACCTTCTTAAGATGATTTGTCCTATAGTCTTAAGCATCTCCATTTAAGGACAATAACTTTTGACTTCGATATCCAAAAATTCCAAACTTCCATTTTCTAAAATCCAACACTTCAAATTTTTATTTCTAGTCTTTCACTCCATTTCATTCAACTCATTCACCA
>JANSVA010000007.1:26420958-26445307 GCA_025504915.1 Erythroxylum reticulatum | reverse complement strand
AGCACACCTTGGATTTAATGTAAGCACACCTTGGCAAGGTGATACTCTTAGAGATAATTTATATTTCACTTAATAATTCACACCACTGTAGTGCTAATACACTTAACTCTTATGTCTATCTCACTTCATTTTATGCCTTTAGAGTGGATCTACCTAATTCATTCATCTTTCCTGAATCGCTTAATTTCTAATACCGATCGATTTCACTTATCAACAGCCTATCTAATAAATTCTGTCCTTCAACTAATTTTAGGCCTCAATCATCACAATGTAAGAGCAAACGACTCTTTCTGTCATCTAACTCCTTATACAGTATTCTAATGAAATCGTTTTGATAATGATTGTGATGCTTCAAGTCAAATATAACTATACATTGATCTAATGTTCCTATGAACTCCAAACTATAAGCCTTAAGCATGTCTTCGACAGTTAAGAAAGTTGACAATTCAAACATTCAGTCATTTGATTGTACATTCTTAGCCGCTGAATGATGTTCTGACGTATTCCTTCTAGGACGTATAACATAGGTTATTATTCATGCTTATCTAACAATCTCTTTGCTCAATCATATTTATCGGTACACATGCTTCTTAAGACAAAGTATCATTCTTCTTATTCGAACTCAAAATTTGTATTCATTTTCAATTTCTTAGTAAGATTCACAATTTCTGAATCCTCAATATGGGCTTTGTTCATGTGAAACTAATCTTAATTTTTCAGTGTAGCTAATAATGCTTCATTTCACCTCAAATTCAAATCCATTATGCAATTTTTACTGCACTAGATTTGATAACCTTAATATTTAGATACACTACTATTGACTTTTCTATTCAATGCATCTGATTACAACACTGGCCTTATCAGTATAATACTCATTTGTACAATCATAATCCTTCAGATAACTCTATCTATTGTCTCAGTCTTGTATTCAATTCTTTCAACTCAATATTTACCTCCAACTTTAATAAACTGCATATTTCAAAATGTTTCTGTACTTATAATGTCTCCAAACTTTCAAAACAATCACTATTACAACAAGTTCCAATTCATAAATCAAATAATCATCTCATAAGGCTTAATTGTCTTTATGAATACAAAATCACTTTATCTTGTTGCATTAGATTACATCCTAATGTTTAGTGTGAAACATCAACATATATTACATACTTCCAAATCTAAATTATATAACTTACATCGGTGTTACAATTCCTCAAAATTCTCCTTACTTTCATTTCTCATACGATTTCACGTTTTTCCTCAAGTATTCAAACTATTCTTCTCAACTTTTAGAATACATTTAACATGTCATCAAATTTTTGCTTGGATCGTTTTAATCTTTAATACTATAGTATTGTTTGGGCATTTGTTAACTCGAACAAATATTATTAAACTCTTTGTGCTCCTTATTAGCTCTCGTAATTCCTTAAATAACAAATTCCTCAATGAGGTGACATTATGTCACGTTATTTTCAATTTCCCCATTTATATGCTTAAGTGATCTTCCAAAAATACCCTTGAAAATTCTTACTACCTTAACACTTTAATTTACTTAACCTTTGTAATAAATCCCATACAGACCCCATAATTCATTCAAATCATGCTTAACTAGAGAAAAAAAAACTAGGGGCCGACATTTCTCCCCCTCTTAAAAGAATTTCATCCTTGAAATTCTTATCTGACTTATCAAAAGGTAGGGGTATACTTCTTCTTACGCTCATCTATTTCCCATTTAACTTCATTGGTTAAATATTTATAAATTATTTCAAATGACCATAGTCAGTAGACTCACTTGGTCTTTCAATCCCTTATTTGGTCATTCATTTTCTTAACTAGTTCCTCATTATGTTTCAAATCACTAACAAATTTTCCACTTCCTATGTTGGTAGCACCAATATCATATCATAGCAATATTTCTTAACATATTCACATATATCACATTACGAATCTAAGGCACCTTTGATTAGTAAAACTAACTCATAAGAATTTCATACAGACCAATTCATATCAAGCTTAGCTAATTCTTTTTCCTAACCTGAGCACATCTTGGGTTTAATGTAAGCACACCTTAGCAAGGTGATACTCTTAAAGACAATTTATATTTCACTTAATAATTCACACCACTGTAGTGTTAAAACACTTAACTCTTATGTCTATCTCACTTCATTCTATGCCCACCTAATTCATTCATCTTTCTTGAATCGCTTAATTTCTAATACTGATTAATTTCACTTATCAACAACATATCCAATAAATTCTGGCCTTCAACTAATTTTAGGCCTCAATCATCACAATGTAAGAGGGAACAACTCTTTTTGTCATCTAACTCCTCATACAGTATTCTAATGAAATCATTTTGATAATGATTGTGATGCTTAAAGTCCAATATAACTATACATTGATCTAATGTTCCTATGAACTCCAAACTATAAGCCTTAAGCATGTCTTCGAAAGTTAAAGCCGTTGACAATTTAAACATTCAGTCACTTGATTCTAAATTCTTAGCCGCTAAATGATGTTCTGATGTATTCCTTCTAGGATGTATAACATAGGTTATTATTCATGCTTATCTAACAATCTCTTTCCTCAATCATCTTTATCGGTATACATGCTTCTTAAGACAAAGTATCATTCTTCTTATTTGAACTCAAAATTTGTATTCATTTCCAATTTCTTAGTAAGATTAACAATTTTTGAATCCTCAATTTGGGCTTTGTTCATGTGAAACTGATCTTAATTTTTTAATGCAGCTACTAATGCTTCATTTCACCCCAAATTCAACTCCATTCTGCACTTTTTATTGCACTAGATTTGATAACCTTAATATCCAGATACACTACTATTGAATTTTCTATTCAATGCATCTGATTACAACATTGGCTTTACCAATATAATACTCATTTGTACAATCATAATCCTTCAAATAACTCTATCTATTGTCTCAGTCTCGTGTTCAATTCTTTCAACTCAATATTTACCTCCAACTTTAATCATCTACATATTTCAAAATGTTTCTGTACTTATAATGTCTCCAAACTTTCAAAACAATCACTATTGCAGTAAGTTCCAATTCATACATCAAATAATCATCTCATGAGGATTAATTGTCTTTATGAATACAAAATCACTTTATCTCGCTGCATTAGATTACATCCTAATCTCTGGTGTGAAACATCAATATATATTACATACTTCCAAATCTAAATGATATAACTTACATCGGTGTTACAATTCCTCAAAATTCTCTTTACTTTCATTTCTCATACGATTTCATGTTTTTTCTCAAGTATTCAAACTATTCTTCTCAACTTTTAGAATACATTTAACATGTCATCCAATTTTTTCTTGGATCACTTTAATCTTCAATACCATACTATTGTCTGGGCATTTGTTAACTCAAACAAATATTATCAAACTCCATGTGCCCTTTATTAGTTCTCGTAATTCCTTAATTGACTAATTCCTCAATGAGGTAACATTATGTCAGGTTATTTTCAATTTCCCCATTATCTTACCTTTCTTAAATGATTTTATTAATTCATTCGATTTTTCTGATTTCACATTGACTTACTCTTTAGTCTGCTCTTTCCTACTAATTTCTCCACACATTTTAGTTTATTTTCAATCCTAACTTCCTGTATTTGTAACACATTCATCAGGTTAAATTTATATCTCCCAAACACATTTACACATAATATAACGTGGACCTATACTCCTCATATTAGAAATTAATGTCTTCTCAAATTCAGGAATCCACTCATATAGTTGGATACTTTGCACCAAACAAAATACATACATTCTTAGTAGTATATTCCACCTCTTATTCTTGAGTCTCCATTAGGGATATGACTCCAATATTTACTTTTGAACCATTACATATTTTTTTTCTTATTTTTTATTTCATTGATCATCCTTAATATAAACTATCTGATCTGCTTACCCTAACTTAAGGAAGTTCTCCTTCAAAAGAATATTTCTTGCTACTATCATCTATACTATTCATGCAATATTCATCAATCAACTATATGCATGATTGCTGTTTCAGCCATTCTTAATACCTCAATAAGATCAATTTCAACCGTTCATGATATTTGAATAATTTCAATTTCTATCACACTTTACATTTCAAAATATTCCTTATAATAAAACTCAATGAAGTAGTAAACATAACTACTATATGCTTAGATGTGTATCATCAAAGTCATTCCATTTTGTCCAAAGATTTATCTCCGACAATTCACCAATCTATATCTTATGCTAATGATACATCAATCATAATTGAGTCTAAGCAACCAATGAATGTTCCATGACTATTCAAAAATTACTCCTCTATGGTAGTTACCTTTTCAGCATAATCACCTATACCGTACTTCCATCGCGTTAATCTGATGCATCTTATAATTTTAACTATAGGGATCATAGATTACTTCCTATACCATATCCAAAGATAGATCTCATATACTCAATCATATTATTCACCAATGTAATCACATTATCGGATATATACTCATAATAATTGGTCAGTATAACCTTGAGAACTTCTACATATGTTACTATCATTTGTTTTATTTTCCATACGTGCTTTCTTAATCAACTTAGGATTATAGATGCATAGCCATCTTGAAATTTTGATCTCATATTCACTAACACAATCTTATATCAGATCATAACTCTTATCACAGTAATTAAACAATCATTTTAAATTCTTAGTTTAACCTTTCAATGCCACTTTGCATAAAACACCTTAAATCTTATCATTTTCGCCTATGTCTCTATTCTTCTCAGCCAATTCATGAATATAATTTCACATCCATATCAATTCAAGTACATATTCACAACAAAATTCTATCACCAAATTTACTGACATAATAACAAATGTTGAATATGTGCCTAACATATCGGACTATGTATTATCTCTTATTTCTAAATATCCACAAACTTTCATTTTCTCATATCATGAAATGCCCATGTAAGATTCTAAACCTAGTGCTCTAATACCACAATTCTTGCACACCGTTTCTAAAGCCCAACTATCTGGAATGTCATAAAACTTGAGAACCAATATCGATTCATCTTCATGCTCTGATACCATAACATCTAGGCCTCGTTTTCAGAGTCCAACTCTTGATTCATAAAACCCTAAGTGTTGGGTCTTGTATCCAGAAGTTTGCCGCGGTGAATGGACGAGCACTTCTGTGAAAATCCTTTGGGAAAAGTTCGCCGTAGCGGAGTTCCCATATTAGACCCAAGCATCTCTCGGTATAATTATGCCGTGGCAAGAAGCTTGACTTCGCCACAGTGAAGATGCACAGTTAGCCATATTAAGACCTTTCGAGAAGGGTTCACTTTAGAGCCTTCCCTAGGTTTCTACATCTATCAAATCTGTACTTTCACTCTAAGTTGTCCAAATTCACTCCCTCTAAGGTAACATCATTTCATGACAATTAAACTACCAATGTTATTTCGTCAAACTCTCTAATCTCAACTCATTTAATTCATTTGTTATAACTAATTATCATTCTTCACAATTTCCTAACTTTTGTTTTCCCATATCCCACCTCACTTATATGTAACAACAATTCATGTTCAAAATTCATCATCCTAAATCGATAGCTTTCATAAGTATACCTAATTTCAACTCAATCTTATCCATACGCAAATTCATATTTCCACTCAACATCATCCATGCATGATTCGCCATTCATTAACATCAAAAGATAAGAGTTTTTACAAAGCTATAATGAAATTTCAAACCATAATACATCAATGTCTCAAATCCCAAAATACATAAGATACTTGAACTAATAATACTTGAAATGCAACTCAGATCTCATGGTTACAAAATCTAGCTTAAAGTACAAAATTATGCAATTTGGAGTGATGCCTTGCGTCTCCTTCACTCCATCTCTTGCTCATCACCTGGAGGTGGGAACTGAATGGGGGTGAGCGTAAAGCTCGTGGGTAACAGATTTATAATCAAAAAATAAGAAAAAAACATTTTCAAAACTCATTGCCATTGCACATTTTCGTAACCATAGAAATTTTGCAGTAAAAATCATCAAACACTTATTTCTCAAAATTCTCAATTTATTAAACAATTCATGAGTAATTAAATAATGTATCCTTTAAACTTATTAACATATCATAAGCACACAAGCACATCAGAATGATTTGGAAGGTCCATAAATAGAACGAACTAACATATTTCTATATAATGGTCTTGTGTAGTCGTGAACAGAACGAACTAACAAAATCCCACATAGTAGTTTTGTGTAGTCGTAAACATGTGGGAGTCTATAAAGGAGTTCCATGCCACTAGTGGGTAAGTGGGAGAAGCCTTTAGTCGAAGTGCACTTGACAAACAAAATGGACCAAACCAAACCCACATAACATGTATTTCATGACTTGTAAAAACATATTGCCCATAAAAGCACTTTTTCAAAAACATGATTCTCTTAACATTTTGCCACAAAGGCATATTTCCGAAACACAATTGTCTATGAACATGAAATATTTCACATGCATTTCCATCAATCAAATTTATATACCATACATATGACAATTTCTCAAGTCATTAAAAAGCAATAATCCAATAATTATAAAGCCACTGAAAACATTTAATTCTCTTTCCTTTGAAAACGTAGTCATGGCTCACTACTAAATTATAAACGTGTAACACACCTTGATTTCCTTTCTTAAATACTTTCTCAAAGGTGCCTTACCCTTTGCTCCTCTTGCCTTCCTTGATTTCCTTTAACAATAGCCAGAAATTCCATTCAATAGAAATTTCAATTGAAACATTATTTTATTGTCAAATTCCATACAAAACTTGAAATTCATAGAGACTGAATCAGAACCTGATTTCTTGATAAAACTTGTATCCCTATGTCTCTAGTTTACTCCAAATCAAAAACCACTCCATTTGGATAACGACAGAAAAAGTTATGCCCAAAATATCAAAACATGTTTTGTTAAGAAAAATTAGAGTTCGCTGCGGTGACGCCAAGAGTTTGCCACGGTGAACTTGTCCAGAAACATGTTTTGAGAGCATGTTTTGCTACATTTTCAACCTTTTAACCTCCCCTCTTTCATATATCATCCATATCAAACCTAAACCATCTCTTCTACTTCATTTTAAACTTCATTTCAACCCAATATCACTCAAAACAAATTCATAAACTACATTTGATCATTAACCCTAAAAGAGAACACTTGCCTATATCATTCATCAACAACTTTCTACCTATATTCAACTTCCTTTGAGTTTCATTTTAACCAAACCCATGAAATTTAAAGCATAACTTACTTGTTGAAGCTTCAATTTCTTGAAACTCTTCAAGATCTCCAAACCCTAGCTTTTCTCTTTTTTTCTCTACTTCTCTTCTTCTCACCCACGACACTCTCTTATTTCTCTTTTCATTTTATAACTCTTTGTCTTCTAATTTATACTCTTAGTGGATATGAAAGGTCCACTTTTCCCTTCATTTAAGCCTTATGGCCTTATATGCTTAAGTGATCTTCTAAAAATACCCTTGAACATTGTTACTACCTTAACATTTTAATTCTCTTAACCTATGTAATAAATCCCATATAGACCCTATAATTCATTCAAATCATACTTAACTAGAGAAAAAAAGTCTGGGGGCCAACACTAGGAATTGAATTGATGACACCAGCAGATTAATCTGGTTAAAGTTGTAAATCCCTCTAATTTACATTTTTCATACCTACCACCTTCTTTCTTTTGTTTTTACCAGGTGCCATTATATTAGATTTCTATTAAAAAAATGTTAGTAACATTACCATACATCTAATTATCATTATCAACATACATTGAATCATTAAAATTAATCACATTAACTTAAGTCAATCATCAACAATATGCATTAACATAAGTTAATCTTCAACAATACACATTGACATAAGCAGACCATCAGCAATATGTATTGACATAAGTCAACCATCAACAGTATACATTAATATAAGTCAACCATCAATAATAGGCATTAATATAAGTCAATCATCAATAATACGCATTAACATAAGTCAACCGATGGCAATACGTGTTAGCATAAGTCAATCATCAACAATACACATTAAGATAGTCAACTATCAATAATACGTATTAACATAAGTCAATCATCACTAATTGCATTAATATAAGTCACCATTAACAATACGCATTAACATAAATGTTACTAAGATTACCTTTTAAACAATATAAAGGACACTTTTATTGCCTTTAATCATCATCATTAATTGCACTATGATTCGACTATTCATCATTATTATATTAAGTAAAAGTATCATCATTATCATATTTTTCATTCGCAATATAGTCTTCATATCTTTGTAAGACAAGATTGGCTTGTACTTCATTTGCTTATAGTATATTAGGATCAACATCTCTCTTATGGAATTATGATATATCTGCATCTTCTATTTGTAATTCTTCATTATTCAGCTTAGATTTAATCTCTTGATATACTTTATCACCATCTTCACCCATTGGACTATTTTCCCTTTCACAAAAGTCAAAAAGATTTTGATGTTGAAACTTTTGAATAACTTTCCCATTGTTGCCCATTACAACATCGTTAAGGTAGAATACTTGCTTTACTTGACTTGTATGGACAAAAAGTTCATTATCATACCATGGGTTACTAACATTGATGCTAGTAATATTGCCATTCACTTTTATATTCATCCCTTTTTTACCGATATCAAACCAGTTGCACTTAAATAGCCTTTTTATCCTTGATGTAATGCAACTATATTATTTATGAAATGACATTGCAAAGGTTAATAAAATCATTCTTATGTTGTCCCTTAACAAAAACCCTATAATTTTGTCTTCTAAATTGACTGTCATGATCATTTTATGTAAAATCTAACTTCATTAACAATGCAAACTGTATATTTTTCCCACACATATAAGGTCCACATGTCAGAGCATATAATGTTGTCATTGTCTCTAGCAATTTATAGTTATGTAACTGTATCGTCTGTAGAAAAAATATATAATTCGAGGTTAATTTCAACTACAAAATTCCATATGTTTATATTAATCCATGAATAACTTAAGTCATAAACCATGATGAGAATTAATCTTATATCTTCCTTCAACATTAACAATCCCTTTGGTTCTAATCTTATCTTCATGCTCTTTATTTAAAAAAGCAAATAGATGTCAAAAAAGGCAGGTTGAATGCCATATTTAAATACGAAATAATGAATGAGAAGTAATATATATAGTCCATATAATTGACTTCCTCATAATTTTTCAAAATATACCAATGGGTAATTTTGAGATCATCTTTAGTTAACTCCCCATATTTTCCTGTTTCAAGTGGCCTTACTATTTGGAGAGAACTGATAAGCCAGCATCTTGATCAAAATCAAAGTTATGTTCTTCTCTATTACATCTTGTATCGACGTCATTTAAATACGTAAAACAAAATATCAAGCATTTATTTTATATATAAGCCTCTCAATAGAGCCTTCAAGTCAAGCTGTATTATGCACATAGCATTTAAGAGAGCCTAAAAACTTTTAAAAAATATAAAACATTGACAATTGTTACTAACTAATAACTTTTAAGAAAGTAAAATTTAATATAAATTACTTTTCAATGGGGAACATCCATTGAAAATGAATCGGTCCAAAATTTTTTGCCTCATGCGATAAGTGAATTGCCAAATGTATCATAACATTAAAAAAAATATAGGGGAAATACTAGTTCAAGCTTACATAGAATCAAAGCTATATCTTTTTCCATTTTTTCAAGCTCTTCTACTTTTAGTGTCTTACAACATAATTCTTAAAAAACTCACCCAATTGTGTCAAAGTTATGGACATATCCTTACAAGCACCCACACATTTCGACAAGAAGTAATTATTATAAAAGTAACTGATAGTCATGACTTTTCAACCATGAAACTTTTCCCTCATTAGCATTGAAACAATGGGCTATATTAGACGCATACCTATAAGAAAACTTAACTAATTTAAAAAATTGACAAAAAGTTTGCTTCTCCTTTTTTTAACATTTTGAAACATGCAAATGGAGTCATATATGACCCATCATCTCTTCTTTTCAAATGGTTATCTTTTCTTATATTCATGTCTTCCAAGTCTAATCTAGCTTTAATTGTGTCTTTATATTTGCCATAAATTCCCATCAAAGTACCTAAAATATTATCACAAATGTTTTTTTCAATATGCATCACAACAAGATTATGCCTCAATAGCAATTCCTTCCAATATGGAAAATTGAAAAATATGTTTTTTTATTCTAATTAAGATCAATAAAACTTCATTTTCACTTTCTAATACTTGGGCATTTATCAAGTGTAAACTCACCTAAATGTGATAGCTGCTCCACCACATCATCACCAAACAAGTACAAAGGAGCTTCAATATATTTTACTTTGCCATTAAACAATTTGCTTCTTCATCATCTATGCCCATGTTCTAAGTAATGACAATGTTCTATGTAACATATTTTACTTCGTCACCTCGTTGAATGAGTTTGATGGTTCCTATCATTTACCCTTTAGTTCTCCATCTAGACAAATTGACATAAGATGGAAAATCATTTATAGTCTATAAAATAGCTGCATGCATTCTAAAATTTTCAACTTCAACAACATCATAAGTTTACAATCCAAAATCTCAAAGAGGTTTTAAGTCATCAATTAATGGTTGTATGTATACATCAATATCCTTTCTAGGAGTAGTAGATCTTGGAATAAGTAAAGACAATAACAAAAGGGCTCCTTTATACACTTCTATGGGGGAAAATTTTATGGTATAAGAATTATCAGCCACATGTTGTGAAAGGTAATCATATTACCAAATGAATTAGATCCATCAGAGGATAAAATAAGCCAAACATTATGACAATCATCTGAAAATCATGGAAACTTTCTATTAAAGTCTTTCTATGCCTTTGAGAGTACTGGATGATGCATAATGTTATCATCAATGTGTTTCTCTTTATGCCACCTTATATTTATGGTTTTTTTATTAACATAAAAGCCTTTGTATTCTTGGTTTGATAGGGAAGTATCTCAAGATTTTATACAGTATCTTTTTTCCTTTCCTATCATCCAATTTCCACCTTGATGTAACATAAATGGGACATTCTTCAAGATCTTTAATATCTATGTGAAATGTAGCACAATCATACTTACAAGCATGTATTGATATATATCACAGTCCAAGGTCTCTTAACAATTTCTTTACTTCATAATAAGCCTTAGGAGATTTGTGTCCAATAAGTGATGCATCATTGAGGAACTTAATCAACATGTCAAAACATTTGTTACTCCTATTATTATATACCTTCGAATGCGAAAACTTGAAAACAAAAGATAACTGTGAGAATGCGCCTTGGATATAATTCTTCTTGATCAAATTTTAATAACTTCTCAAAATTATCTTCTGTAATACTACCAAATATATTAGTGCAAACCATTATCATTTATAGTCTCCATATCATTCTCCAAATCTTCTAACATCTCTCTAATCCGATCATCACCATCGTCATTAATATCACTATCATCTACATGATTATTGTTACCACCATCATCGCTTATATCAACACTTCTAGCATTACTTGCTTCATAATGTTCACTATTGATAAATCCATAGAGTATAATGGACAATGAATTTCACATTCTAAACCCATTTGATCTCTTACAAATTGTATGAAACTCTTCACTCCTTCTAAATATTGAGTGGACCATTTTTAATGAGCCATTCAAATTTTGTCCATGTAGCTATACAATTAAAAGTAAATCATTAAATTACTAAATGCAATTTAAGTTCCAAATAACATAATAATGAATCAATACAATTTGACATACTAAGTTTTAATTCAAACAAACAATGAAATTGAGCTTGCTAAGAATAAAAAGCATGAACTCATCTAATGTTTTAAACATGCCTCTTAATTCTAAATCAATAACTATAAGATCTAATTCAACGTGTGCTTTCATTATTATGAGCTTTGGCAGCTTTTATTTGACTATATTTGTATATAAAGTATTGATATTATCATTCCTAGAAAAAAATATTTCGACTTATTATGTTAGATCATCAATATTATTTTTTAAAAAATACCTCAATAATAAGATTTTTTAAATAAAGATAACATGAAGTTTTCAATTAAACTTACTATGTTTAATAATAAAAGAAAGCAAAGAATTGACAGCCACACATATAAAACAAATGTTTTGTAACATCACATAAAATTGATTTGAGCATACCTGTTAACTATAATAGTCTATAAGAACACATCTTTAGTTAATATGTCATTAAAAATCTCTCTTGTAGTAATCAAGTAGCCTTATTTCACATACATGTCCAAAATAGCATTTATCAAATTCATACTATGATTTAAATTGCTTTTTCCCACATAGTCATTAATACTATTTCCCACTTTCAAATCTTCAACGAACAAGCTGAAAGAACAACAATGACAATGACCTTATTTTGTTTAACCCAACTCATCAACATGGAATTAAAAAGCTTCAAAGCCTCATTATAATATTTAAGGGCTCGACATATACCCTAGAAGTATTATATCATGTCTAAGGTGTATTAAGAAGTGAACATAACGAATTAAGTATATCTAAGGATAGTAAGAGACATAATGGTACTTAATGTAAAAGGCATGGGTAAATGGATAATTTATTCACTTTGACATAGACAAACATATTTAGACGTGAAATATATAAAGAATTATTTGAGATGATTGCTTAGATTATGAGCATGATGTGAGAGGAATTGATAAAAGAAGTATTCTATAAGCAAATGAGATGTTTTTGGTTAAATTGGATGTATTTTTATGTTGCTCTTGCATGATAAGACTAAAGTTGTTGATTACGGATATGTACCTCACTGGATGGATAGTTTCCACTAAATAGGCTATTGTAATTTGGCCATATCTTGGCTTGTATACCTCAAAATTTTATAATTCTAATTGGAGATTAAACTAGAGGCATAGGTATAAAACTTTGATGAGGGAACAAAAAATTGATTCAGCCTCTAAGATTTTTGAATTCTAGTTTGAAATTGCATTATGGCTATTGTCTTCGTTTTCGAATAGCCTGTAGTTTTTGGGGCATAACTCCTGATATAATTAACCAAATTACATGAAATTTATGCCATTAGAAAATTAAGGCATAGGAGAATGAAATTCATTAATAATATTATAGGTCAATTTGGGAATTAAAGGAAGAAGAAGGACTAGTATACAATTTTTCTAAAGTTAACACACGAACCAATTGGATTAAAACACTTGTATCCAATAAGATTAAAGCTTGTTTATGTCTAATAGAATTGTAACAAATAGTCAAATAGGTTTTAACATGTGGTTCAATGGGATTGTAACATATGGTCTAATAGGATTGAAACATGTGTCTAAAACCAGAAAATTTATGAAAAGACATATATAGAAGGGAGATGGACGACATTTTGATGGCTTAACTTCATATTTTTCTCCTTTCCATTTAACTTTCTTCATCTGATAAGTTATTTTTTTGGTATAACTTTGGATATAAATGTCTTTAATGAGTTGAAATTTTTACTTAAAATTAATGGAATTATTTCTTAATTGCTATTAGGTGATTTTCAACATATGGGAGATGAATTTCAATTAAAAAGATGCAAGAAAAGCAAAGTTTGAATTTCCAGCTGGCAAAAAAGTTTTTGACTAAACATGGGCAAGTGTAAAGGAAAAGTTGATGACCAAAGTCTGATTTGGAAAGAGATTCAATAGACTTAGGATTATAATTATTTTTGGAATTAAGTTGTTTTCCTTATGTAGGGATTTGTGACCTGATTTTGTGGGGAAGTGTATCTGATAAAATAACTTTAAGAAGGGAGGACGACCACCCCTTAGAGACATCTTATCTTATCTTTCACGTTCTTATTTTTTTAGCTTTTTAAGAGCTTTTTATTTTTTCTAGAAAATGACTAGAGATGGAGACCAGATGTTCTTCTATTCTTTTGTCAAGTTTCATCACTATTATGAGTAGCTAAGTACTTTTTCTTGATTGAACGAAACTAATGTTATCATCTAGTATGTGTGATATTTTCTTAATAAAGTTTATTTCATTGACTAACATTAAGTTTCTTTCGTATTACTTTTCATGATTGAATTGATTAATCTCTAGGCTGCACAACTAGGAATTGATTCATTTAATTTACAGTCAGATTAGTAAGATTTGATGTTCAGTTTTGGTAATCCAAATTGGCAAATAGGATTACCATCTTTTATGTCAGGGATTGCAAGTTCTAAGAAAGATATTTATCTAGACTAAATACATATCGTATCTGTATTATCTTGCTCATTGATTCTCTTAGTTCTTTAAGATATTAATTAATCAAACTTAAGATCATATCTAAGTTGTTAGTCAATAAGAGTAATTAGAATACATGTTTCTATTTGTTTAATCCTAACAGAGAAAACCATTAAATGAGTATTTATTAATGGACTTAAATTTATATCGATGATCCATACTAGTTTGATAATGTAGGTGACCCGAAACTAAGGTTTGTTCATTAATTTTTCAGATCTAATTACTTTTGTGTAGTTCTAATTTTTGCCAAATTTAATTTCTTAAAATCATGTTAATTCAACCCCATCATAACTTGTTTTAGTTTTAATTCACGAAACACTTACTAATAGATTCCTCATGGGAATGATCTCAACTATTCACTAACTACATATTTCATTATTAGAGCTTGTATTAATTTGGTTGCAGGCAACAACAATTACCATCATCCCACCATTTTTGATTTGGTGGTTCAAAAAAAGCCAAAGAGGAAGGGAAGGACAAGCATTAGAAGAACTACTTTGCCAATTTTAAGGTTTGGGACTTCACTTAGTTAATTTCAGTATTTGTGTATATTTGAATGTGTAGAAAGATTCATTTGGATGTGAAATGGTTGTTGGGATGATTCTTTAGTTTTATTTTGGTGTTATCTTGCATAGAATTGGTTGAATATAATAAGAGAGTATTATGTTGCTAAATTTTGTTTAGGGTTTATTGAACCAGTCATATTTTTTGGGTCATAACTCATGCTATTTAAATTGTGTGATTTACTTGCATATGAAAATTAAGAATAGAATTAGAAATATTGAGAAGAGACCCTGACTTAATTATGGCTTTATGACATGGGAAACTAAAATCTAAAATGGTGACCTAATGTTGCTTTTATTTTAGAGCATTTTGTGATATTTGGTCTATATCTCATGATTGGAAAGTTGAAATGGTCTGATTGTTCGTGATTTAGAAACTAGAGACATAGGGGAACAAATGTATAGAAGACCTTAATACTTAATTCAAACGTTTTCTATATGAATATTAAGGAAAAAATGGTGTCTATCATGTGATTTGCTTCTTGACTAATTTTTTTGCCTATTTTTAAATCACCGTAGGCTTAGCCCAAATTGCACTATTTTGAGTTTATTTTTGTTTTCAATTTTCACTAAATGTTATCATAACATTTTTAAATGTATATGAAACTTTTCAAACACCTAGAAATAACTGAAATAAGACTTACCACATATGAATTGGGTGATTGAACATTGGAATTTAAGATTGAGCATAATGCATTCCAAAAAAAACTTACACGTCCTTAAATGATTTGTATGCATATTTGTTGCTCATATGCATATAGTATGATTATACAAGTGTGATTTTGACACCTTTATAATGTTATTAAGTTACGACTTGCATGTATGAATACAAATACAAATTTTATGACTTGAAATGTATATCATTTGATTTATCAATATTTGAATTGTGAAATTGGAAAAGGGTTAAATGAAATGTCACATTGCCTACTTTATTGTCTTGGTGGTGGATAGACAGGCATGCCTATAAAGATATAGCACAGCTGCTATAGTTTGACAACAATGATTTCTTCATTTCAAGACTATAATGTCTCCACACTTGGATGCATTCGGGTATCCATAGTTTAATACTTTTGAGTATCCACAGTTTTGATATCTTCGGATATCCACAACTTCCATTATCCCCGCTCATGGGAATGTGCAATCATAATAGAGAAAGTAAAGTAAATGCGTTTAAATAAGAAATATAGCATGACAACATAAATAATTGATATTGATGAGCATTTGCATTTGTATTGTGTATCAATGAGCATTGAATATCAATATTTGGCTTATAAATGAGCATTTTTGTTATATTGAGAAAATGTTGAAGCATATTTACATTATTTACTTTGCTTAAGTATGTCATCGTTATTTACATGAGAGTTTTCAATGTTTACTTTATGAATGTGAATTTATAGTATATGAGTTGTGATATGTTTGAATGTATGAGCTTGGTAGATGACTGTTATGAGTGGTCATCCAAACTAAGTATTTTCCCAACTAAGCTTTCAAGCTTAGCACGGGTGTTAATCTAGGTCATAGGAGTAAGGTATAAGGAATATCTACAGGGACCAAGGCCAACAGTTAGGAGTAAAAGTAACTTTGGAATATGTTTTGGTTTAAGATGATTGTACATGTAAAAGAGTAAAGAAAATTGCATGTTTTCTTTTTAGATTATCAAGTAAATATAAAGATGAAATACTACTTTTAGATATAATGTTAAATAATATGAAATTTTGTAATATGTACATGTATAGTGTTGAATAGAAAATGTGCAATGGTAGTCTTTATAAATGAATAGAAAAGTATGTCGTGACTGTTTGTACAGGAATTTAGTTGCCACGTATATGGCTAATTGCAGGTTTTGTATATGGGGTGTTACATAATAGCTATGCAAGGAATAAGGTCCAATCATGACGTCCAAGAAATGATTTAGTTTCATCAAACACTTAACATGCTAACCCCAAACAAACACGAATGCTATAAACATGGATAAACCCATTATGAACCAACAAAGAAGAATCAAAACCCATCTTCCAAATGGCACAATAAACTGATTTTCTCTCAAAATCTCTCAAGAATCACTTACACGTTGAAGCAAAAATTGTTTAAATAGAGCATTGACATGGTTTATATCTCTAAACAAGGAAAGTAGAACATAAAAATAGTAAATAAGCTGGACGAATTACTAGGATAGATGGACAATGAGAGACAACGTCAATGACGGATGAAGATGAATGATGTGTGTAGCTTTTGGAATGCGATTGGAAATGGAAAAAATGATGTGTAAACCTAGTTAGGATGAAGAAGAAGACAAATTCGTCATTAGGTTTCAAATAACATGAAAACAACATCATTTCTAGTGGAATAAACAACATCATATTCGTTAAATTCTAAAAAACTGTGGGTAACATTTGGCAAAGATTCTAGGAAAACATCACCAAAGGGTCTACCATTGCTGACGATTTTAAGAAAACGTTGCCAAAGGGCTTGACCATTGGCAACAATTTATGAAAACCATCACCAAAGAAATGCATATGCAGCAACAGTTTATAACAATCTTTTATGAAGATTACATAATTCCTTGCCAATGATTTTCCAATTGCGACGATTTAGGAAAAGCGTCCCAAAATGCTAACCATTTTGTAACCTTTTATGACATTTTTCGAAAATTATCAGAAAAGGCTAGCTATTTTCAATAAGTCTAAGGCTTTGGTAGTGATTTTATAAATCGTCACCAAATTTTATCATATTTATTACACTCTATATATTTAAAAACTTTTATGTAATATATAAATTTTATAAAATAGTATAGAATTTATATAACAAATAGAGTTTTGTGACATCATATAAAATTGTCAAATCATATATTTTAAAAGAGAAAAAATACAAAGTATAAATCTATGTAATATTAACTAATTTTGAGTTTATAGTTTTATAAATTTTTGAAATTACATTGTTATTAGTTAAATTTATTTTTAGAGTTAGAATCATTGTCAATGATATTAAATTTGATTTTTATAAATACGATGTTTTGAAGAATTAAAAGAGAGTCATCTAAGCATTTAGCGATGGTTTTAAAAATTGTCGCCAAAGAGTGTACAATAAATTTTCTTATACTTAGTTATCATCTTATTCTTAATATTTAATATTAATTTCTATTTTTTACTATATTATAATTATTTTAAATTATATTGCAATTAATATAATTATATATGGTAATTAATATAATGATAGATGAATGTATAAATAATAGATAAATTTTCTCATATCTTAGTTATCATATTATTCTATTTAATCATAATTCTCTATTTATTATATATAAATTCTATATTGTTATATAAAATTTGCACATTATATAAAATTTCTATAATATATAAAGTGTAATATATAGAAAAAGGCCTTAGCAATGAATTGGCATGAAAGGTTTACAATTAGTGATGTTGGGTAGCCCTAGGTAATGAAATTAGAGAAGCGTTGCCAAAGGTGAAACCTTTTACAACGCTCACTGCAAGAAAAAGTGGTTTAGGCAACACTAAATTTGTAACATTTTAAATTATGTTGCTTAAAACTAATATAACGTAACGGTTTCTAAAGCATTGCCTTTGGTAACGTTAATAGTAATTTGTTGCTATATATTTAAAAAGGAAACAAAATAAAAGTAACGTTATTATAAAATTTTATATAAGAAATAATTAAATCTGTTCAAAACTTTAAACAATAATCAAGGGTTATAATAACTATCATCGAAGTTAGACCCAGTTAGGCCAAAGTCCTACCTGTGCCCGAGCACAATTGAGTATAACGAAACTTGTTTAAATATATAATTTAATTTTAAAAATAAAATTTTAATGTTTGGATGAGGTTGAACCAGGCAATTTAAGCTCGATCTAAAATATAAAAATATTTAAAAAACTAAACATAGCCTAAAATCTAATTAATTCGAGTCGAATCAAGCTAAATTAAACCAAAATGGGTACTTTGGTCATAGTTAATAACTATTAAAGTATATTGTTATATGTTATATGTTATATATTATATTGTTTATATTTATTTTATTTTTATAATATTGGGAAAAAGATATCTTTTTTATGAAGAGAATAGACAGCATTGGACTTTTCACTTTCATATGATATAATAAGATCGGCCAATCCTTTTGGACTTTTCACCTTCCCTCTGCTCTTCATAAAACGTTGTGGATGCCTTAAAAAATTGATGTTGGCTTAGCGTTGAGATGTTGTAGTGTTGAGGTGTAGCTGGTGGTGCTCCCTTCATTCACATCAGGTGCTAATGATGCTTTGTTCACGTCAGGTGATGTAGGTTTCATGTCATTCGCGTACAGGTGCTACGCTGGTGGTTAGTTGTCCTCCTTCACATTATCAGGTGCGTTGGCTCCTAGTTTCAAATATTGAATGTACGCATGCTACCCTTCTTAGAGAACGTCGTTCACGTACAAGTTCGTTGTCTTCTTTGAATCTCCTATATCTGTGAATCTCGTTTGAACTTCTGAAGTTAACCCTGGCTGTTTGGTATTTTACCAAAATGATATGAGTTGTACAAGTGAATTTTACATCCTCAAAATGCCAAACTACACCAATGGATTACATAGATCATTCTAACTAACATCTAATGGCTTTGTTATTCGTTGTCTTCTTTGAACCTCACACACCTTTCTTCTTTGACAATCCTAGTTTTTAAAGTAATTAAGTTTTGTTTTAAACTATTACTTACTTAAGAGATGTAAACATATATATGAGGATTTTAGTTAAGATCTTGGTGGAAACTAAATCAACATAAATAAATTAAGTTCTATAAAGAGTTACAACTTGTTAGCAATGTATGGTTGCTTTGATGAAATCCCTTGTATCAGCACAAATAAATGTATGGCTGCTTTGATGAAATAGATTAAATAAAAAAACTTATTTTCACATCTCTAATTATTTAAATGTGTTTTTGAATTCTTTTAAATCCTTAAGGCTTTGTAACTACAATTTTTATTTTTATATTTTTAATAAATTTGTATGTAATTTTTCTTGGTTGTTAACATATTCGATATTGTATATATTACTTTGATGAATAGTTACCTATTAATGGATAAGAAAGATTGACATTGGATGACTTCTCCTAAATATAGTGATGAATATATGAGTGTAGTTGATCATTTTCTTGAAAAGGCCTTTTCTAAGGTGGCTAATAGAAACGAAATTTCTTCTCCATAAAAGAAATGTTGCAATTATTATTGGTATACAAGAAATATTATATATGATCATTTGATTGTTGATGGATTTGCTCCAAGATATTATGGTTAGGAATTGAATGAGAAAAGATCAACTAATACAATTATGCATATGAATGATGAGAATGAATCTGATAGAAGCTCTATGCATGATAATATAGATGGATTACTACTTGACACATTTAGAGACATATATGAATGTCCCAATAGTTGTGAAGGAGTTAGTAATGGTCTAAATGCTAATGCTAAGAAGTTTTTTAAGTTGGTAGAGGAAAGAAAATAAGAATTATATCCTGGTTGTCAAAGTTTTTCTAAACTTTTTTTCACAATTGGACTGTATCTTTTTAAGTGTGCCTATGGAATTATTAATGCAGCTTATATCGATCTCATGGGGATCTGAATCTTTTAATGTGATAAAGAAACTTGTGAAAGATTTAGGACTTCATTATGAAAAGATACATGCATGTTCCAATGATTGTGTTTTATATTAAGGAAATGATGAGAAAGCAACTAGCTACAGAATGTGTGGTGTATCTAAGTGGAAATAAAGTTGTAATAGTGAAGATAATAGAGATTTGGTGAGGCAAATTCCAGCTAAGGTGTTTAGATATTTTCCATTAAAATTGAGGATGCAATGTCTATACATGTGTCCAGAATTAGTTGAATTTATGAAATGGCATAATAAGGAGCATTCCAAATATGGTAATTTAAGGCATCCTGCATATGGCCAAGCTTGGAAAGAATTTGACTCATTGTACATGAGATCCTCGTAATGTCATATTACAAGGATCCTTGTAATGAGCATTCCAAATATGGTAATTTAAGGCATCCTGCATATGGCTAAGCTTGGAAAGACTTTAACTCATTGTACATGAGATCCTCGTAATTTCATATTAGCTCTTGGCACTAATGGAATTAATCCTTTTCGCATAATGAGTGTTTAACATAGTACATGGCCCATAATTTTAGTAAATTATAACTTAGCACCATAGAGATGTCTGAAATCAGAAAATTTGATATTGTCTTCTATTACACTTGTTAGATTTCTCTTAGAAGAATATTGATTTTTTTACACCCTTTGATTAAAGAGTTGTGGGAGTTTAGGATAAAGACATATGGTGATTCAACTAATGAATCATTTAAGATGCGTACAACCTTGTTGTGTACAATTAGTGACTTTCTAAGATATGCAAAGTTGTCTGGATAGAGTACAAAGGGAAAGTTAGCATGCACTAATTTTCATTATGAAACTTACTCTCAATATTTAAAGCATAGTAGAAAGACTTGTTATCTCAATCATTAGAGATTTTTGGATAAAAATCATCCTTTGAGGTGCAACATGAGATCATTCGATTGTGATATAAAGTTAAGAGAACCACCAATTCCTCTATCAGGGTCTAATGTATTTGAGCTTATTAATAGGTATCATAATGTGTTAAAGAAGGAAAATAAAAGAAAAACCAAGTGATAATCCTTGGAGGAAAAGCTCTATATATTTTTGAATTACCTTACTAGAAGCATAATAGGTGCCGACATAATCTTGATGTGATGCACATCAAGAAAAATGTATGTGATAGTATCCTAGGAACTTTGTTGGAGATTTTGGAGAAGTAAAAAGATCATCTTAATGTAAGGTTTGATTTGAAAGAAATAGGGATTGAAACAGATTTATAACTTATCAAAGTAGATGACTCTCACGTGTCATTAACCTAGACATGCTTTTACATGACACCAAAGGAGAAAGAAAAGTTTTGTTCAGTTTTAAAGACTGTAAAGCTACCACAAGGTTGTGCATCAAATATTGCACGATGTGTTGATGTTAGTAAGAAAAAAATTAGGATACAAAAGTCATGATGCTCACATTATTATGTAATACTTACTCCAATTTGTTGTCAGGAAAACACTACCAAAAAAATTTGTTGTTGTTTTGAGTAGATTAGCTGTTTTCTTCAATGGGGAATGCAGTAAAGTAATTAAGTTAGTAGATATTGAGCATTTGGAGAAGGAAATTGTGGAAGTACTATGTCAACTTGAAACAATATTCTACGTTTTTCGTTTAACATTATGGTTCATTTACCTATCATTTACCAAAGCAAATCAAATATATTAGACCAGTGCATTACCACTCTATTTAATTTGTTGAGAGCTATTTGGGTAAGTTAAAAAGATTTGTTCATAAAAAAAGCCAACCAAAAGGGTCTATGGCTGAAGGATACTTAGCTAAAGAATATGTAAATTTTTGTTCTATTTATTTGCATCATGAGGTGAGAAAAAAACATAATAGGCATATGGAACACAATGACAATACAAATCTTTTTAACGTATCTTCTTCATTTTTTCCAAAATTTGGGCATCTTGTTGGAGGGAAAGGGCAAAGGAAAGAAAAACTTGTAAGTTTAGACTTAAACACATTACCTCAAGCTCATCGATAAATTTTATTTAATTTAAATGACAAAGATGTTGAGAAGTATATTAGGTAAGCTACTCATGCATTATTTATCCATCTTAAGATCATTTTTTAATGAAAGCATATTAATTAACATATGTCATTGTTTTTATGAAGCATAAAAAATTGAAAGAGACAAGCACTAAAAGAAGTCAATGGGCAAGGGCACACGATCATTCTAATGAGTGTCCTCAATGGTTTCAAGATAAGGTGATATCTTGTAATGATAACCTAAGTGATATTCGTTGGTTGTCCAAAGGCCCTAACAGTGTGGCAAAGAAATATTCAAGTTATGCTATTAATGGATATAAGTTTATGAATAAAAAATGGGATGCAAGCTATAAGAATCAAAGTAATGGAGTCTCTTTGACATCATTAACTCCAAGTTTTGCAAGTTTATAGAGATCAAAAGCCAACACTTGGAAATGTGACATACTATGGAGCAATAGAGGAAATTATTGAAGTAGATTACTGGGAGAAATTTAGTGTAATGTTGTTTAAATGTTATTGGTATCAAGAGAAGAAAGACGATTATAGGCTTACTCGTGTAAACTTGAGAAAGTTATGTTATATGGATGATCATTTTGTATTAGGAAGCCAAGTTCATCAAGTGTTTTATATAGTTGACTATTTTAAGGAAGGTTGTCATTATGTGGAGGATAAGGTACCTAAGTATCTATTTGATGTACCTTTAGAAGATAATGAAAATGTTGAAGAAACATACTAGGGAGAACCAAATAATTGTATCAACGATTTCTTTCAAAATAGTGGTGAAATAGACCCTAATTGGTCTAGAGAAGATTTACCTGTAGACACTGTGGACATACCTTTAAATATCTTAAATATAGAAACATAAAATGATGATGATGTAGATGATATAGACTCTATGAACACTAATTGGGATTGGATGGATATTGATCAATAATCTTTTATAGAAACTCCTTATTTATTTTTGTTTCTCTATTAAAAAGATAATTTTTACTACTATATGTTTAAATAGATACTTTACTAATCTAATTATTTATGTGGTTGTTAACAACAATATTCTTTATTGTTATAAGTCTCCACAATGAAAAAAGGGAAAAGGCAAACATGTTTGCACCAGGGCTAATTTTATAAGAAAGCAGCAAAAGAAGACTTATGCTTATGAACTAAAAGATTCATCTAATCTATCATATAAAGAGGAAGAGAATTTGGAAAATAGTGAAGAGCAATGCCAATTTATTAAAGAAAAGGTACAAGTTTTCTTCATTTGCTTTAGTAATATATAAGTGACTATTATACTGTTTGTTGAGTCAAGAGGACTTCACGATTATTAATTTTGGTGAGAATCAAATAATAATACTATTAGAAATAAATGAACTATTTTGATAAGTTTGTTAAGTGTGCAGAAAAACACAGAAGAAGTGCAAAACATAGAAGAAGCAGAAAGCACAGAAGAAGCGGAAAACACAGAAGAAGTGCAAAATATAGAAGAAGCGGAAAACACAGAAGAAATACAAAACACTGAAGAAGTGAAAACACAGAAGAAGTGCAAAACACAGAAGAAGTGCAAAACATAGAAGAAGTGCAACACACAAAAGAAGTGAAAAACACAAAAGAAGCAAAAAACACAGAAGAAGCATAAAACACATAAGAAGTCAAAACACAGAAGAAGTGAGAAATATAGAAGAAAAAGAAAACACAGACGATACAAAGATGAAGATACTCTAGTACGTCGGACAGTTAGTCAGTTAGAGTTAGTTACAGAACTCAACTG
>JANSVA010000007.1:26381293-26420858 GCA_025504915.1 Erythroxylum reticulatum | reverse complement strand
CCGATCTGGTATCCAAACGGTGCCGATCTTGGGGGCAAGACTATAGTCGGCAAGTTTTCGATAACAAACTGACGATGTAAATCTTTTTAACGTATCTTCTTCATTTTTCCATAAGTTAGGAATCCTGTTGGAGGGAAAGGGTGAAGGAAAGGCAAAGTTATAAGTTTACCCTTAAACACATTACATCAAGCTCATTGATACATTTCATTTAATTCAAATGACAAAGATGATAAGAAGTACATTAGGTAACCTACACAGACATTATTCATCCATCTTAAGATCATTTTTAAATTCCCATCATATTAACTAACATATGTCATTTTTTAGGGAGCATCAAAATTTGAAAGAGACAAGCACTAAAAGAAGTCAATGAGCAAGGGAACAAGATCATTCCATTGAGTTTCCTCAATGGTTTTAAGATAAGTTGATATCTTGTAATGATAACCTAAGTCATATTTGGTTGTCCAAAGACCCTAACAATATGGCAAAGAAATATTCAGGTTATGTTATTAATGAATACAAGTTTATGAATAAAAAATGGGATGCGAGGTGTAAGAATCAAAATAGTGGAGTCTCTTTGACAACATTAACTTCGAGTTATACAAGTTTTAAAGATCAAAATCCAACACTTGGAAATGTGACATACTATGGTGTAATAGAGGAAATTATTGAAGTGGATTACTTGGGGCATTTCAGTGTAGTGTTGTTTAAATGTTGTTGGTATCAAGAGGAGAAAGACGATTATAGGCTTACTCTAGTAAACTTTAAAAAGTTATGCTATATGGATGATCCTTTTGTATTAGGAAGTCAACTTCATCAAGTGTTTTATATAGCTGATTGTTTTGAGGAAGGTTGTCATTATGTGGAGAAGAAGGCACCTAAGTATCTATTTGATGTACCTTTGGATGATAATGAAAATGTTAAAGAAACATATTGGGGAGAACCAAATAAGTGTGTTAGTGATTTCTTTTGAAATAATGGTGACATAGACCTTAATTGGTCTAAAGAAGATTTACATGTAGAAATTGTGGACATACCTCCAAATATTTTAAATATAGAAACAAAAAATGATGATGATGAAGATTATATAGACTTTGATGACACTGATTGGGATTGGATGGATATTGATCAATAATCTTTTATAGAAGGTCCTTATTTATTTTTCTTTCTCTATTAAAAAGATAATTTTGTTGCTATATGTTTAATATATACTTTACTAATCTAATTATTTATACGATTGTTAACAACAAGATTCTTTATTGTTATAAGTCTTCACAGTTAAAAAAAGGAAGAAGCAAACATGTGCAACCAAATTTGTTACACCAAGGTCTATGGCTAATTTTGTAAGAAAGAAACAAAAGAAGACTCATGCTTATGAACTAAAAGATTCATCTAATCTGTCACATAGAGAGGAAGAGCATTTAGAAAATAGTGAAGAGCAATGCCAATTTATTAAAGAAAAGGTACATGTTTTCTCATTTACTTTAGTAATATATATGTGATTATTCTACTGTTAAATTTGCTTTGCATATACTTGCCATATATATTTGATTATCCTACTGTTAAATTTATTTTTCTATCCACTAGTTTCATTGTGACAAATTTTAATAGAAAGGAAAGGACCAATCGTGTCAGATGAATGGAAAACTGCAACCTTTATGTTCTTCAAGAAGTATTGGCAGGCCGCAACCTTTATGTTCTTTAGGTAGTATTATTGACTTTTTAAGGTGGAAAGAAAAAAAGAAATTTGTTGAGGAACAACCACAAATGGAACAAGTGGAGGGGATGAAATACATGAAAATGTAATAGAAGGTGAAGCTGGGGAAGTGATTGTTGAAGAAGAATCTACTTCTCTAAGGTAGAAAGAATTAATAACTAAAATGATGGAACGAAAATCTGAAAAACATGAAGATGCAGTAGAAGGAAATGGATATGACATAAACATGGATTTGGCATAAATTGCTACTACTAAATGGAAATGTAATAATATATTTTACTATTTTAAAAATAATTTCTCTTTTGTATACTAACATTAATAATTATTTTAAATATAGAATTTGTGAGGAAGAAGGGAAGAGGTCCAACTTTGCTTAAGGATGTTCATGCAAGATCCATGGAGCAATGCAAGCCAATTTTTTTTCAATGCTCTTAATTAGGCGATTGGTCTAGATGAGAAGACGTTGAATGAATTCACACTTTTCTTGGGTACTGTAGCTCATAAACAAAATCTTGCACCTCTAAACCATGTTAAATGGAGACAGATTCCCAAAAAACCTATTTAGGAATATGATAATGTAAGAAATCATTATCTTAATTCTCCTTTCAATTTTGATTTATGACATTTAAATGAGTATTTATTAAATTGCAGAAGAGATATATTCTACCATTAGAAGAAGGTAAAGAATGGACTTTAAAAATTGTTGGAGATGTATGGAGAATTTACAAGTGTAAAGTGAAGCAAAAGCATTTCAAACAGTGTATGACATATGCAGAAAGAATGGTCAATCGTCCGAACTATATAAGCAAAGAAGTCTTTGAGGTTCTCATTTCTTATTGGAACCACCCACGTGTGAAGGTATGATAATTATTATTACTACCTTTTGCAAATTAGTTACATGATAACTAACTAATATAATGATTTAATGTGCAGAAAATTGCTGAAGCAAATACTTAAAATAGAAAACAAAAAACTGAAATGCACACAACTAGTTCTAAGAGCTTTGTAAGTATTTATGCTAAGTTGGTAAGTTCTCCAATGAGTTATAATCTACTAAGAATTTTTTTTAATTTTCTAAATTATTTATAAATTTTAATTAACAATTGTTTTTTTGATAGCAAAAAGAAAGAGAAGATAAAACTCCACTCTCTAATGCTGAAAAGTATATTGCAACTTATAAAAAAAAAGCCTAGAAAAGTGTACAAGCAATCTACTGAAGTTATAAGGGAGAACATTGTGAGTAATGCGGGCTTTGTAATAATTTTCTATATTGTTGCTACTTTTGTTGAGATGCCCAAATTTATTGCTTATTTCATGAGTTTATAATTATAATTTATTTGTTTTTTTATATTATTGATTTGTTGTTCTTGTCAAAATGAGTTATTTCTAGTATAATTGGAATTATACTAGGTTTTTTGTAATCATAAATGGTGCTTGCATTTATTACTATGACTGCAAATTTACTTTTGTAAGCTCACATTGAAGAAGTGCAAAAGGAAAACGATAGTGCAAAGCTTGTTAAAGTTGTGGCTGATTTGGAGGTAATAAGTCCTGGTCATAATAAACTTTTTGGAAGGGGTGTGAAAGCATCTACTATGAAAGAAAAAATATGGTGAGTGAAGCCTTGTACAAAGTTCCTAATGAGTATTTGCATTCCATCAATAATGCATTAGAAGAAGAGAGATGAACCAAAAAGTAGAAGTTGAAAAGGAGAGAATGAGAAAGGAATTAGAACAAGAGAAAGTTGAGCACTTGGAAATGAAAAGGCAACTAGAACAAGATAAAGTTGATAGAGAAGAAATGATAAAACAAATATTCGCCCTCATTCAATCTCAATGTGGGCAAGTTAACACCACTAACATAGACATGCTTTGTAAATTGATTATATTTAGTCAATCAAGAAAGAAATCTTCTATTCCTCCAAACTATATATATCAACTTGAAGAATATCAGATAATAAATTTCCTTAATTCAGTGCTTTTGTACATCATCTTGTTGTCTTTTTTGTTAAGATTAGCTGCTTATGTTCATGCTTTCTAAATTTATTCATAAAAAGAACTAAATCATTGTGTTGCTAGTTTTTGGACTATATTATTTGTCTTGATTAAATTAAATTCACAATAAAGTAGTTAGTATTTCATTTTATATATATAACAACTTATTTATGAGCATAGTAGTTTTACAATTCTAATATACTTCATGTTTGTTTGTTTCTTTTTTGTAGAATGGTGATGACTAGGAATGGACAAAGAGGTACTTGGTGAAGAATTTTGGATCACCTGTACATATTGGTTTTTTCATTATTTAGATTATTTCACTTATATTCCATATGGAATAGTGGACGATATTGGAGATGGATATTTTAGCTAGAAACTTTTTCTTTCGTATTTTGAATATCTTAAAAGATTGAATTTTACAAGTCCTTATAGACTATATATTATATATAAATGTCATTTTTATTATTAATGTATCTTTGATAATACATTCATAATTAAGACGTACACTAATATATGTATATTTCTTGTAATGTCAATATATATGTTGACTACATAATAAGAAGAGCTTGATTTTACGTTAAATAACGTTAGTAACGAAAAAATAAATTGTTGCTTTTATTATTACAAATTGTTACCTAAAATCACTTTGCACCTTATAAAGAGTTAAAAGTGTTGCAATATCTATTTAATATTGTTACTATAGTTTGAAACTAATGTGTTGCTTTGGTCAAAATTTAAAGCAACATTTTTTATCTTGTTGCCTAATCAAAAAATTGTTACCTTAAACTTATTGCACTTCTACAACAATTTTGTCTTTTGCCTAAAATACTTTTTGGCGTAGTGTTCTTAAATGGAGTCTTATTTTAATGTAAGGCATATATCCGTAGGATGCATAAAGAGTAAGCATATTCCACCCACTTGCACTGATTGTAATTGAAC
This sequence comes from Erythroxylum reticulatum, assembly GCA_025504915.1. NCBI lineage: Eukaryota > Viridiplantae > Streptophyta > Magnoliopsida > Malpighiales > Erythroxylaceae > Erythroxylum > Erythroxylum reticulatum. The sequence continues at coordinate 26,416,205 of JANSVA010000007.1, read as the reverse complement.
TACAACTATTTGACAAACTAGAGTAATTAATTCTAAAATTTTATCTTCAACGTTAGTATTACTTATCTCATTCACTCCCTTATTAAATAGAAAATTAAAGAAAAAAGTGATACATTAAACGAGGCAATTTAATAATTAATTAAGACATAATGAAATAAATTTTACAATTTAAATTTGTATCACATAAAATAAAAAATTGAAAGGAATTAACCAACGACAAGAAAGAACTAAAATAGCCTTTTCATCGAAACCTCTCCTCTATTGCCGAACATATATTTTGAGCATAACGTAGTAGTTAGTATTAGTTTTACAGGAATCGAAAACATTCAGGCACCAAAAAGAAGGTAACTTTGTTTATAAGAAGAGGAAGTTGAACAAATAGTCTGAGTCTACATTCGTTTTTGGATAATCAGAGTTCTGCAGGCAGTAAACTAAAGGGCACAGAGAAGAGAAATGGGGCCTCAAAATTGTGGAATAGTTCTCTCTATATATGATATTGATTAGTGGGATATTGTAATAAATGACTCAGAAATTTTTTACTTATCTTCGGCTCACTGATCAATTTGTCTACAATTCTAAGCGCTAGGTGCAAGTTTTCCAACTATCCTGGAATGGAAGACGCTGCACTTCCTCTCCATTCCTGATCTTACCGATCCATCAATTGACACTGGTAAGAGTAAAGCATGCAGCAGCACTCTTCAATTCATTCTCTGCGATATCCTCCATCCATTGCGTTGTGTCCTTCAACGATTCTTCGGAGCTGTAGTGTAATTTTAATTTGTTAAGACCATATGTTTTAAGGAGACAGAAAGCTTGAACAAATACCAGTTTATGCTTGCCTACCTCGACTCATCGGATTCCTTTCTTCTCGTGATACAACTATGACTCGAAGTCGAGACAGGGATGTGGGAGAAGGGGGACAACGCTAATTGAGCTAAAGCTCGTTGGCAGTCGTATTCTTCTCTGGAATCAACATAGGATTGTCTATCATCAATGGTGTCGAAAAATGGTTGTATTTCATTGTAATCTTGAACAATATCTTTTTGGATATCTAGTGGCTCTGGAACAACTGAATGGGGCTGATGAATTCCCATTGAATTGGGGTTGATATTAATAGCGCATGGATGCTGAACCCACATAGAAGTTCCTGCATTTTCCTTGGCATCCAAGCAACTAGAGCTATAATTGTTGCTGTTAGAGTAGGGTTGCTGCTGTGCAACTGGCATTGTTGGAATCGTACTAAAAGCCTGCGTGTCATGACCAAATAGCTGAAGAGCATTACCAGGAGGAGCCATTCCAAGTTCTAATTGCGAGGGAACGTCATCTGCGATTGAAGAAATGTGATGGTGGTGGTGTTGCCTGTACATTTCAAGTTGTGCAAGAACTGCATGAAGCTCTTGTTCAGTCTGCCAAATTTGATACCTTAGATGGTGGATCATACCTAAACATCCATGCACAGGATACCTATCTCGAATATTTGATTGGAAGATAATGGAAGTCATTGCCTCAGCTTTTTGAGAATTGTCAACACTCTTGAGTATCTTAACGATATTGCTTACACCAAATAATTTGTGAGCGTTTCTGAACATCTCATGTTTGTCAGCGGGAAAATAAGGTGCCAAAATACACTCAGATGTACACCTTTTTCTTTGGTGCTTGCACGCAGCACAAGCTTGGCCGGTGCCACCCTTTAGGGTCATCAAATCTTTGGAGTTAACAAGACAACGAGCAAACGGGGTGGGTGGAGTGTTTTTTCTTGTTCTTGAAAGTATAAGAAAGGCGGAGGGAGCAGGATAGAGAAGAATAACGTGAAAGATCAGATAGAGATGATTATTGTTGTTGAAACTGAAATGGTTGTAACATTTTTTTGTTGAGGCTGAACTGGTCTGATAAGAACGGATTTACTGGATATGAAGTAGACTGAGTAAAAGAAAGAGGATTGAGAGATAGCGAGTTTGGCGGGGAGTGTTAATGTTTGGGGACAAATGTTGAGCGTTGGAGGAGTCCGACATTTTTGGGCCATTTCATGGTCGTAACTTTTTTAGTTTACACTCTACTTATATTATTTGTGTAAGGCGTTCTTGAAAAGAGAGAGTCTGCTCTTGAGAAATTATAATATAATATTTGAATAAGAAATTACAACTTTAATATATTGGTGATGATTAAAACTCTAATATATAATCATTATTATGAATTGGGTTATAACTATTAGAATTGATTCTTATTTAATGACAGATTCTATGGTTATCAAGACTAATTTCTAGAATCACAGTAATTTAATTTGACCGCCCTTGGCTTAATAACATGCGGATGGACGATGTTCAAAGGTATCCAAATCAGTGTAGAGGTTGTTAGAACAACTGAGAGAATCAGGGCAGCAAGTTGGTTGTGGAGTAGATATTTTTCTCCTGTTGCAGTAGTTCTTGATTTCGTTGTCTATTACCCAGAAGACGTGCTCTTCTGGGTAGATTTCCCTTCACTAGAGAGTATATAGATCTTAATCAATGGCCATTCAAGCATTCCTTTGCAGAACAAGAACTCCTACGCATGTTATTGCACAATTTTTTCAGTGATTTTATAGTTTCACATATTGGACGAGGACTAGAAAGAGAGAGTTGAAAACAGGCAAAAGTTTCCAATTCTCTTCTAGTTGTTCCATATTATGTAGTTTCATACACATTCAAATCACCATATTATTACGTGGTGAACAGTGGCCAGAAATGGCTTGCTTCTGCGATGGATGAAATTAGATAAGCTAGTGTTAGGTATATTAATTATTTTATTTAATATTAATTAATTAAAATTTACAAATTTATGACATGTAAATCCATTACACCTGGCATCCTAAATGTCGGAAAATACATCTCAACACTAATGTTAGACTATATCTACAAAAAAATTGAAAATTTAGACATTGAATTATAATATTTTTTATAATTAACCTTTTTTTTCTATCGTAATAATTTCCTTATTAATAAGTTTTTATCTTTGAAACTAATATATTCTTCTTAATCTTTTCAATTTACAACTTTTTGTATAAATTTACATGGAAGTAGTATTATTATATATGGTTGATATGTGGATTTGGTGAAGCTAAGGAAAGATATTTTATCTGAAGTAACCTAAAATTAGTGAAAATAGTAGTCGTATTGGTCACAAAATTTTAATTTTATCTTTATATTTAAATACAATCATGAGTAATGCATATCGGTTTAAACCAAATCTTAAGAGAAAAATGAGTTCTACTAATAATAATCATAATCGAGTTTCCAAAGTTTTAACTTTGAAATTTTCAAACGAAAACCTTGAATCTGTTACTCAAACCCAGCCAGATTAGACTGCTAAATGCTAATCTTTGAAAAGATAATTTAATTATATTAGTATATAAAATATCAATTTTCTTTTACCTCGGAAACTAAATAATAAAATAACTGTAACAACAGGAATGAGCATGACGCTACAAAGAACGTTTTTGATTGTTTGTTGTTGTGATGTAATGTCCTATATATACTAAGGTTCTGTTTGTTTCCGTTTATTTTTTCTTTTTTTCGTTGTACTTTTAAGAAAAAAATAAACAATTCATTAAAACACGTTTGGATGAGTATTGTTGTCGTTTCTTGTTTTTTAAAATAAAAAAAACCACAATAAGTTTATAGAAACGTTAAAAAGACGTTTTTGTAAGATTTTAAAACATGATTTTTTCTCATAAAAACTACATTAAAAAAGACGTTTTGTAAGATTTTAAAATAGGATTTTTTTTCTCGTAAAAATCACACATCCCGATTTCACTGTCTCTTGTTTTTTTTAACCTTGCTCTACCTTCACTACTCTATGCTTGCTCCTTCATCTTCACTACCTAGGTTTCGTCTACTACTATTGCTTCGTTTCTTGGTTTTTTCATTATTTCCTAAATCACATAGTATTCTCCTACTTTTGCTTCTGCCGCGTCACCAATGCCTCCTTTGTGATGTCATGATCAGTGACGTCTTATGTCATCGTTGGTGTGCATCGCCATCGCCTTCCACTATCTACTTTCACGCTTGGGTTTCATAAACCCTCTCCGGGCTTTACCATTCAATATTTCACAAGTGGCGGTACAAACAGCTAGTGATTTTTAAACAAACACAAGCAGCAGGGGCAAATATAAAAACCAAAACATAAAAACACTGCTAGAAAGTTTCAAGCAACACCAAAACATCCAACAAACGCCATCATAAACCAAATTTCCAATCAACATATGATCCACAAAGAACACAAAACCAATAGCCATACTTACTAAAAGTAACATATAGAACTTCTGCTTTGAGAATAAACTTCTGCAAATTTTTTTAACGATGAAGAAGAAGATGTTATTTCAGTTAGTTTTTGCTTCACCTCCTCTGCTACTTTGCTTCACCTCCTCTGCTGCTAAACTTAATGAAGAACTCATTTGATTCTTTATAAAGACCCAAAATAACGTTTCTTGATCCTCCCATCTTTTAAATTCGAGACAGCCAGACAGGTATAGGTGTAGTTGTTTTCTCATTCCTCACATCTTCGTCTTTGCAGTGTCCTCACATCTGTATAGCTTTTTTCTTCTCATCATTTAATGCGTAGAGCCTTTCAAAGCTAGTCTTCATGTTATGTTTAGCGTCATCTGTATAACTTTTTGCTTCTCTCATCATTTAATGCACAGAGCCTCTTAAAACTATTCTTCACATAGTCTTTAGCATGGAGCAGAGCACTTCGCATCATTTAATGCGTTGAGCCTTTCAAACCTATTCTTCACGTGGAGCTGAGCACTTGTCTTCAGCCATCATTTAATGCAGCAAGGCTACTCTTCAAAGCCTAGTATTTACGTACCTTCCTATTGTTACAAAATTTAACTTACTTTGCCACATGATTTTATTTTATTCACGTAATAAAATAAATAATATAATTATATTATATTATAATTATTACAAATAAGAGTATAATTACAAAAAATATATAAATTGAATAATATAATTAAACATGTTTTTTTTCAATTTTTATTAGAAATTTCAACTAAACAAATTTTTGTTTTCAATTTTATATTTCAAAAGTGTAGTTGTTTTCTTCTTCCTCATGTCTTCATCTTTGCAGTGTCCTCACATCTATATAGCTTTTCTCTTCTCATCATTTAATGTGTAGAGCCCTTCAAAGCTAGTCTTCACGTTGTGCTTAGCATCGTCTATATAACTTTTTTCTTTTCTCATCATTTAATGCGCAGAGCCTTTTAAAACTATTCTTCACATAGTCTTTAGCGTGGAGCAGAGCACTTCGCATCATTTAATGCGTAGAGCCTTTCAAACCTATTCTTCACGTGGAGCTGAGCACTTGTCTTCAGCCATCATTTAATGCAGCAAGGCTACTCTTCAAAGCCTAGTATTTACGTGTCTTCCTATTGTTACAAAATTTAACTTACTTTGTCACATGATTTTATTGTATTCACGTAATAAAATCAATAATATAATTATATTTTATTATAATTATTACAAATAAGAGTATAATTACAAAAATATATATAAACTGAATGATAAAATCAAGCATGTTTTTATTTTCAGTTTTTATTAGAAATCTCAACCAAACAAGTTTTTTTTTTCAATTTTTATATTACAAATCTCAACTAAACATATTATTTTTAGAAAAACAGAAAATAAAAATAGAAAACTAAAACTAAAAACAACAATAAAAAAACAGAAGTGGAACCAAACGGTTCCTAAATAAAAAAGAAAAAGGACAACGAGTCTTTCCCACATTCATCGTACTCTTGTTGGATCGAACATCTATTTCCATCCCAGTGGCTATTAGCTTTTAGTTGTACTTACCTCAATATTCAATTCTGGGTACCAAACTGATAGAAAGTATTACCGAAAAAAGAGTATAAAAAGCAAATAAGGGAAAATACTAGTTGTAGGAGTGCAAGAATCTTAAACACTAAAATAACTAATAGGTGACTCCAGTTCGAAAGGACCAATCTCCAAAATAATAACTTTAATTGATAACAATCTGATGTCCTATGAAAAACAATTCCTAGGATATTTATAGTACATATCCAGGAGTATTATTTGCTAACAAACTTAAATAAATCCCTAAGAAAAAGGAAGAGATCAAGGATAATAAGATAATGTTACAGATGAGGGAATCATACAAGAGATCTTGACAATCTGATGTCCTATGAAAAACAATTCCTAGGATATTTATAGTACATATCCAGGAGTATTATTTGCTAACAAACTTAAATAAATCCCTAAGAAAAAGGAAGAGATCAAGGATAATAAGATAATGTTACAGATGAGGGAATCATACAAGAGATCTTGAAATCTTAGCCCAACCACCTCAGAAAATCAAGGGAATGGCAACCTAAGAAACTGTTTCAGTTGGACCTGATCTTCAGCTTGTTGGTCTTTGTCACGTTTTCTATACTTTTTCCTTGAATAAGTTTTCAAGGGTGGAATTGTATCAGTACCTTCCCCTTGAAAACTTGACTTGTCCTTAAGGTGAAAAGATGGAAATTGACCAGCTATAAGGTTATAATCCTCCCAGGAAGCTTCTTCAAAAGGATGGTCTTTCCATTGAACTAGCATCTCCAAAGTAGATACACCAGCTTCCCTAACCCATCGATAAGACAGAACTTCAAAAGGTGATAGTATGAGTTCCCAATTTGAAGAAATAGGAAGTGGAGTAGGCGGTGTTGTTGGAGTTTGTCCCAAAGTTGGACTCATGAAGGATACATGGAAGATAGGGTGGACTTGTGAAGAGGCTGGAAGTTCCAATTCATAGGCCACTGGTCCCACTCGCCAGGTCACTTTATAGGGCCGAAGAATCTTGGTGAAAGTTTCTCATACCTGCATTTAGTAAGTGAGTGTTGACGGTATGGTTGAAGCCATAGAAAGACGGAGTCACCAATGTTGAAGCTTTGTTCTCGGTGTTTTGTATCAGCTTGTGCTTTCATTCGTGATTGAGCCTTTAAGAGGTTTGCTCGTAAAAGTTTTAGTATGTCATCACGAAGAAGCAGTCTCTCTTCTAGATCAGCAACACGTGTCTCACTAGGTACATAAGGATGAAATGGGGGTGGAGCTTGTCCATAGACTACATGGAAAGGGGTTGTTCTTGTGGAAGTGTGAAAACCAGTGTTGAAAGAGTATTCAGCCCAAGGGAGGAAGGAACACCATTTCTTTGGTTGCTCATGCACAAAGCAACATAAGTAAGCTTCTAAACATCAATTCACCACTTCGGTTTGGCCATTCGATTGAGGGTGATAAGCAGTTCCCATGCGCAAGCGAGTGTTGCTCAATTTGAAAAGTTCTTGCTAGAAATTGTTGAGAAATATGACATCTCGATCTGAAAGAATGGGCCATGGTATTCTGTGTAGGCAAAAAATTTCTCTGTAGAAAGTTTCAGCAACTATTCGCAGTAAATGGGTGAGATAAGGGAATAAAACGAGCATATTTACTAAAGCGGTCAATAATAACTAGAATAGTATCAAAATTTTCATATTTGGGAAGACCCACAATAAATTCAAGTGATATATCTTCCCATATCTGTTCTAGTATCGGTAAAGGTTGTAGAAGACCTGCAGGTGTAGTGTTTGGTATTTGTTTTGTTGACACGTCATACAATTCTGCACATAATGCTTAACATCTTGGTTCATACTCGGCCAACAGAAATTAGAGGAAATTCTTTAAAGTGTTTTAAGATATCCTCCATATCCTTCGGTCAAAGAGTGATGAGATTCTGAGAGAAGCTTAATGATTCATCGACAGGAATCACTAACCTGTTTTTATAATACAATTTGTTATCTGCAACTTGAAAATCTAGCTGAGAAGTGGGGTTTGTGGCTATGGACTCAATAATTTCTTTAATGTAGGGGTCCATTTGAAGAGCTTGCTACAAGTCCGCGAAATCTAGAGTGACTGGGAGAGCTAAGGCTAGAAAATTTGCATGTTGAGGGCGTTAAGAGAGTGCATATGCTCCTTTGTTTTCCTCACTAGATTTATAAATGATAGAAAAATCAAACGGCAGGAGCTTCATGACTAACTGTTGCTATTCAATGGTGATAATTCTCTGTTCTAACAGAAACTCGAGACTGAAATGATCTGTCTTGACAAAAAATGTCGCCCTAAAAGATAATGCTTCCACTTTTATAAGGATAAAACAAGGGCAAGTAATTCTCGATCATATGCAAATTTTAAGCAGTTAAAAAAATAAATAAAAAAACCTTACTTAAGTGGGCTATTGGATGGTCTGCTTGTAATAGAATGGCCCGTACTCCATTGGATGAAGCGTCACACTCCACACTAAACGGTTGATTAAAATTGGGGAGCTTCAAAACTGGTACCGAAACTAGAGCATGTTTTAGTTTTTGAAAAGCTTCCTCAGTCTCCAGTGACCATTGGAAATCATTCTCCCAAGTTAGATCTATTAAAGAACGCGCGATCAGCCCATAATTTTTCACAAAGCGTCGGTAGTATTCTGTTAACCCTAGAAAGCCAAGTATATCTGTCACATTAGACGGTATCGGCCAATTCTGGACAGTCTGGACCTTTTCTTGATCAATTTCGACTCCCCTGGAAGACATACATGACCCCAAAAGGCTATTTGAGTCTGCCCAAACAAGCATTTGGATGCTTTGGCATAGAATTGGTTGTTTCGAAGAAGTTCTAGTGTGATCCATAAGTGTTGCTCATGCTACTCAACTGTAGGACTATAAATTAAGATGTCATCAAAGAAAACCATAATAAATTTCTATAAATATGGCCTGAAAAGATCATTCATTACAACCTGAAAGGTCGAGGGGGCGTTGGTCAGGTTGAAAGGCATGAATATGAACTCATAATGGCTTGAATGAGTTCGAAAAGCTATCTTGGGTATGTCATCAAGATTGACTCTAATTTGGTGATAGCCAGAACGGAGGTCGATCTTCGAAAATACGGATGCTCCATGTAATTCATCAAAAAGTTCATCAATGTTAGGTATGAGATAATTGTCAGGTATGGTAATGCGGTTTAGTGATTTGTAATCAATGCACATTTGCCAAGTATTGTCCTTCTTTTTTACCAAAAGGACTGGACTAGCAAGGGGGCTGGTGCTTGGGCGTATGAATCCTAAACTAAGTAAATCTGAGACTTGGTTTTCAATTTCAGTTTTTGGGTAATATAGGTACCAGTAAGGTCGTATATTTGGTAGTTTTGAATTCAGGAGTAAAGGGATGAAATGGGTATGGCATCAACATGGTGGCAAAGATGTGGGTTCTTGAAAAATTGACATAAATTCATCAAGTAAAGGTTGAAAATCAAGAGTTTTGGTACCTTTTTCGTCAATCTCTTTGGCTAAAAACTGAACTGTTGCTTCTGTCTAAGCTTTATGAGGAACCCCTTACAACTTATATTTTTTTCCATTCAGATGGAAGATAAGGAGCGTCTCATTCCAATTAGCTTGGACGGTGTTCAAAGATGCGAGCTATTGAATACCTAACACAAGATTTGCTCCACCAATAGAAAAAGGAAAATAGTTTTGAATAATTTTCAGTCCTGGTAATTGTACCTCAATATTGCAGCAAATTCAGTTGCAGCGGAGCACATCTCCATTGCCAATCTGAACTCCAAAAGAAGGAATAAATTGGACAGGTAGTTTGAGGTCATTGACAACATTTTCAGCCATAAAATTATGAGTGGAACTACTATCCACAAGTATAAAAACCTCCCTAGTCCCAATGACTCCTTTAAGCTTCAGTGTGGTGCTGGTAGTCTTCCCCAAGATAGCGTGGAAACTGATCTCAGCAAGTTTAGTGTTGGTGTCCTCGTCATTTTTGAATTCATCATCTTCCTTTGCCTCCACAACATCATCTATGACCTCCAAAAGAGAAAAAGTTCATGTTTTGCATCGATGCCCTAGCCCAAATTTCTCATTACATTGGAAACATAAGCCTTTAGCAAGGCGATTTTGTCTTTCGATATCCCAGGCACAATTCGGAGTTGAATAGGTGGCTAGATTGGTAAGTTTTTGGTGGTTGCTGGTAGGGTTTTCATGGCGGTAGATAAACTACTGGAAGTGTTTTGCCCTTTATGGGGTAGGGAAGCTCAGTTGGGAAAAGTGTTATAGTTGGGTCGAGAGGAGCTAGGCCAATGGGACACCTTTGACATGCAGCTGGAGACCAACTTGGACTTAAATTCTAGTGCTAAACTCATAGCCTTATACACTGTGCGAGGCCTATGAATTCGTACATCCATTGAGAAATACCCCCAGTAAGCAGTGATTTAGCCAATTTGATACTCTTGGCGAACATTTTGCAAACTCCTTTCGGTATTCCTGTATAGTACTTGTCTGGCGAATGCTAAATAAAAATTCATCTAGATTCTGATACTCAGCTGGGCCATAATTTTCTTGTAGCTCCTTAACAAGCTCGTCCCAATAAACAAGAGTCTGTTCATTATTGAGCCAAGTAAACAAATCCAAGGCATCTCCCTCAAGATACATCGTAGCAATGTTGATTTTGAAATCCTCCAGATTTTGATAATAACGGAAATATTTCTCTGATTTAAGGATCCAACCACGTGGATCGCCACCTTCAAATTTGGGAAATTCCATCTTTGTATGGAGCCATTGGGCTGTATTTCAACGCCACCATTGGCTGTCAGCTTCTTCTTCTTCACCTTCATACCAAGTGTTGCGACCATGCTCTCAGGAACCTGTGGAATTATCCTTTACCTTGCTAACACCGGGGTGAGACTCATATGTAGTGTTGGTGTGAGCCTTCAGAGCAGTAACATCTGCTGCCAAAGTGTCCATAGTTTCCAAACGAGTAGCGATGGCAGCAAGTTGGGCGGCTATATGGTCAACGTTAGGTGAACTGGGCCTTGTTGCAAGATGTGAAGTTTCGGGTGGGATAGCGGATGAACGAGTGATAACTGTTAGACCCCTAAGTTCAGTCTGCGAGATCGTGTGAGTGTTGACAAGCGTTGGCCGATGCTTAGCACTAAGTTGGCATGAAGAAGGCGTGTTGACGAGGAACAAGGCAAAGACTTGCGAGTTGGCGAGCAAAACTCGAGGAACATGCAAAGTAGGTAAGGGATATGGGAAGTATCGACAAAGATTTCGAGAGTAGGCGAGATTCGATACGCGTGGGCACGTGTAGGTGTGTATTGGTGGAAATCTTTGACGAGACGTGAGATTCAGATGCGAGGCCTGGGGAGTTGGGAAACTAAGTCATGCGAGACCCGAGAGTGCGCGAGAAGACACAAAGGTGTATGAGACTCGCAAGGATTTGCGAAGGCATGCAAGCATGATGAGACGCACAAACACTTAACTTTGGCGAGGTAGGTCGAAGGTATGCAAATGGGCGAGATTTTTATACTAACTTGGATTGTAACTTGTGACTTAGTCATAGAGCGACGAGACTGCACCATAAGGGAGCTTGATCATGGAAGATGGACTTATCTGTGAACATACATTGATGGACTTATGTACGGATAACTTTCACTAAGGCAAACATGGGCGATTAAGATCAAACTTGGTGCGAATTTTAGTAGAGCATCGGACCTTGTGAAGATTCACTCGACCCAAGCTAAGGACTTGACGGACTAAAGACTTGACTATGCTCGGATGGATGGATCACGACTAGCAGACTTGTTGTGGGAAGCATAGGATCAAGCCAGTGTGCTAATAGGCTTCGACGAGATCACATTGCATCATCAACGAATAGAGATCGCAGGGAGATCTTGGATGATGTAGCGATGATTGGAAGTTAGAGTTACAGTGAAACTCAATATCTGAAGATAGTGGAGATCTTCGCGGATAAGAATGTTAGTATTCTAGATAGTGTTCTAGATAAATGTAAACTCTATCTTATGTTATCTTGTTAAATTATATCATATCAGTTAGAGTTCTATTTGGATGGGGGTGTCATCCAATTGGTTCATGTAATCTTATCTGATAGGGATAAACGTGATCTTAGGTAGTTCAAATTTAGTGAAAATCTAAATATAACTTGGACTCCAAGTTAGGATGCCTATATATAACTCATTCGAGCTCTGCTCTTCTCATCCAATCAGAGAGAGCATTCTTTGTATTCTTTTGAGGGAAAGTAATATAAAGTTGATCTTTTCACCGCATCTCTGTGTATTTTCTTATTGCCTATATTCTTTGTTACTTCTACGTTGTTTCTTCGAGTGTGCGCAAGGTAAACACTTCGAAGGTGGGGAAAGGCTGAGTCTCACTTTAGCGGATCTAAGTAAGACTGTCATACAAAAGGCATAAGCGAACAACTTCGGGTGAAAATTCGAGTCTCCAAGGTTACCTTTATAACAGTAACCATGGTGGATCAACCGTCTCTTATACCAAAATGGTAAGAAGTAGTACCAAAAAGAGAGTATAGAAAGCAAATAAGGGAAAATACTAATTGTAAGAGTGCAAGAATCTTAAACACTAAAACAGCTAATAGGTGAGTCTAGTTTGAGAGGACCAATCTCCAAAATAATAACTTTAATTGATAACAATCTAATCCCTGGAAAACAATTCCTAGGATATTTATAGTACATATCCTGAAGAATCATTTGGTAACAAACGAATAAATCCCTATGAAAAAGGAAGGATCAAGGATAATAAGATAGTGCTTGAGACGAGGGAATCACACAGGAGATCTTGAAATCTCAGCCCAACCACATCAGAATATCAAGGGAATGGCAATCCAAGAAACTGTTTCAATTGGACATGGTCTTCAGCTTGTTGCTCTCTGTCAGGTTTTCTATACTTTTTCCTTTTAAGTTTTCAAGGGTGAAATTGTATCACAAACTGATTAACTCAAAAAGAAATGAGAGATTCTCATCTCATTTCAGTTGAAGAAAGAATGTCGCTAGTAATTGCATCTACGCAAATCTCCAAGAAATGGAAAATAATTAACAGGTCAACTCCTCACAAACTTATGTCGAATACATAATTCCATATTATTATATATAAATATACACACACACACATTATGGCAAAAACGTGGCCTTCTAATCCTATGGATGAGTAATCAGAAAATTAGACGGTTATATCAAATATCTGACAAGAGATAAATAAGAAAACTATGAACTACACCAATTGTTCTTGTAAGACTCAAAAAGAGATAACGATATCTATACAGTAACTCGAGGGGGAAAAGTGCTTAACTAAAAAGGATCACCTAGCTGAAGGCTCGTAAGCTAATCAGCTAAATCCCCACATATAAATGCTCTATTGGTATCTCCCTCCTGTCCCAGCAGCAACAGGAAGCCATTTACCACTATATAAACCGCGGCAGCATACGCATTGGCAGTCAAGCAACCATTACTGGCTTCCTTTTTCCATGAACAACCAACCTCAACTGGAGAGACATCACCAGAAGGAAAGGAGAAAGACTTTATGAACAGACTCCTGACAACTCTTGACAAAAATTATGGGAAGGAAAAAGATGCAAAATTTACACTTTCAAGCATTAGGTTAGTCCTTCAACCTACATGAAATTCACTGTCGATACATCTTTCTTCCCTAGAAAGACCGAGTTTTCCCTATAAAACTGTCCTCCCTTATACCAAAACTTTGGATTTTTATATCCCCATCTGTATATACCAAAATTTAACCATCTTCGGAAAACATGCCGCAAGTTTTACAGATTGAACTGTATCATGGTGAAGCTGTACTTCCATCTCTTTAAATTACACCTTCTGATAGATACCATGCTCCACAAAGCAGAATAACATTGGACAAGATTCCACCCAAAGCACTAGTTTACACCTTCAAAGAAAAGAACCTGAGGTTGCAAGTGCCCTCTTTCACACATAGAAAGAACATCAGCCCAGCTACCAATTACCTATAGATCACAAGCAAATTGCGACACTTTTAACAGTTGCACAAAAATGACGTGATTTGCATTTGAACTGGAATTTACCTTTACAGTCTTGTCATCATACATAATCCAATGTTGATGCTCAGGATTATATGCAAAGCAATGATAATGTTGCCCATAATAGCAAACCTAATATCCAGAAGAAGTATAAGGAATAAAGACATTATATATAATAAGCATTTTGTCAATGATGAACAATCAATATTCAGAAATATAAGCAGATATTCAAGAAGTCAAGGCTAAGCTCATCTATGAAACAACTATAATTTTGTTGTTAATCATACGCCACATCCCCATGGGGTTTTCAATTTGCAAGTCAGTCAGGAACTTTCGACTTCAAACACTTCAGTTATGAAGAAAAAATTTTCACATTACACATCATTCTTAATCTCTAATAACTAAGACAAGTGGCTTTGGCTTTGAAAGTAAATTTAATGATTTAATATCATTTGTCTGCCTTATGGTTGAAATAATGAGGATTTTTTAGCTTTCCCTATCCCCTTTTCTTCTTAATTTATTTATACTTTAATATCTTCTGCTTGTTTGTTTATATTTCCTTGAGGTTCAACATGTTACAATATCCTCCCTCATTCTTAAAATGTTATTAAAACTCACCCCAAAACTTTCCAATCGGATAACAATAAATGTTTTCAAAGCCAAATCACAACCAAATGGCATAAGTTGAGCCCAGTCAAGATGCATACCACTGACACCAGGTTATGAATGTTCTTTGGATCCAGTCCACGGTAAAGTACACTGATATCTAGCTCAGTACTTATGGCAGCTAATGTTGCTGCTATGTCATCAGCGCTTTCACATGTTTTCTGCCAACCCAGAACTGCAGTCCAAAAATCACATTTCTTCAAGTTTCCAAAGGAGTGGACTAGTTAAGGCACAAATATCTACTCAGTGAGTCAAATCACCTGTTATAAAAACATGAGGTGGAGTTGCCAAAATGTGATGGATGTAGTTAGGCTTCCCACAACCACCAGTCTCAGGATCACAAACTAACTGGTGATTCATCTCAACAAAATTAAGAAGCTCATCAAAAGAACTTTCAGCACACATAATCTGCATAAAGATGGAAGATCAGAGGGCATATAGCTAATTAGGTAAGTTTTTCTATGCAAATGACTATAAGCAAAGGCATAATAGATTAAGAATAGAATATTTATTAAGCCTTTATTACAAAAAACAGAGGCAATCAACATAAATGTTTAACTGAAAGTAGTTACCTTCATTGTTCGGAGGGCACTGGCATTTATATTGTGGAAGAAAGAGGTGTATTTCATATGTCTGGACTCCCTTTGACAATTGTGGCAATTCATTTGCTCAAAAACATCCATTCCAAAGAGAGAATGCACTAGACAAGCGTCAGTTTTACAGTCCCAGGAGCCCATACAATTACTTTCTCCTGATTCAGAATCAGAAACACTGGAACCTGTAGTAAATGCTTGATGCAGGCACTCAAATATTACCGCCAATACTTCAGATGAATCATTCATTTGAGCCTGTCAATTGTTTACATTTTAGACAGGATACCTTATTAAATACACAACCTCATAATTAACTTCTGAACCAACAATTAAACAAACAATTATAGTGAAGGAAAGATCTCATAGAAAGCATGGGTGAATAATGTAATTCTCATTATTTTACCTCCTGGAAAAAATTACTATCTGGATACAAGTTGCTCAAAGCTATCCTCAGAGAAGTAGGAGCAACAGCTTCTCTTGACAGATCAGTAGAAGCAATATTCAGGGCAGTAAAAATATCATACAATGCACAAACAACACATGGATCTCCCACATGACCATGGTCTGATGTTGATCTCCTCAAGAACTCATATCGAAATCGTCTCAAATGCCATAAGGACTGAAATCATACAAGAAAAAGAAACCATAGAAGCCAGAACTCTTGACATGAGGGTCATCATAAATCTAATTAATATGACATATGAAACTATGAATCATGTTATCTACCTGTATAATAACATTCAGAAAACAATTGTATTCACCAACATCATTCTTCAGGCCAGTACCAACCACATCGGCTCTACTCACGGTTCCAAACATGACCTCATTTGGCAAGACACCAACATTATTCCCTTCTGGAGGTATCTGAGGTGACCTCAGACTAAAAACGGGCATTTTTTGATGTGCTTGAAAGGTGTCTGAACACAATACATATATACAAGTCAACAATTCTCCAACCTATACTTTAAGGATTAAGTAAAAGTAGCATAAGACTTAAAGATGCTTGCAATGCATTAAAATTCCTGCACTAAGTGCAATATTAATAATTCAACTATACAAAAGAATCAATCTAAACTAGAAAGTGAACTCCATCTAATGTTTGACTCAGCATAGTGCAAATGAAAACTTTTCAATTGATAAAGTCCCAAGAGTGGTCGCATCACTGAAGTATGAAAGCAAGCCTCGGTCCAAGTGCATAACTAGAAATATAACACTTCGACTTGTATTGGCACGGTTGAACTAAATGACTTACAACTAGATATCATATGGTTTCATTAACCACCACCCACTTATAAAGGCCAGGGATAAAACTACGGTAAAATGATCCACTTGTCCTGATGACCAAAAGGTTTACTACCGCACAACAACAAGGTCCAATCAATTTATACAATCTAGAATAGTAGGAAAATAAAGGCAAGATATAATCTGAAACAGGCACGAAACACTTTCCCAACAGAAAAAGTAAACCATCATAAGTCACATCTTAATTTATGAAAAAACATGTATCTTAATCGTTATTAGGGAAAAAAAGAGGCATGCCCCTGGAAAAACAATTTCCACAAAGTTGCATATCACAATGTTACTAAAACCACAAATAATAAGTTGTTCCAGAACGAAGTATATGAAGAGTTGCAGCATTTAGCATGAGGTACAAGAATCAATGTCACAGCAAATTATCCATGCTATAAAGACTAAAGAGCCACAAGCCCAAACCAAGCAGAGGATTTTAGCTAATATTAGTTTAGATCCTAGCGATAACGCATGCTGTTGGGATAATTAACCTTAATAGTTCATAAATTTCAATGGCTATATTAACAGATGATAATAAAAAAAAAGGTACAATGATAAAGAATTTTACCCAGGCTTTGGCGGACAGCCTTCTCTAGGTCAGCCTGGAACCTTTCCTCGTCATCCTCCTCAGCTTGTAAATGTCTCAAAGTCATACTTGTACCATCTCCTGTACCAGGAGTAACTGGTTGTGATACAGAAGACAACACTATCAGTCTTGAGTTTCTAGATAACTTGTCATAGAAGGCCTTAAGGAACAAACTCTAAATTCAATTAGTGAATACAACAGCATAATATAGGAGGGGAATAACAACCAGAAATCAACATACTAGTATTGAACAACAACAGTCAATCACTACAAAGGGGTTATGTTTGCTACATTCCTGCACTCATCCATGCACAACAAAGTTTATTCCAATAAAATTATGAAGAAAAATGAAGAGAAAACACAAATAAAACAAGTACCACGTCCAAGTTCAACTTTTTCCTTGTCAGATGATTTTGCTTCAAAAGGTTTGACAGCACTCTTCTGCCGTCTACCTCTTCTTACCGTCTGTCTATCTGACATCACCATCCCATCCTCTATAATCTCTCCATTCAATAACCCTGACAAACCTAAGTTAGAAAAAGCTTTCCAGTCTAATCTCATTCAGAAACCCAATTAGATGATGCTAACCTTGGTTTGATTTTGGGTAATGAGGCTTATCGACAATAGTGGTACTGGGAACTGCCCCACCATTAGCATTTACCACAGCCGTGTCCTTAGAACTGTTGGCAAACTCATGATTTTGGACCAACTTTTCCTGATAGGCAATATTTATGAGATTTCTTCAGTATTCAAACACACTTCCAAAAAATAGGACAATACTATCATTCCCATAATTTCTAGTGCTCAAATCAAGAATGGCATTTTCAATTAAAATATACAAGAAAAATAGTAGCAATAATTGTTATCCCATACATTTCTAGTGAAATTGAGAGCCTCTAATGAAAATGCTTACAGATCGTGTATGTACATCACCCACACCAGATTCCCCAGTCAGCTCTGTAAATGTCTGATTAGATTTCTTATGTTGCTGCTCAGCTAGGTGTTTCAATTTAGCCTCATTCTCCATTTGTCTCTGATATTCTAAAGTCTCCTCGAGCTTTCTTTCCTCAGCTTCAAGCTCGATTTTACGTCTGAATTCTTCTTCCTGTTGCTTCCAGTCAACACCATTCACTGGGAGAAGCTCAGAATCATCACCATCTGATGCAACTGCATGGGACCTATACGACAGAAATAAATGAACATAGATTAGCACATACTTTACCTGAACAGCATACAAAATATATGGTAACATTTAATCCTACAAAGCAGATACAGAAGTGCAACATGAGATCAAAAGCAGACATACCCCATATCGGTAGGCTCATCAGGAAGCAAACAGCTATCATTACAAATGGAACTCTGCAGTAACAGAAAAAATCAGATAGGCATCATGGTATGCAGATAACTAATCAATCATCCATTAAACAAAGCAACCAAAAGAACAATTTTAAACCTTTGGATCCTTAGTTTTCTTGTAATCCTTCTTTTTCTTATCTTTTGTCTTCTCCAGAACATTCTTTGCATTATCAGTCCCTCCTCGCGCAGCCTTTTTAGAATCAAGTGCAAGTTCAGCTAAAAAGGCTTCTCTTGCTGCATCAGACTTCTCTGTCGCATCCTTCTCAGCTAGATCCTCTAAATGTGCCTAGAAAAGGAAATTGAACATAAGATAAATGAAGTAGAATTCAAGGGGGGGAAAAAAGTAAACAAGACCTAGCTGCCTTCTAGACATTTATACAGACCCTCATGTATGATTTCACCAGAGGCAATAATATCATACGATAATCATAAGCAGAAACAGGGTCCAGTTTGAGTTCCAACTGTTGCATTCCTGTAACATTTCGCATTATTCGTGCATCAATTTTACTGAGCTGCAAGACCAGGAAAGTTTGTTAGACAAGCAAAATAATAAATGATATGTTCTTCACGACAAGTGTTTCAGAGTCCACATGCTCACCTCTACTGATAACTGTTCTTTCTGTTTCTGAATTGCAACTTCAATGCAGGTGTCCATTTGATGGAAACAGTCCTTGCTTCCCCAGCCATTGGAATCACCAGATTCCAAGTCACATAACTGAGAAGTCATACCCCCATAAGTATCCTCATATCCAAATTGGTTTAAATTTAAAGCTTCTGCTTCTTTTAACACTTTTGAGATAACATCTAACTCAAACCTACTGCTCTGTTGCAAAGCATGATTCCCATTCGCAGAAAGCTCCTCTTTCCGTTTTCTAAGGATATCTGTATAGATTCCGCTAATAGAGTCTGTGATAGTCTCCCTCTTCTTACCTCCTTCAAGGCAAAGATCTTCAACAGCCTGCAAGGCTTCCTCATAGCTTAATTGCTCCCATTTTCTTTCACAAAGGCTCTGAAGATGCTCAAACTCTTTTTCAAGAGTATGGAGAATTTCCATTCCTTGATGCCTTTTCTCTTCTTTTCTTTGCATCCATGATTGCAGTTGCTCAACACATGAGGAGCCCGAAAACATCCAAGATAACAAAGCATCAACATCAGGTAGAACTCCATTTCCACGGCTAACACTGGAAGCAACTATCTCAATAGCATTATCAAGACATGTGTTTGACGCAGAATCTGACTGTAATAGATGTTCATCCAAATAGAGAAACGATGCATCCCCATTAAGCATAATCTTCTCCTTAATCTCAGCATCTTTAACACCACTGTTTGAATCATCGAGTACACTGCTTTTCTCAGAATACCTACCCAAACCACAAGAATGAGATAGCTCCTGCAAGAATTTGAGGACCTTTCTGAGCTGGGATGCTCCCAGAAAACAAATGCAAACAGGTGTTTGGTCCACACTGCGGTTCATTAGCTGTGAACCAGAAGTAAGGGTCTGCAACTCATCCATGGTAAACTGTATCACCTTGCTAAGGTGGCTTGCAGCAAGATACTTGTGTCTAATAAGGGCTTCAAATACAGCACGGATTCTTTCAAGGAGCTTTGTGCGCTCTGGATCATCTGACAACGGCCAGTTATTGATAGAATATGCCACAGAACCCAGGCTCCTATCACATTCTTTGCACTCAGTAATCAATGTTGAATCAGTGCCATTGGTCCGTGCAGTAGAATCATTACAACTTTCCTTCTCCGGAGATGAATCCCAAGCATCTTTAAAACAATCATCACATTCTTCATTAAGATTGCCTTGGTAGAAATTGTCAGCAAGATCAACATCCTGGCCTTTCCCTTCATTCCCGATGATCTTAAGGGCTGAGGTGATATCCAATGGTTTCCAAGAACAACTAAGAATCATGTCTGCCCACTCACTGTCAACACTTTGTGGCAAGACATCCTGCATTTTTGGCATAAGATTTCCCATGTGCTCCTGCACCGCATGGTGTATATGAGTTTCTGCATCTGCATACTTCTCCATGCACCTACAACACTTCCAAAATTTCCACGTTTTGTTCTCCTCAGCAAACAACAAGGCCTCATCCAAAACCTCACCCGCCATTCCATGTTTTGATGACCCAAAATAACTCTTCAAATCACTAACCCTGATTTTCAACAACTCCTTTTTCATTTCCAAATTCATCGAAGCCCAATATGACCGTATGTGATCCTTTCTTTCAGTATTACTTGCTTGCTTCTTTGCATTGCTCACGTACTTTCTCCTCTCTCCTCTCTTGTCGCTTCCACTCGATCCATCCAACCCCTTCTCACTCCTTTCTCCCTCATTCTGGCCCAAGCTCGACTCTGATTTCCGCTGCAACAATCTAGCAGCAGCAACCCTAACTTCAATCTCTTTTCTTCTCTCTTCAGGCGTCTTCGTAGCCTTTTTAATCTCATTCGGCCTCCTTGTTTGCACTAACCTAACCTCCATAGGATCTTCAGTCGCTCTCCGAATAGGTATCAACCTAATCTCCTCCCCAGTCCCTAAATTCTTCATCCAAGTTGAAATCGACGCAATACTAGCTTTCTGCTTCAAACTCCTCAACTCACTTTGCACATGAGCAACTCTAGCCTCCGCACTATTTATCTTCTGTTGACTCTCCTCCTGCAAACTCTCTTTCGCAGGATCAACCGGATTCTGAATTTCCAAAGCTCGGTCGCACTCTCTCATCACCTCCTCATACTCCTTCCCATCATTTGCCGCCTCATAGAGCAAATTAGCATAGAAATGCGCGAACTCAATCGAGTGCGGAGACAATTCTGCGGCTCTACGAGCAGACTCAATAGCGTTTTTCAAATGCCGTTGCTTGGCGTTAGGGTCATCGATAATCGACGCCACTTTCACACACACAGTGCCCTGAACACGGTAAATTAGGGCAGAGTGAGGCGAGTTATCTCCATGATGAGAACATGATTCCTTCATCAGCCTCAGTGCTTTGGTGTGGTTTCCTCGGCGAAGCGCAGTGAGCGCTCGCTCGCATTCAAGCTTAATCGCAGAGTACGAAGAGCCATCCGATTCATGAGAAATAGATGGGTCGATCTTCGCAAGTGTAGAATTACTATGATTCGGCGATTGTTCGGCTTCATCAACCGTCGCCGCCGTAGAAGAAGAGGGAAGAGGAGGATTTTTGCAGCGAGAAGCGACGGCACGCTTCTTAGGCCCCATAACTCATATATAAACTTCTCTACAACAAAAATCGGATTGTCTCATGCATAAATAACCGCCTCTCTTTGGTTATATACACAGAGACGAAACAAGAATAAGAAGACGCGCGTATTACGACCGGAGACTTACTTGAAGACTTCACCACAGACCACAATGAGGAATATGGATTTGAACGGAGAAGCCGCGTGCGGCGGCAGAGTAGTGGTGGCGATCGGCGATGAAATCTAGGTAAAGAGTTGAAGAGTAAGAGAAGGGCTGTGAGTGACAGACGGGCACCTACCCATGGGAGGAGGGTGAGGCTGGATAGAGGGGGAGAGAGTATATTTTAGCAATTAAGGATCGTCTGTTTTATACCTGGGGGAAATGGGAATGGGACGCCAATTAATCCCAGGCATTAAGCTAACTGTCCATTTTTTATTATTTAATTTAGTGATTTTTTTACTCATAATTATTAATTTTTTAATTCTTTTTTTTTATGATATGATTTTCGCATGTAAATAAGCATTAATAATGTAATTTGGTTTATGTTGTGATTAGAGAAGGAAAACGGAAAAAGAATAAAACAGGACAAAGAAATGGGTAGGTGAAGATTATTATATGGTTAGTGTGTGTGTGTGTCCATGACCAAATGAACTTTAGTTTTGTGTGCAACACTTCAAGCTTTAGACCATGTGTTCAGGTTCATACAATCGACATAACACAGAACAAGAACAAGTTAGGTTTTTGCAGCTTTTGTAGGTCGATGAGCTATGAAGATGGATTTTCAGTAGATTCTTAGTATATGGTCTAATTAACAATAAAAGATTTAAAGTTTTAAGAGTCAATGATTTTTGATGAAATGGAAAAATATCGGATGAAAATTGTTAGAGAGGACTGAAGCAATGGCATTCTTTTCAAAAGGGATTGTTCACCAATCAAAAACTGTGCATAATACAACTATTTCTTGACGAAACTTGCAAGAGCAAAATGATTACTAATACAGTACAACTTTACATCGAAATGTGGTGGAAAATGAAAAGGTGATAATGATATGAGAGTAAAATTCAACCAAAGCAGCTCCAATTTCGTTTCTAGTAAACATAAGATAAGGCAAAAGCAATATACACCAACTTTTGTCCTTCTTAACACATTCACTGCACTTAAACTTGCACAAAGATAAGTGAGTCCCCAGCGATTCTGATAAAATCTTTTAAATCGCAGAACTTGACTGCTTTTACGCTAGAAATCCTGGGAAGGGTAGTATCAGACAGAATACAGAAGTTGGGTTGTAACACAAACGTATTATCGATAACAAAACGTGAAACGAGAAAAACAATTGCAACAGCACAGTGCTTCTGCATGTCTAAATGAGATTGCAATAATTGATGTTTTCAATGTTCTCGTAGAAATTGTATTCGGACCAGAAATGAACTTCATAATGGACACTTGAACAATGACGATGTTGCCCAAGCAAATGATGTTGACCTTTAATGATACCTTGTCTCATTACTGTTTTTGCTTTAAGAAGAGACAAGTTGAAAGATACATGGAAGTATTGCCTTATTTTCCCTCAACATTCATATTTGTAAGAAACAATAGGACCGACCCTTTTAGACATGTGCTGCAAATTCTTAAACCAACCAGCAATCATTGCCAGAGATCGATCTCAATCTGACAACATCTATATAGGATGAACTGTCGTCAAGAGATTTTGTTCATTAACTACTTATTGCCATGAGAAGCCTAGAAATTGACTCAATAGCAAAGGGAAAAGTCCCAGAGCGCAAATCTAAGTTTCCATTCTGCAGAGACATTAACATAACCAGGGAAAAAGAAGTAATCATGCTCCACATAAGATTGGAGCAATGAGATATTGGGGGGCTGTCCGCGTCCTACAAAACATCCGGAATTACCATCTCCATTGAAAAATGGGAAGCTGAATATATGAAGCAATCCCTCCAGTGCCTCCTACTTCACCAAGGAAGATGCCATCG
This sequence comes from Erythroxylum reticulatum, assembly GCA_025504915.1. NCBI lineage: Eukaryota > Viridiplantae > Streptophyta > Magnoliopsida > Malpighiales > Erythroxylaceae > Erythroxylum > Erythroxylum reticulatum. Next base: position 26,392,654 of record JANSVA010000007.1, on the reverse strand, counting down.
CACCGCTTCATCGGCCTCATCCAGTCACTACATCAGAAAAATGGGACAACAGCACCATCAGACATCAAATACAGGTTAATAACCCACTAACATGACTTTTCCTTTTTTACCACTTCTGCATGTAAACCTCCCAAACCAAGCCAGACTCCTCTTTCAAGTCAGACTAGTGAACGAGACACCCCACAGCGACTATAAGCCCCCTCTTGCTCCCCATGTCTTCATTATGCATGATGTCACAGGATCCAAATTGAGGCTCTATGTTGGCACTTAATCTCACCGTGTTCACCAACTGACTCCTCATCAAAATTTCGTCAAACCCCTTGTGTGCGCTCCATTGATGCTTTCTATCAAACAGCTAAGGTGCCTGTTTTCATCGAACATCTTCTGGACCCTACGGATATTGTTGTTTATGGGGCACAATGAAAAATGGGGCACAATGAAAAGGAACTCCACATATATTATAAAGAGGGCGTTTTATTAATATATGTAAGAAGATACAACTAGACGCCATGCACCCTTTTTATATTTAAATGACATAGATCAACTAGTTAAAAGAAGTTGATCAGTTAAATCCAACTCCATAGAGATGTGCCTAAATCTTTACGTACCAACATAACCATGGAGTTAAGGTGACTTTGGAGAGTTCAGAATGATTGCGATGCACTTGCAAACGTTGCCTCAATGTGCTTGAATACAACCAAGCGGTCTAGGGACAGTCTTTCCACCAAAATGAGCTGATGTACATCTAGCAACATCCTTAACGCCTATCCAATTTTCTGAAGAACCTAACTTGTACCATGTCCTTGCCGAAATATGTCACCAACATGCCAATAGACTTACACCATTATTGTCGTTGTGTTAATCTTCATTAATTTGGACTAATTTCATGTGATATACCTTATGTGTTGACGTTGATTTGAATTGTCAAATTTTTTTATATGAAAAGGTAAATAATATATTGAACAAAATCATATATACAATAATCTTTTGGGCATACTCCGATTAAGACAGTAATTCAAAATAATACAACCTATACCCAATACATCCCAAAAGAGACTATATCAAAAAATACATCAAATTCCCTATTACATCCGAAGTTTCAAAATATAATAAGATCCATGGGATACAATCTACATAAGATTCTATACATAACTGTTTTAATTTTTGAGAACTACATTTAAGCTCGTGGTAGAAACATAATATAGTTTTATAGCATTCCTCATCTTCTATATGATGTATAAGGTACACATGAATGCAAGTCTAGCGGCTTTGCTTCTAAGACGTGCTCCAGTGTAGTCTCTCTGGATCCATCTGATGACACTAGCTATAGTGGACATGGATCGAATAATTCCTAGCCATACCCTGATTGCATGCTCAACTTCACCTATAAAACAGCATTTAAAGAATAGATATTCTACAATTTCTAATTCAACATTACACAAGCTATATTTTTGGTCTATCTCCAAGAGAGTAGGTTGTCTTTTGTAGGGAGTCTTTTCCGAAGGCTGAGCCATGCTATGAAGGAGAATTTCGGAGGAATGTATTTCTTCCATATGGATGTCGTCCACAGCCTTCTATTTTGCTTTACTCTCAATAGCTCATAAACTTTCTATGGTAAAAGGAGTCCTTTTACACACATCTTCTGCATGTCATTCTCCACTCCCGTAAGACCTCCCAATTTTTCCACCAATGTATCCCAAATTAAGGCTAGTTTTTTCAACAATAGTGAGTCACAGCTATGTGGTTTCCAATCCAAATTGATGTATTCTTCAGATACATCGCATTAATCCATCTTACCCATAGTGAGTTTACCTTAGCATGAATGTTCCATAACACTTTGGTTAGTAGTGTCGAATTCCATAACTTGCAATTTTTTAGCCCTAGTCTCCCTTCCTTAATGGAAGCACAAATGTTTTCCCATGCAACTCTATAATGTCTACCATCCCATAAAAACACTTTGCAGATGGAGGTTATCTTCTCCAGGATGATAGTTGGAATAAGGAAAGCTTGGAGACAAAAGAGAGCAGCCCTTGAATAACAGTCTTGATAAGCTTAGTTCTACCCGCATAAGATAATGAATGACTAGTCCATGTGTTAATGTAAGCCTCAACAGATTCTCTAAGCACAGATTATTGAGCCACCGAAACTTTCATTAGTGCCAGAGGGGCACACAAATATCTGATAGGAAATTCACCTATTGGGTACTCCACCATTTGTAAGATATTGTCCCTCTCATATCCGTGTACCCCTGCTAGGTATATGCTTGATTTTGACACATTTACCTTCAACCCTTCCGCCTGATTCAATTTCTCCAACACTTCTACTAGAATGCCTATGGACATTTGATCTCCTCTTGAAAATAGCATAAGGTTATCCGCAAAATCAAAATGTGTGATTCCAAGCAATTTACACTTCGGGTGGAAGTGAAACTGAGGGCTCCCTATTCTAATTTTCAACGGCCAAGAGAGGTACTCCATACCAAGTAGGAATAGAGTGGGTGACATTGGGTCGCCTTGCCTCAAGCCCTTTCTACCTTTGAATATCCCATACAATGATCCATTTATTGAAATCGAGTAGGAAGGCATTTGAACACATTCCATAATCCACTGAATAAACATTATTGGAAACCCCAAACCTTTCATCATATCCTCTAGGAACTCCCATGCAATTGTGTCATAAGCTTTTGTAATATCAAGTTTGATCATATATCTCGGTGAAATCCTCTTCCTAGTATATCCCCTTACTAATTCCTGTACAAAAAAGACATTGTAAAGCATGTTTCTCCCTGGAACAAAAGCTACTTGAGCTGGATCAACGAGTTTCCCCACCACCTTCACCATTCTCTCATTCAAAATCTTTGTGATCACCTTTTAAGTGACATTCAGGCATGCTATAGGTCTAAAGTTAGTTACCCTTGGTGTTGTTTTTGTTTTCAAAATCAACGTGATTATTGTATGGTTAATTTGCTTCAGCATTTGATCATTTGCAAAGAATTCCTTCATGACTATAATTAAATCTAATCCCACCTAATCCCATTATTTTTTTAAAGAAAGCAGTTGTATATCCGTTAGGCCCTAGGGCTTTGTCATCCCCTATGTTAAACAATGCCCACTTGATCTCATCATCCATGATCGATGTAGTCAATGATTCCTGATTTTCCAAGCCCAATACCACATCATTTTTAACTACATCAATGTCTAATCTTTCCCTAGTGGATGAAGTCCCAAGGAGCCCTCGATAATAGCTTACAACACACTCAACTACTTCTTCTATTGATGATGTTTCTGCTCTATCCTCCTTTATGAGATTCGAAAATGCATTTTGCCTACCTCTTTTCCTAACCACTGCATGAAAATATTTGGTGCTTTTATCGGCTTCCATCAAGTGCTTACATTTTGCCTTTTGCTGGTAAAATTGCCTCTCTGCATCTTGAATGAACCCCGTGTGCTTCCTTTTAATATTCACCTTATATTGCAACTCTTCATCATCGGGTCTACTTAGTGCAGCCTTATATGCAGCTTGGAAATCCTCTTGAGCCTTCTTGACTTTGCTTAAGATGTGGCCATAAAATTCAAAGTTCAACAATTTCAGGGGGTCTTTAGAGCCTTCAATTTCGCATACAAAATGAATTATGCTGACCCCTCTACTTGTTGGATCGGAAAAAGAAAGCATGCCATATTTGGAGAAACGGTAAATTTCAAAACTTTTTAGAAATCTAAATTGCAGTGGAAGCAATATTTCCAAATCATCATGCCAATATATATATGGTATGGTATAAGGATAATAATAAACATAAACAAGATAGAGATTATATTACCGACTCCTTCATTACAGCTCTGACTTCTTGCTGCGCTATCGTATCCTCGACAATATATCCTCTCCTAAGTGATGTCTCCTCTTCTTCTTGTTATTGTTTCCTCTTCTCGATATTATATCCTCGTCCAATCCGATCTACCACTTGTTCTTCTTGGACAACTTGGTTATCAAGATCCTTTGGTGGGAAAGTAGAAGAAAACTTTGGAGGAGAATTTTCTTCGAAGAAAGAAGACTAAGAATGAGACACTCTCATGCAATTTTTGATTTTTTCATGCAAGATAGGATAGAGAGTGATAAAAATGTAGGAACACCTTCTTACTCACTCACACTTTTAGTTAACAAAAAAGGAAAGAAGATTTTTTCCGTCCAATGTGTCATTTCTTCATTTAATCAATCATAAAGAAGCCATTAAATGAGACTCTTCTCATTTGTCTTTAAGATGACTATATGAATACACTGATTTCAGATTTTAAAGTTGTCTTTAAAATGAGACTCTTCTCATTTGTCTTTAAGATGACTATATGAATACACTGATTAAATGAGACTCTTCTCATTTGTCTTTAATCTCTTTGGATGCCCTAAATCAGGGTTATAATATCGTCTGGTGACTTGCTACTATTGATGACAATACTAGGGTTTCCACTTCCATCCTTTCTTGGTTATGAGAAATGGGAAAGAAGAAATCCGAAGACGTTAAAAATTTAGAGGAGAGCATTGGTGTTCAAGTTGACAACTTGAAAAAAAAACTGACGGTGATTATGAGTACAGTTGCCAGGGCCGAACAAGAGGTTGAGGAGAAATCTCTGAATAACTCAGAAAGCCAGAAAACTAATGTGGGCAACAAAAAAGTGGTATCGAAGGCTATGAAAAGAGATTTGAAAGCTCCTACTGCTAGCGACAAGAATCTCAATTGGACAGGAACTTTGTGTGAACCAGATAGCTTGTCTCTAGTGAAAAACCAGGGGTCTTTGAAAGTTGGTAAGGGTGTTACTAATGAGATAATTAATGAAGAATTATGTGATGATGAAACCTCCTCAAAAGGAGAAGACATCGAATTGGGTAGTGATGATACATCTGATTCTAAAGAGTCAGGAGAAGAGTAGACTGTCGACTAGGTATTTGAAAAAATGCCACATTCAACTATAGATTAGCAGAATGGAACAATGGTGGACAATGTTTCAGGAAAATAGGTGTATAACACTCCTGGAAACACTGAAGATGAACGAAATAAACCTTCCTTTGCTAGTTTATTTTGCCATAATCATGATAGGAATCAAGGGATTCATTTGGAACCAACACTCTTGGAGGAGGAAGTGACCATATTGGCTGACAATAGATTGGAGCTTGAGTAGGAATGGGGTTTCTGTTTGGTTAGCGTCTTCATTGGTAGATTTCCAGGAATGAAAGCCTTATAAGGAATCATTACTCAATGGGGTGTGGGGAGTAAGTTAATCCTCTATGAGGGCGGATGGATTGTGTTCTAATTTGAAACAGAGGTGGACAGAACTAGAGTATTGGCAAGGGGACCATACATGCTGTTTGGAAAAACATTGATGCTGAAGAAACTATCTCCTGGATTTGCATTTAAATTCCAAGACTTTATGGAGGTGCCCTTATGGATTAAACTCCCGAATCTGTTGCTGGACTTATAGACTGTAAAAAGCCTTTCCAAACTAGGTTCCAAGGTGGGGAAACCTATTTTCACTGATTAGGTAACAAGCCAAAGGTCCAGAATAGGGTATGCTCGACTTCTTGTTGAGGTGGATGTGTCCAAAAAACCAATTACCAGCTTTAATGTCAAATTGCTTGAAGGAACTCGTTATACTCAGTCGGTAGTGTATGAAACCTATCCAAATTACTGTTGTGTTTGCCAACAGTTTGGGCACAATTACTTTGCTTGAAAAAAAGCTCAACCAAAAGTACAGAAATGGGTTGTAAAAGAGGGGGATAAATAAGGTTATTACAGATACAAATGTGGAGGGAGGCTCAAGGGTACAAAGTATTCAGGAAAATGATGAAGACAATTCAACCACAGAAGGAAGACTCGTGGGGTTCTAATTCAACAACTAACCAAGGCACAATTACTGCAACGAATAGCAAGGCAGATATGATTAAAGAATTGAATATTCCTAGTGAATCAAGGAATGTAGATCAGGAATAGTCAGCCACCTAACCAGGGAGAGAGGTTAAATCAACAAAAAGGGAAGATGGTCTACAGGCTCAGAAGTCAAAACCTACCAACAAAGGAAAGGCTATACTTGTAGCTAAAAATGGATTACAAGCTGGGGATAAGGGGCAGAATTTTTCAAAAGGCAGTAAGGATGGACAGAACAGTGACAATGCTAGATTTTCTAATAAACCAAGAGGGGCAGGGCCCTCCTGCTTACAGAAATGACTCCTTTGTTGGAATGTACGATGTCTCAGTATGACCTTGTGACAAAACAATGTTGTCACTATTGCTCGACAACAAATATGTAAATTCATATGCCTTTTAGAAACTAAACTAGCAGTGGAAGAATTAAGGTGGCTAATTCGTAGCAGATTTCCATTATGGGAATTCAGCCACAATTTTGACTTGATTGAAAAGGGTCGCATGGCCATTGCTTGGCAATCGTCCACCTACTTTTGTCAGGTATTAGAGATAGGTGAGCAACATATTCACTATCGGCTGCTCCATAGCATTACAAAGAGAGAATTTTTGGTGACCTGTATTTATGGATTGTATAGAGTGACTAAGCAACGAGAACTATAGAATAGATTAATTAGGTTGAATATGGATACAAGGATGCCTTGGATGATAATGGGGGATTTCAATTGTGTTTGTAGGGCTACGGAATGAATCGGATGTAAACCCCCATCTTCCTATTTGTTGAAAGACCTACAGGAATTTTGAGTGACTTTGGGCCTTAAAGATGCCCCTTCTAGAGGAGAGGTTTTTACTTAGCAGAAAAATCACTTATGAGCAAAACTGGACAGAGTGCTTGTTAATCACGTTTGGGAAATAAAGGGGTTGGTTTTGTTCGGCTCATTTCCTCTCTATGAGAATAGACTCGGATCACTACCCGGTTGTTATAGAATTTAGTAAAAAGGAAGATAATGGAAATAGGCCGTTTAAAATTTTCAACTTATGGCTCAAACACCCCCTTTTTCAAGAAATTGTAGGTTCTACATGGGACACACCCATGGGTGGAACAACTCAGTTTATACTAGCTACTAAGCTGAAGGTGTTGAAAAACCCTTTGAAAGCCTTGAATAAAGAGGTATATGGGTATATTACTAGCAAAGTGAACGAGGCACAGGAGGATTTTCATCTCGCATACCAGTACTCCTTGAATAATCCCGCAGATGCGTAATTAACAGATATGTTGAACTCCAAAAGAAAACATGCACTATTTTTACAAGAGGCAGAGAGGATATTCTTCCAGCAAAAAGCCAAATGTAAACATCTGATGGAGGCAGACATAAACACCAGGTATTTTTTTACTGTGGTAAGAAAAAGAAATAGGTCGAATGAAATCTGAAACCACATCAATGGAGGAAGCCGCTACATGTTTAGTCAATTATTACCAGGAGCTCCTTGGATCCGCCAGTCTACGGGAAAGGGTTGATTTCCAGATTGTCAAGAATGGAGAACTTATAAACCTAGAAATGTGTGAAAAGCTACTTGCACCGCTCATAGATGATGAAATCCAAAGAGCTATGTTCGATAGTGGGAATGAGAAAGCACCAGGGTTGGATGGGTATACTACAGCCTCTTTCAAACATCAGTGGGCGAGGGTTGGATTTGATGTCAGGGCAGTTGTACAAGAGTTTTTTGAGAATGAGCGTCTTTTAAAACAATTCAACCACACTATTATAACCCTTACCCCCAAAACAAACAACACTCCAAAAGTGTTTGATTTTCGGCCCATTGCTTGCATGAATGTTGTGTATAAAGTGATTTCGAAGATTTTGACTGAGCGTATGACAAAGGTTGTGGTCAAAATAGATGATCTGGCCCAATTTGCCTTTGTCCCTGGCCAGAATATACTGGATAATATCTTTCTTGCGCAGGAACTGGCAAGAGGTTATAATAGAAAACGCATCTCGCCTCAGTTTATGTTAGAAATTGACATCACTAAAGCCTATGATATGGTATCCTGGGAGTTCTTGGAAGAAATGATGAAGGGTTGGGGGTTCCCTGATAGATTTGTTTCCTGGATTACTGAGTGTGTAACTACAACATCTTTTTCTATTTCGATAAATGGAAATCTTCATGGCATGTTTAAAGGGAGGAGGGGCTTGAGGCAGGGTGATCCAATGTCACCTATTTTGTTTCTTTTTTGCCTAGAATACTTATCACGAGTGCTCAAAATGAGAACGACAAATCCTTCTTTTGACTATCATCCTAAATGCAAGCAATTTGGGATCACTCGTTTGGCTTTTGCTGACGACCTCATGCTACTTTCCAGAGGGGACTATACATCTGTCTGTGTGTTACTAGACAGATTGAATGACCTAAACAGGGTGGCTGGATTGAGGGTGAACCCCTCAAAATCCAGTATATTCCTTAGTGGTGGATGGGATCGGGATAGAGATGACATTTTACAGATGACAGAGTTTAGTATTGGTGAATCCCCTGTCTGATATTTAGGAGTGCCCTTGGCACCAATGAAGGTCTCAGTTGCCTAATTCTCAAGTCTATTAGAATCGGTGGAGACTTATATCAATGCATGGAATGGGAAAAAGTTAGCCTATACGGGGGGCTGAATTAATTAACTCAGTCATTTGAGGAGTTTTATCTTTCTGGCTTCAGGCTTTCCCTATCCCTGTGGTGATCCTTGATATCACATCCATATGTTGACTTTTCCTATAGGGAGGAAAGCATTTCTGGGTCGCTTGGGATCATATATGCATGCCTAAGGAGGAAAGTAGGCTTGGGTTGAAAAATTGGAAAATTTGGAATTCGACTTTGCTAGTGAAAATGATATGGAATATTCACGCATAAGCCAACTCACTGTGGGTGAAATGGATCCATGAAATCCATCTCAAGGGTGTGCCTATATAGGATTGGGTGCCCCACTATAGAGACTCCCCACTATTAAAAAGACTTGCCTTAATCCATGACACACTAATCGACAAACTAGGTGGACGTAGTGAAGTAGTGAATGAGTTGCAAAAATTATGTATAAATGGAGGCCTATCTTCCTAAAAGGTTTAGAAGTTAATGCGGTTTAAACATAATAGGTGTCTTAGGATGTCTTTCATCTGGAAGTAGTATATCCCTCCAAAATACTCCTTCACATCTTGGTTGAGTTTGAGGAACAAATTGCCCACAAAAGATAACCTCCCCTTCCTTAATCTGGATTGTGTGTGCATCCTTTGTGAAAGTGAAGCTGAATCTATCGAACACTTATTCTTCAAATGCACCTTCACTAGAGAGATTTGACAAGACATTAGAAGCTGGCTAGGCATCACGAGGGAAATGGGATCTCTCTTACGTGCTATTAAATGGATATGGGTAGAATATAAGGGAGTCCTCATGAGGTGCAAAGCAGTTAGAATAGCTTTTCTATGCACTATTTATATGACCTAGAAAACTAGAAATATAGTCCACCTAGATGGCACTATAATCCCAAGGTTAGATGTGATTTCAAAATAAAAAATACCACTTATAAGATTTTGTATCGATTGTATCTGGCTGATCTCATTATCTTTTAATAATGAGATGGCCAATATCTACTGTTTAGGAGTTCTTTATTGACTGGTTGTGCCACGGATACTAGAAGTTTTACTGTTGTAGTGGAGTACAAGGCTCTTGGTATGGTAAGATTTCTAAGTCTGCAAATGGATGTACGGGGGACTGCTTACTTGGAAAGAATTCTGATGCTAAGGCTGTTAGGAAACAATAGTGATGTTCTAATGATGTGAGGTACTGAATATCATGCAAAGGAATAAACCACAGAATTTCTGGCTTGGGTATGTGGCTACATCTTATGCTCTTTATTTCAGTTGACATGGGTGTATTGGAGCATATAAGATAGCTTTTTCTATTGATAAAGAGAAGCCTGGTATTTAGCAGCATTTCCTAACTCCTATACGATCAATATATCTGTGGGGAAAAAATTTGTTGTTCATACTTACATGTAGGGGAACTTGTTGTAGGGAGACTGGAGTGCTTTCAAGTAGCTAGGGGATGGAAGTAGGTTACTGTTACACCTATTTGAGAAGGGTGGTATTTCACTGCTTGTTCTGTTTCATTATGGGTGTATTGGGTCAAATGGGATAGCCTCTCCAGTTTAAATCACTGACTGAAGTTTTGTTATGATTACCTAAGTCTCTGCAAGGGTAATGTCCATAAGGGGGAAAATCTAGTGTTTATGTCTTCTTGCAGGAGAACATGTGGGTAGAAGTTTGGAGATTCTTGTAGTAGCAGGGGGTGGGGAATGGGTTAATAACATTGTTGTTCTGGGTATAGTGGTTAAATTCTGCTCTTGGTGCTTCTTTTGCCAACTTAGGTGTAATGGGGATTATAGGAAAGATTATTCTTTTCTACTGGCTAGTGTTCTAGTAGCATAGTTGACTTCTACTTGGCTATTGTATACTTGAGAGGAAAATTGTTATTCACATCTACTTGTAGGATTGTTATGGAAGGGGGTAGGAACTGAGTTCTTCATGTAGTAAGATCAGACCTTGAGGGCTCTTGGGCCTCTGGGTAGAAGAATGGAGTAGTCGGCCCGTTGTGGTAGGGGAAGGAGAATGGGCTTTCCATACAGATGGATCAAAACTTAAGGACAATTAGGCTTCTAGGCTAGATTGGGGAAAATGGGATAGCCTCTCCAGTTTCATTCGCTAACTGGAGTTTTTTAGAAGATTTTCCAAATTTTGCATGGGCAATGTCCATAGGTGGTTAAACTCTTTTGCTCACATCTTCCTGCAGTAGAACATGCTGGTGGAATTTTGGAGATTCATGTAGTGGCAGGGGGTAGGGAATGGTTACTGACATTGTTGTTCTGGGTATATTGGTTAAATTCTGCTCTTGATGCTTCTTCTGTCGACTTGGGTATAATGGGGATTATGGGATAGATTATTCTCTTTGGCTAGTGTTCTAGTAGCATAGTCGACTTAAGCTCGGCTATTGTATACTTGAGAGGAAAACTGTTGATCACAATTACTTGTAGGATTGTTGTGGCAGGGGGTGGGAATTGAGCTCTTCATATAGCAAGACTAGACCTTAAGGGCTCTTGGGCCTCTAGGTAGGAGAATGGAGCGGTAGGCCCGTCTGTCGCAAGGAAAGGAGAACGGGCTTACCATACGGCTGGATCAGACCTTAAGGGCAACTGGGCCTCTGGGAAGGAGACTGGAGTGGTAGGCCCGTATGCTTGTAAGCTAATGAGGAGATTGCCGCATTTTAGATTAATTACTTGGTTGTATCTGGGGAAGAGAGGTTTTTGATTTTCTAATTTAGAAATGCATTTACTGAGGGTCATTATAAAAAAAACACAATAACAATAACAAATTCCCTCAAGGTTTTTAAAGGGATGGGCTAATTAGGTTCTTTTTTTT
>JANSVA010000007.1:26334870-26364165 GCA_025504915.1 Erythroxylum reticulatum | reverse complement strand
AAATGTTGATTTGATTATCAACTTTCAATTTTAAGTTTTAACAATCAATTAATCAACATCAACAATTTAACTTTAAACACTAGTCTCTCACCCTCACCTCACCTCACCTCATAGCCATAAGCACTAAATTATCATTAAATAAAATACATGTACAATTGAACTCAACATCTCAAATTCTCAACTCAAACTCAATTGCTCAAATTCAATCTCATTCATCAATAATTCTTATTCAATATCATCGTAAATCACAAGCCAAAAAATTTATACATTCGACATTCCAATCCACTTCCAAAATCCAAATCCAATTTCAGTTTAACATTCACAAAACCCATTCATGATTTTCAACTTCAATATCCATTCCTAGCCAAAATCCAACATCCACGTAAAATTTGTTACCCAAATCCACCATCTAATCCAACACCGTATGTTCACAAACACAACGCAAAACTAAACAACCCAAAATCCACCATCCAAACCAAACATATACAACACAAATCCATCATCCAACGACCAACACAATTAAAGATTCAAAATGCAATGAAAAATGAAAAAAATTGAAAAGCACACACCCAAACAATCAGGTCTTCGGGTTGACGTCGAGTCGCATCTTGGTGATGCGTCTGAGGTGCAACGGACAGTGCTGTTGCGGTTTGGTTGCGACTGATGGTGACAACGTGTTATGGAGGAAGGAGTGAGGCTGAGGTCGAAGGAAGAGAGAGAGATCGCAAGGAGTGATGGCTTCAGCAGTCGAAGGAAGGAGTGATGGCAGAGACATCGACGGCGAGGAGGAGATGGCGAGATGGCTGAGGAGGAGACGTCGACTTCGCGGGTAGAGAGAGAGATCGTGACTAGAGAAGAGAGAGGAGTAGAGTAGCTATAACAGACAAAAGAATTGCGAGGTGGGGGGGAGTAATTAGGGTTAAGTTTCAGAAATTGCAATTTATTCCTTGCAATATCCAAAACTTACGGTACTGGCTGAAATTTTTTACTCTGGCCAGTACCGACCGGTATTTGAGGATGATACCATCGTTTACTGATTTCGTACTATTTTATAGCTAGTATGGGACCTTCCAACTGGTACCGGCCGGAATGATACGAAATTCATAACTTTGATTCAACCCAAAGGTGTTTCATAATATGTGTGATCGGATTCTTAATAGAGATACTGCTTTAATGTTTTAAGTATCATTGTTATCCTGCATTTAAATTGATATGTTGTAGTGTCTTTTCTTATCTTGCAATCACCTTTTTGGTAAACAACAATGTTGTTATGATTGAGACCTGAATTGGTTTCAATTTCAAGAAGTGGAAGAAGGAAGTGTAGTTTGCATTGGAGATGGCTGACGTCAGTATGGCGATAAACATCGAGAGACCTTCTCCACTTACAAATATCAACTCAGAAGCTGATAAAGCAGTTATGACATTCTAGGAGCGGTCAAATAGGATGTGCTATTTGACCATCAAGAGGTCAATCCTAGATTATCTGTTGAGTGGATTGCCAGATATAACCATAGTGAAGGAGTTCATGATGACATTTTCTAGAGATACAAGGTGTCTTGTCATGTGGAGTAGAGAACCACGATTAAGGAGTTGTTCTCCATGAAGTATACGGGAGAAGGAGGTATCCGAGAGTACATTATCAAGATGGTACACCTTCAGACTATGCTGAAGGTGCTTGATGTACCAATTCTTGATAATCTCATAGTGCATCAGGCACTAAATACTCTCCCTCGAGAGCTTGAGATGTTGGCTACCTCCTACATCTCTCAGGATGAGAACTAGGACATCAATGCCTTCATTTCACGGTGTGTTATAGTGGAGGAGAAGATTAAGAGTTCTCCTCGTATGACTATGTATGCAACTGCCAAAGGTAAGGGGAAGGCTAAGCCCCAACATCTTATAGGTAAGGGTAAGATACCCAAGCCCTCTCTAAAGGTCAGACTGGATAGTCTAACATCACTAAAGGGCCACATGACCTAAAGGGTATGAAGTGCTTCTTATGCAAGAAGAAGGGGCATAAGAAGTCTAATTGTGAGAAGTAAAAGCTATGGAAGGTCAAGCAAGAACTGTCAGGTAACTCCTCGACCTTTATGATTCATGAATCCAATGTAGCTATAATCACATGAAGTTCTTGGTTGTTAGATAGTGGAGCCTCTAACTATGTTACTTCCACAATGCGAAGGTTCAGATCCAGTAAAAGGCTGACTAAGGGAGAGGAGAAGCTGATAGTTGGCAACAATGAAGAGGCGGATGTTTTGTATGTAGGAGATGTAGGATTAAACCTCGATATGGGTTTTGTATTAGTTTTACAAAACATATTTTATATATCATCTTTTAGATGAAACTTGATCTCTATATCAATTTTGGATAAATAAGGTTTTTTTTGTATTTGATACTTTATTTGTAAATATTTCTATCAATACAAGACATATCGAAACTGCCTTCTTATCCTACTGATTATATAGAATGTTTCTTACTCCTAATGAAATGTATGTCTCTTCTTATGTTGCTGAACCTGTTACTCAAAAAAGAGCCTTCATAAAGGAAACATCGTATATGTTGTGGCATAAACGTCTCGGCCACATTTCCAGGGAAAGGGTTGAAAGATTGATAAAGGATAACATTATCCTAACTTTGGACTTCAGTGATCTAAAAACATGTATCGATTATTGTAAGGATAAGTTGACTAAGATAAAAAAAAAAGGGATCAACTCGTACTTCTGGTTTATTAGACCTCATACATACAGACATTAGTGGTCCCTATATAGTCACATTATGCAATGTTAGATATTTTCTAACGTTTATAAATGATTATTCCTGCTATGGATATGTGTTCTTGTTTAAAGAAAAGTCTGAAATTCTTAATAAGTTCAAGATCTTTAAGATTGAGGTTAAGAACCAATTAGAAAAATCAATAAAGATAGTCAGATTTGACAGGGGAGGGGAATACTATGGCAGATATGGGATTGCAGGACAAGAAAAGGGTCTATTTGCTAAGTATTTAGAATCAGTTGAAATAGTGGCTTAGTTCACTATACCAGGTAGTCCTGAAAAAAATGATGTGGCTAAAAGGCGTAATCACACCCTAAAGGACATAATGAGGTCAATGCAGAGTAGGACTAACCTACCCGAATACCTTTAGGGCGAAGCTATCAAGACAACATTGTAAATCTTCAATAGAATCCCATGTAAGTCAGTACCAAAGACACCTTTTGAACTCCATGTTAGAAGGAAGCAAATTTTTACACACATTCGCATATAGGGTGACCCTGTTGAGGTAAGATTATATAATCCTTATGAGAGAAAATTGCAACCTCATTTTACTTTTTGCTATTTGGTAAGTTATCCCAACTACTCAAAGGGCTACATATTTTACAATAGAGGAGGGGAAAGAATAGTAGAATCGCAAATGACTAAGTTTCTAGAATACGATGTCCATGATGAGGGAGGATCTTCACATCCTTCAGAAGATAGCAAGATGGATACTATGATTATTTTGTATCTGCTTCTCATACAATCAAGTTCGGTGGATGTAGATCTAAATACTGTGCTTATGTAGGTATATGAACCTATACCTATTCAGAAAGAGGTTTCTGAGGTATAAGAACCTATGCAGCTGCGCAAATGTGACCTGCTGTCTCACTAGATTATACAGTCTATTTGGGTGAGCAACATTATAACATTGGACTTAGTGTGGATCCAATCACTTTTACAGAACCCATTTCTGGACCCTATGCAGATATGTGGTAGAAAGTAATAAAGGATGAGATGCAATCTATGAGGTATAATAAGGTATGGAAGCTTGTTAATTTACCTCAACATTATAGACTTGTTAGTTGCAAGTGGCTATTTAAGACCAAGAAGGACATACAGGGTCAAGTTGAGTCGTTTAAGGCATGGTTGGTTACCAAGAGATTCATTCAGAGAGAAGGAGTTGACGTCAATGTTACCTTCTCTTCTGTAACCTCGAAGGATGCATTTAGAGTGATGATAGCAATGGTATCTCATTATGATATAGAACTACATCAGATGAATGTTAAGACTGATTTCCTGAATGATGACCTTTATGAAGAGGTCTATATGGAGCAACCTAAAGAATTTCAGGATCAAGATGCAACTGAAAAAGTTTGTAAGTTGACAAAATAAATATACAGTCTGAAACAAGTTTCCAGACATGTACTTAAAGTTTAATGAGTTTTTGACCTCTATCGACTTTATGGAAAACAAAGTTGAAAGATGCTTATACTATAAGGTTAGGGGGAGGAAAATTATCCTTCTATTACTGTACGTATATGTTATCTTGCTCGCGTTAAATGATTTAACCATATTGCATGAGGTAAAACAACTTTTGGCCAAACATTTTGTCATGAAGGATTCAGGTGAAGCATCTTTTGTCCTCGGTATAGAGATTCACCTAGAAAGATCTCAACACTCCTTCAGCCTCTCACAAAGAGAATACATTGAGTGAGTGCTACATTAATATGGTTAATTGTAAACCTGTTATAGCACTTATCTCTTATGGTGAGAGATTATCTTTGGCACAGTATCCAAAGAATGAATTTGAGAGAGAGGCTATGAGGAATGTCTTATACTTTACTACAGTTGGTAGCCTAATATATGCCCAGGTGTGAACTAAACCGGACATTGCATTTATTATCGAACTATTAGGTCGATATCTGGCTAATCCAGATATGGACCATTGGAATGTAGTTAAGCGAGTGTTGAGATACCTAAAGGGTACCAAGGAGTATAACTTGACACACAGGAAGGTCAACAATTTAAACCTCATAAGGTATACAGAATCTGATTTCGTTATGTGTTCGAATGATCTCAAATCCATATCGGGGTACATTTTTATGTTGACAGATAGTGCATTATCGTGGAAGAGTGTCAAGCAGACACTGGTAACTTCCTTGACCATGCATGTAGAGTTTGTTGCATGTTATGGAGCTACTACACATGTGATTTGGATCAGAAATTTGATTTTTGAGTTATCTGTGGTGGATTCGATAGCTAGAGCCATTTGGTTGTATTGTGATAATCTTGCTGCAGTGTTGTTTAGTAACAACATCAAGAATATCACCGGGTCTAAGCTTTTGGAGGTCAAGTACTTGACCATAAAAGAGTTGACTCAGAAGGGTGATGTTGAAGTGGAGCACATCAAGACTGAGGAAATGTTAGCTGATCCTTTGACTAAGGGACTTCGCCCACTAAGGTTTATTAGACATGTATCCAGTATAGGCATGTTAAAGTCCTTAGACAGTAGTAGTTAGGGATCACTGTATTTGCTCCTTAAAAGTTTGTTCATTTTGATGTATTATGACATTATGATTATTTATTAACATAGATGATCATCTTTTTATCCTCAGTAGTAATTGTTCTTGTGTATCGTCATAATACATATGAAAGTCTTAGGATTTGTATCGATATTAAGCATTTAAATTTCATAAGGCATATATAAAGATTGACCTTAAGCCTATGTCATTTTGACACATATAGTTTAGTATAAATATCCATAAATTTAACATGACAAAGGGGGATATAAGTTTTTAATCTCATAAAGGTTCTCTAATGCAGTTTAATATTTAGTTGGAGAACATAATGATTTTCTCTAATGCTGTTTAGCATTCGGGGAGAAAAAACAAGATTTCTCTGCTGCAGTTTAGCATAAAGTTGGAGAAATCAAGATCTACAAACAAAGATGATACATTTTATATCATATGGGTATCATCTCAGGTTGCCACACTCCATGTTTCCATTCATATTAGTGAGGTAGTAGATATTTATGATTATATTGAACCTGTGTCATACATCATACATGTTTTTGATATTTTTTGGTATCGAAAGCCTTACAGGATGGAATGTTGGACTTTCATTATTTTTGGATCAAATGTTTTAATTTTTAAAATTTGGTACCAATATAGTAGCGTGACTTAACCTATTTTAAAACTTGAGTCATAACTGTAATTAATGCATGTCCAAGGGGGAGAATGTAGGACATTTTGTCCTTTTCTATAAATAGGACAACTATTAATTGTATTTTCAAGTTTTTAATAACTTATCAGTTAAATTACGTAATTTGATCCCTACAAAGGTAATAAAGTGGCCTAATAAATGATCTAGATTAATGGGTCAAAGTTCAGGAGAAAAATGGATCCCAATTAGTGTAGACCGAACCCATATCGAACTTGTGATAGGGAAGCTCGCTATGGGAGCTATATATAAAGGTTAAGATCTCCTTCAATTACTTATGTAATTCGTAAGCATACAGATCCTCTGACCAGTTAGGAGTGCTTACCTCTTAAGGAAACTGAAGAAAGGCATTAACCGAGTGTCGGTGATCAACTTCCTCAAAAGTCCAGGGAAGATTGGAGCTCGTTTTGGCATCCGAAACTACTTCAGAACTCTAGATGGAACTAAAATTAGGTATTTTGCAATTCCTTCATTTTTACCCTTTCATGAACGATCCGGGACACGTAATAAGTTCTATCCTACATGTTACAAGATATCTATACAATAACATCTCAAGAAAGATACCATATGCATTATTTGTTTGCTCGAATGCTAGGAGTATGAATATGACAATAAAAATATATGAAATACAAACAACTAAATTACCATTACAGCAAAAGGAATATACTTCAAATGACAAAGAAAGACCGCTCACTATTAATTAATCTTTAGATGTTATATTTCGTTTTGATTTCAATAACATTATAAAAACTAATTAAGACTAGCTTACTCCTCAAGAAAATTAATAATTTAAAAAAATCTAAATTATGAAATAATATTATGTTTATTTTAAAATGTGAATTATGTTTCTCCAAACTATGAATATGATGTGGGTTTGTTGTGTCTCCTTCGTTCTACCTTTTCTCTATTGTTCAAACCTACCCAATTACCTAGAAGATAAAAAAGATATTAGTGATCAACTTTTAAAGCCAATATCACTTGCAAAATAAGTAAGATAGCTTTCATCACTATTTTTGACGTGAAATGTTTATTTCAATATAGAGCGACAAATAAATTAAGATAACTTTTAATATTATTTTTGACATTAAATGTCTATTTCCATATGTTTCCAACCTATTTTGGTTTCCTATTTCTATAAGTTTCCTACTAGTTTCAGTTTTATATTTTCTTTCAGATTAGGATTGGTTTGTCAAGCCTGTAAATAGACCTCATAAATGTTGTATTAGACATTCTAATGATAGTGCTCTTATATTCAGCTAGCTTAGTTGTTTTTTATTTCATGCCGCGTCAGTTAGTATTAGAGTAAGTAGAAATGCCCCCTCTATGGCTAGTGATGGTAATGGAAAGATAAATTGCACTAAAAATAACCCTATGTTGGAGGACTAAGGGCAGGCACTAAAGGAGATGGAGCATCTGATTATCCAATACCTAGAGGATCATTTAGAGGTGCATTTTAGGGAAATCCTAGAGTGATTCTATAACTTTAATCCTCTTGTCAACAGGGATAAGGATGATGATGATCATGTTAGGGAAGAATGAGCCCTAAGATACCCTATTCAGAGGTTGATTCCTACACAAGGTCAAAGGCAACCTACTTATGATAGTGAATCAAATGAGGAGTTCTCACATGGTGGACCATAAAAACCAAAGAGATGTTGACGACAATTTCAAGTTCTAAATAGATATGTCTATCTTTAATAGAGGTTTTAGTATTGAAAGAGTTCTTGATTGGATCGTAGATGTTGAGCAATTCTTTAATTATCAAGAGATCTCAAAAGAGACTAAGGCAAAGCTAGTGGCTTGTAGGATGAAAGGAGTCACCTCTGCTTAGTGGAAAAAGATCGAAGAGAGGAGATGGAATAATGAGAAGGACTTGATTTTGTCGTCAATGCAAATGAAACAGACGATTTGGAGGGATTTTCTACCCCTAAATTATAAGTAATTTTTGGTTCAATATTATCAGCAATATAAACAAGACTCTTGTTCTGTACAAGACTACACTATAGAATTCATGAGGTTATCTTGATGTAATGATCTGAATGAGACAGTGAAGATGATTTTGAGATTCTTGGATGTTTTGAGGTCTTTGAAATTTGGCATTAAATATGGAATTGATGGCTTAAGAGAGAGCCAAAATTCAACCTCTCCTTAGAAGTTATATAGGAGCAGCTTCTAGAGTTTCTATAGAAAGGAAAAAGACTATACTAGAATCTCCTACATTTGGGAATTGTTTATGGAAAGAGAAGGTTGCGTATAAGCAAAAGGGGAGCAAAAACAATGAGGCTCCTAATGAGAACAATCCTCATGCCAAGCCTCGTTTTAGAGTTAACTATTGGTATAAAGAATTGGGACATTTGTTAAACTAATTTTTCTAGAGAAAGAGAATATTATGGAGCACGAGGAAGATGATGATGCTATTCTCTGAACCTAGTAGTGATGATGATGAGTATAAAAGCTGGAAGAAAGAAAATGAAAGGGGGGAGAATTATATAATACATAAGTTATTACTAACTCTAAAAAAAGAGGATAAGACCCAACGACATTAGTTGTTTCAGAAACGTTGTATCATTATAGATCAGTTGTTAATGTGATTGTTGGTAGTGACAGTTGTAAGAATATCATTAGAAAATATGTGGTGAAACAACTAGGATTGTAGATTAAGAAGCATCTAGATCCTTACACAATCAGGTGGATTAGATAGACAAATAAGCTTTAAATGATTGAGCGATATAAGGTACCTTTTTAATTAGTCAATATCAAGGCGAGATATATTTTGAAGTTATGGATTTGAATGCTTGTCACTTGTTGTTGGGAAGGCCTTCGAAATTTATGTCGTTGCTTCGTATGATGGATGGGAGAATGTGTACAAATTAGAGAAAGGTGAAAAACATTTATGCTTCACTCATAACAGAAGAATTCTTGAACCAAAACTTTCAAAGTAAGGGGTCAGACTTTCCTTACTATCACCAAGTTGGAATGAGAAATATTGATGACTATTAAAGAGACAAAAAGATTCTATATGTTGGTGATGAAATAGGTCCTCCCTATTTCATATACACAACTTCATCCACTGTTGGAAGTTATTAAACCTTTATTAAAGGAGTTTGGGGACATAATGCCTAAGGAGTTACCAGATGGACTTACAACGATGCAAGATATTTAACATCATACTATCTTGATTCCTAGGGTGAGTTTTCCTAATTTGTCACATTATAGAATAAGCTTAAATAAGTGTGAGATTCTATGAGAGAAGGTGAAAGTACTGTTGCACAAGGGGCATATTTGGGAGAGTGTAAGCCTATATGTTCTAACCTTATTAACATATAAATCGGACGGGAGTTGGAGGATATGTATAGATAGTCAAGCCATCAACAAAATCAATATTTTTTATAGATTATATATGCCAAACTAGATGTTATACTTAATAAGCTACTTATTCTGTAGTGTTTTGAAGAATTGATCTTTGGATTAGGTATCATCAAATTCGTATTTGGTAGGAAGATGGGTGGAAGATGACTTTAAGACTAAGGAAAGATTATATGAGTGGCTAATCATGCGTTTTGACCTCAGTAGTGCCCCAAGAATTTTTACAAGGCTGATGAATCAAGTACTGCGACCATTCTTTGGAATGTTTGTTTGTCATATATTTTGATGATATATGATTTACAATAGTTTAAAGGAAGAACATGTTATACACTTGCATCGAATTCTGCTGATATTGCGAAAATAAGTTATATATAAACTTGAAGAAGTGCAATTTTATGATAGATAAAGTCCTGATCCTAGGATATATTGTCAATGCCAATGGAATTTAAGTAAATGAGGCTAAGATTCAAGCTACTAAAGAGTGGCCGACATCAAAGATAGTTTTGGATGTTAGAATTTTCAATGGGTTAGCTACCTTCTGTCGATGTTTCATTAGACATTTCAGTACCATTATAGCTCCAATCACATAGTGTTTAAAGAAAGGAAAGTTTCAATGAAGCAAAAAAGCAGATAAGAGCTTTGCCTTACTAAAGGAGAAGTTATATTCTGCATCAATTTTAGCTTTGCTCAATTTTAAGGTTCCTTTTTTGCACTAGATTTGCCCTTTATTTTATATTATTTTAAGGTTGAGTGACATGCTAATGGTATGGGAATTGGTACTGTTCTTTCCTAGCAATGCCTACTTGTGATATTTTATGGCAAGAAGTTCATTGAGGCCTGACATAAATGGACCTAGGAATGGCAAAAGGGCCCGAGTTAGGCCTGACTAAGCCTGGGTTAATCAAGTCTCGGGCTCAATTTTCTTAGACTTACTTTGTCATAAAACAACATCATTTTGCTTTTTTTTAAAATAAATTTTAGACCAAGCTTAAGTCAGGTCACCTTAGGCTCGATCTGGAAGGGATTTCCCTAGCTCCGCCCGACCTATTTTTGTCCCTAAATGGACCACATATGATAAAGAGTTTTACTCGATTGTGTGTGCCTCGAAGATTTGGGAACATTATCTAATTATTCACAAATTTATTATTTATTTCGACCATAATGCCTTAAAGTATTTGAATAGTCAAAAAGGAATCACTAAAGATATGCATGCAAGGTGGTCTTGTTTCCTATAAAAAATATCATTCAAACTCAAGAATAAGGTTAATGCTTAAAATAAGGTGAACAATGCCTTGAATTAGCATGCATATTTGTTAGCACCTTTGACGTAAGGGATTGCCTATTTTGATGATCTAAAAAGGGTGTATACTAATGTTGAGGATTTTTTATAATATTTTTTAAATATAACCTAGTTTGTCATAGTGGTGGAAAATGATCTTACTTTTAGATTCCGATCCCTCTTTGGAGTTGTCTCAACTTTAGGACTTTTGACTATTGTTTAATCTTTAATTGATTTTTGGGCTACATTATCTTTTGATTAGCAAGAGGTAACCTTTTTTTTTTTACTTTTCATCACTTCATTTAGTAGCCTATTTTTTATTGTCTCTATTGTGAACTTACCATCTAGAGTAAAATAGCTAAGCGTTATAACAACAGTCTCCCAACAATAAGCAAAGTAGCAACAAAGCTTATAACTTATCATCAAGGGACATTTTATGGGCAAATAATTGATTAACCAAGCTCTAAAAATGATTCAAATGTGGTGTTGTGCTATCACCACCATTTTATTCTAGCTCTATAAGTTTTCTCATTAATAACACTTTGTAAAAAACATTATTTCTTTCAAATATAGTCTCAAGTTTTACCTAAAATTCATCATTGGCAATGTATTGGAGGATAATCAAGTTAACAAATTGTCTAATTGTTTAAACAACCTTTTGGTTTAATATTTTTTAATCACTTTCTAAATACCAATTGGTATTATTTGATTCAAAATAGGATCATGTAAATTGTTTATATATAAAGGATGTCTTTCATTTTAGTTTTCACTTATATTCATTATCAAAACTTAAATAAATCATTTTAAGTACAATAGTTTTATCTTCCATCTTAACCAACATAATAAACTACACAAGATTTAAAACTTGTCAAATAATAATATGTTAAAGAAATGAACTAAAATATACATAACTAGAAACTTGCAAAAGAGCATTAAAGTCCACATCCAAAACCAGAAAGAGGGGAAGATTAAGAAACAACTCATGTTTTCAATTAAACATATATAAAAACAAGCCAAAACAAGGAATGAAAAGAAATGGTGATAATAGGCACAACAACAACCAAAAAACTCAGTAAAGAATTGATATACACAAAAAATTTCCTAATTGACACATAAATAATAGGTATAAAGAGAGAAAGGTAACAAATTCTATAAAAGGAGAAGTGCAGAGAAAAAGAGATGGAAAGGGAGGAGAAAGGGGTGGCTCTCTCCTCACTTGAGAGATCTTCCAAGAAAGTTGAAGGTTTTGGAGACAAGTGTTAATTTTTTTTATATTTCAATGAGTCCCTCCCCTAGTTTTAAGCTATTTTTAAAATCCTTTTATTTTTCTAACTATTCTTTTCCTTTTATACTAATACTAACTACCTAAGATTCTTCTTGCTCAGGGTTTTATTACAATTTCATAGTACATTATACAGTTGCACTGTGTTCTTTGATTTGGGCTTACAGTTGGCCTCTAGTATTCAGGACTTAGGACAATTGAAACTATAGGTCATTATTTGGGTCCATAATGCAGACATCACATAAACTAAGTACCATGTTACCATCTTACGTTAGACGTTCGTTGACTACATGCAGGGATACTAACCATTTTTCAATTAGATTACTTTTATTATTTTGTTCATTTTACAATTTTTTTTCAATTATCTAAAGAATTAATTGGTATAAGAATGACATTGTAATTATGTAAAAAATAAGTATCATATAACAAACATAATTTTATGAATTTATAAAGTCATATCAATATATCATGTCATATGTATAAATAAAAATGTTAAAATAAAAATAATACAATAAATATACTATCATTCCTTATATTAAAGACTATTGGGAAATGATACTATAACTGATAAATTTGGCAGAAGCAATATAAATTCATTTTCTGTTGTGCAATTAAAATAGAAACAACCCAATAACAGATAATAATATAATGCAAGAAATAAATTAGGTGACACTAAATTTTAACGTGGAAAACCCCAAGTGAGGGAAAAACTACGAGACCTAATCCAGTTAAAAACTTCCACTAATCAAATTAATGGGTGCACGAAAGTCTTCCTAATATTCTAGGGATTATCAAATCACCAATACAATATAATACTACTAACAAATATTCTTGCCCAGCCAAAAGGGAAGGAATTACAATAAATAAATTATATCAAATGATGCTCTTAATATTGGAAATAATATACTAAAATTTCATCAGAAACATAGCTTGTTTGCTTGTCTGATCTTCTAGCAAGAGATCTCCTTTTTCTTCTCCTCTTTAGTAGTGGCGAACACCCTCTCACGTTTCTCTCTTTTATGTTGTTCTTTCTTTCCTTACGTATTCACATCTCACACTCCCTCTTAAATTAGAACTCTTTTTTTAACTCATTAACGAGCCCTCACTTAGGAGGGACCACCTTATAAATCTCCCTCTCTTGACTCAAGTAAGGTAATGATCAACCAAGCCTGCTACTTATCTACAGTAATATAACTTTTCTATGGGCAAGGTCTTTGTCATCATATCTAAACCATTATTGTTAGTATGGATCTTCTCAAGTAATAATATCCTCATCTCTAGTGCTTCACATATCTAATGATACCGCACTTCAATATACTTCATATTTAGAATGAAATGCGGGATTTTTACTAAAATGGATAACACTCTGACTGTCAAAAAATAGCTTATACTCTCTTGCTTGAAACCCAACTCTTATAGGAATTTTTACATCCACAAAAGCTCTTTAGCAATTTCTATAATATCTATATATTTAGCCTCCGTGGAAAACAAAGCAACTCATTTCTGTATTTTAGATTATCATGATATTACTCCCTCTGCAAAATTCATCATATATCTAGAAGTAGACTTTCTAAAATCAATATCACTAGCTATATCTACATCTGTGTAACCATACAATATTGGCTTGCCATTACCAAAACATAAACAGACTTTAGAAATACCTCTAAGATATCGAAAAATCCACTTTATTGCTTCCCAATGTTCTTTACCAGGATTAGAGATAGGGATGGCATTAGGTCGGGCAAGGCTCGAGCCACTCCTAGCCTGGCCTGGCCCAACTGATCTATAGGTTGACCAGTCGTTAATCTAGCACCCAACCTGATGAACCATAAGTGGTCAGGCCTACCGAGCCTAACCTTATATGTTTATAAAAAATTTTAAGAAATGACATCATTTTGTATCTTCCTATCAAATCATAGGTCGACTCGAACTAATTTTGTCATTCCTAATTACGAGAAACTGACTAACATCTCCAACTACATGAACAATGTCCGACCTAGTGCATACCATGATGTATATTAAACTACCAACCGAAGATAAGTAAGGAACATTTTCATGTCCTTTTTTATCTTTCTCACTTGTAAGATATTATTTTGAACTTAATTTGAAGTGGCCTACCAGTGGAGTCTTAATAGGTTTGGAACTTCCCATATTAAACCTCTCAAATACCTTTTCAATATATTTTTTCTCAGATAGCCACAATTTTCTGTTCTTCCTGTCACGAGTTATTCTCATGCCAAGGATCTCCTTTGCGGGGCCTAAATCCTTCATTGCAAAGGATTTACTCAAGTCTCTTTCTAGATTCTCTTTTTTCTTAACATCATAACCAACAATCAACATGTCATCCACATAAAGCAAAAGAATAATGAAACTATCATCAAAGAATTTCTTAGTAAATACGCAATGGTCAAAACATGTCTTACCAAACCCATGGTCCACCATGAAGGAATCAAATTTCTTGCACCACTGCTTAGGTGCCTTTTTCAACCTGTATAGACTTTTTTTGCAATCTGCAAACTAAATGCTCTTTGCCTTTTTCCTTGAAACCTTTAAGCTACTCCATATAAATTTCTTCCTCTAAATCACTATGAGGGAATGTCATCTTCACATCAAGTTGCTTAACCTCTAAAATCAATCCAGCTATTAAAACAAGCTCAACTTTGTTTGAAGACATTTTGACTACAAGTGAGAAATTTCTTCAAAGTTGACACCTTTCTCTTGACTAAAACCTTTTACGACCAATCGTGCCTTTTACCTTGGTTGTAAGTTATTCTCTTCATGTTTCAACTTAAACACCCGCTTATTCTTGAGTGTTCTCTTATCATGAGGCAATTTCACCAAATCAAAGGTGTGATTCTCATGCAAGGATTTCATCTCTTCTTACATGGCTTTCATCTATTTGTCTTTATTATCAAGTGATCTGGCTTCTTGGTAGTTTTCTATCTCTCCCTCATCAGTAAGCTACATATACTCATGTGAAGGGTATCTCTAGGAAGACTGATGCTCTCTAGTAGACATCCTCAATTGAGGTTCAACTGGTGGTTCAGGTTAAACTAGTTTAACTAGTTATGCAACCTATAATGTGAACTCATCAGCTATATTCTCACCCTCTTCCTGTACATCTACCTTGTCATCAACGACCCGAGTAGGAGGATCTGACTTAACATCAACACAACCTCTGGTATCTGACTTTGGCTTCTCAGCTTTCTTAAAGTCTTTAATGATCTAGTCTTTAAGAAATATTACATCCTAGTTTCTAACATTTTTCTTATTTACCAAATTCCATAGTCTTTATCCAAATTTTTCATGACCATACCACAAAAAATACACTATTTAGATTTTACATTAAGCTTAAACCTGTCTTCTATTGGAATGTAAACAAATGCCCTGTAGCTAAACGCTCTCAAATAACTATAAAAGACATCTTTCCTTGTCCAAACCTTCTGAGGGATATCACCTTCAAGAGGAATCGAAGGAGAAAGGTTGATCAAATCCACTCCAGTTCTCAATGCTTCACCCCAAAAGGCTTTAGACAATTTTACATGAGAGAGCATATAACTAATTCTTTCATTGATTATATGATACATTCTCTCTGCAACTCAATTATGCTGAGGTGTCCTCAGGAACGTCTTCTCAAGCTTAATACCATAGTCCCTACAATACTGCTCCAATTCACCCCTATATTAACCATCATTATCTGTTCAAACACATTTTAACTTTCTTCCCTTTTCTTTTTCAACACTTACATGGAAGTGTTTGAAAATGTCGAGCACTTGGTTTTAAGATTTTAAAGAAAATGCCCACACTTTTCTAGAGTAATCATCAATAAATGTAACAAAATATAAAGCACCACTAAGAGTTCTAGAATCCATAGTGCAAACATCAATATGGATTAAATCCCAAACATATAACTCCTATGTGGAGGGGAGTTACTAAATGCAACTCTATGTTGTTTACAGATAAAACAATGAGCAAGTTTTTAAAGGTGTACCTTTAACTGGAAGGAATTTCTTCCTAGTAAGAGTGTTAAGGCCTTTCTGGCTCAAATGACTAAGGCGTAAATGTCATAAATATATGGAGTCCTCATATGTTAGATTAACCAAATTTGACAAAAGTAGACATCACCTTCAGATGCAACAGTTGCAGTGCCCTTATCTTCTTTATTATTCTCACCTCTTTCCCTTGACTTTCCCCTCTTCATGATCCTACAATTTTTCTTTCTATGTCCTGGTTTGTGATATAGTGGCACTTAATGTCACTTCTATTCTTTGACTTTCCTTTAGACTTTTTTTTCTGTCAGATTTCTAGGAGTCTCTATTTTGCCCTCTCCTATATGACTCAACAACTATTGGTTCAGTCTGAGTCATGATACCAGGTAAGCTATGCCCCTTCCTTCTGGTTTCTTCATTCAACAAACTGTCTTTTACACTAGAGAAAGTCAATTTCTTGTTACCAATTCATGTGTTTTGTTATAGAAAAACCGTACTTGTATTTCAAATTTGCCAACTTCCTAATCAAGAATGTTTTGTTCAATTCTTTTTTGGACTTATACATATTAGGCAATTTCTTCCACAACATGTAGGCTTTAATCTCACTAGACATATGATGATAAACACTTTGGTATATCCATTGTTTGATCATACCAACATTTTTCTTATTAAGCTTTTTCCATTCTTCATTAGTTTGCTTTTCAGTTTTACTACGTTTACTTTCAATAGGATCATACCAGTCCTTACAAAACAACAAATCTTCCGTTTGGGGCTTCCAAATAGAATAGTTAGAAGCATTCAGCTTAATCATAGTACCAATAATGTCATCCATTTTAAAAGCACAGATAAAATAACAATCAAGGAACTAGGCTCTAACATCACTTGTTGAGAAAAGATACTATAATTGATAAATTTGGCAGAAGCAGAATAAATTCCTTTTCCCCTTGTGCAATTAAAATAAAAACAACTCGACGATAGATAATAATATAATGCAGGAAGTAAATCAAGAGCCACCAAATTTTAATGTGAAAACCTCACTAATGTGAGGGGAAAATCACAAGATATAGTCCAGTCAAAAACTTCCATTAATCAAATTAATGGGTACACCAAAATCTTCCTAGATACTCTAGGATTATCAAATCACCAATACAATATAATACCACTAATAGGTATTCCTACCCAATCAAAAAAGAAGGAATTACAATAAATAAATTATACCAAAATGATGCTCTCAATACAAGGAATAACATACAGAAATTTCATCAAAAACACACCCCATTTTCTTGTCTGATCTTTTAGCAAGAGATCTCCTTTTTCTTCTCCTCTTTGATAGTGATGCACACCCTCTCATGTTACTCTCTTTCACAATGTTCCTTTTTTTCTTATTTATTCATGTCTCACACTCCCTCTTGAATTAGAACTCCTTTTTTTAACTTGTTAAGGTGACCTCACTTAAGAGGGACCACCTTACAAAGACTCACTATTGTTCAACAAATCTTACATTTAAATGTTGATTATTATTTAAATAATTATTAGTAATTTTTATTAACTAAATGAACGAGTGCAATAAAGGATAATAAATTAAATGGATTAATGATTATAAATTATTTTGATTTACACTATTATATAAAGATTTTAAAAATGAGATGATAAAATATTAATGAAACAATATATATGAATGTGTTTAAGTTTATTGTTTCCTATTTTCGCTTTGGATCACCAAATCATATGCTGCTTATTTTTCTACTAAGATTGTTCGTGGAAGTTGCATCATTTGTGACTCCAACGTTGGACGTGTGAAATTATATGTTTTATTTATGCATACTTGTTGTTTTCTATATGTTACAGTAAAATTATGGGGGTGGTTTTTTTGATAAATCAGTAATGCCTTATACATATAATAAAAAGTTATATACAGAAACTAGAGATTGCTACACTTGAATCTCTTAATAAACCAATGGAGTGCCAATAGAACCTACAACATTCCTTATAATCTAAATCCTGGCAGCAACACATTCAGCATTATTTATACAAATTTCCTGCCAAGCACTCTTTGTAATCTAACTAATCCAAGCATAAGAACAATTTTACTATACTCCCAACAGTATTCAAGCATCAGTTAGCAAACATAATCTACTTTCAACTAAGTGAATTAATGTTCTTCAAGTGAACTTGTTCCCTGCCAAATTTTCGCATCGCTCCCAACCTTCAGTAATAAGACTGTTATTGGTTCTTTTGCCCTCCATCCATGGATAGTGGTCCTTGGTCTATTGCTGTCTATTTGCTCTTATCGATTGCTCTCCTTAGTACCTTTACTTACTATGTCAAACAAGGAATTAGCAGTTGTAACTTCTTTTTGCCTAATCGAATAAGGTTCCTATATTTGTCTTCTCTTCTAATGTTGACCCAAGGGTGTTGAGCCAATTTGCAATCCTGAACTATCAACCTGTAGAAAATATGTTAGTGAATATAAATAACATCAATTACCTCCTTATAGTAGTTGAACTGAGATGGTCCATAACTTGGGAGATTACTTTAGAGTACACATTCCCAACATCTTTGGCTTCATCTTTGAAGGTTCTTGAATTCCTTTCATACCAAATATTGTAAACAGTAGTTGAGAGAAGGATAGGAAAAATATTAGTATCTGAGGTTCTGGTATTTGAAGCAAGATTATACCAAGTGATAATGGAATGTAGGTCGGACTGATTTGGAATGTGTAAATGAAAATGTAATAGACATTGGTCCCAAACTAATTTAGAGGTTTGACATTCAAAAAACAAGTGATCAATGGTTTCATTATCCAAGATACACAAGGAACAGTGGTTAGGAGTTTATAGATAGGGAAGTTTATCTCGGGTTTGTAACTTCAAAAGGAAAGTAAGCCAAAGTATAAAAGAACACCTAGGCCTACTACTTTTAAACCATACTAGCTTATACCAAAGAACTTGCTATAGAGGAGGTCTCAAGAAATTATAGACTGAACCATTAGTGTACTATTTTTTAGAGCTAGCTACCCATTCTAAACAATCAGATTGAGGACTATTTGGTTGGTATCGAAGGGGTTCAAGGTTGCTAATGATCTTTAAGGACACCTTTTGCCATCTCCACTCATCATTGTTTATTACTGTAGAGACTCTTGCTATCATTAGAAGCTCCGAACCATTGATCTCTCTCGGAGATGAGAAGGTCTTTAGGATTCCTCTTAGATGCCATCGATCTTGCCATAAAAAAGTAGAAATACCATTTCCTATCCTAAATCTGAATTGGTTCCCAATTTTGTCCTTTACAAATAAGATTTTCCTCCAACTCTAAGAACTATTGTAACTAGGCAGGGCACTTCAGAAATTATTCCTTCTCAGAATAATGGTATGCACCCACTTAACCCACAGAGCCTCCCTATCAACAAACAAATACTGAATCATTTTCCCTAACAGGACATAATTTCATGTAGACAAATGTTTCACCCCTAAACTCCCTCTTTTTTTGGTCTACTACTATCACTCCATTTAACCTTTTCATGAGATCTCAAATCCACCTTCCCTGCCCAAAAAAAAGTTCCTAAGTTTAGTCTCTATTTCCTTAAGAATGGATGAAGGGAGAATGAAATGGGTAAACCAGTATATTTGGAATGATGAAAGGACAGAAATCACCAATTTGATTCTTCCAGCATAGGAAAGACTTTTACGAGTCCATTTGTTTATCCTCTTATCTATTTTGTCTAATAAGGGTTGGCAATCTATCCTAGATAACCTACCTGTTAAGAGAGGTACCCCCAAATACCTTATAGGGAGAGTGTCTTTTTTAGGTGAGAGAAGTTCCATTCGATAATTCAAATAGTTCGCATTAGGGGATAAAAAATACTGACTCTTGGAAGGATTCATGTCCATGCCAGAAAACATAGAAAAGGTACACATACAATTAGGCAAGGTTTGGGCTGAAAATAAATCCGTATGACAAAACATCAAGAGATCATCAGTAAACAGGAGATAGGTGAGCTTAAGGGCTTTGCACTTCCAATGGTATTTGAAGGAAGGACTATTATCTATACAAACTTTCAAATGCCTAGAGAAAAATTCCATACAAAGTATGAAGAGGAATGGTAATAAGGGATCACCTTGTCTTAGACTGGACTTTCCTCTAAAAGATCTTGAGAGGGTTCCACTGATCAAAATAGAGTAAGAGGGAGTGGTTATGCATTATTTAATCCAGTCTATGAACTTCAAAAGAAGGCCTACAGTTACTGGAGTATTAAGGAGGAAATCTCATTGAATAGAATCATAAGCTTTCTGAAGATCCACTTTAAAAGCACACCTCTTCTGGTTATTGGAGAGGTGGTAATTCTTGAAAATCTTTTAAGCCAACAGGATATTATCCCCTATTTGATGGTTCTTAATAAAGGCACTTTGATTAGGGCTAACAATTTGAGGAAGAGGCTCTCTAAGCCCATTTGCTATGATTTTAGCAATCACCTTATAGAGCATGTTGCAACAAAAGATAGGTCTATAGTCTAACACTATAGAAGGTTGAGTTTTTTTGGATATGAGTGAAATGAAAGTGGAATTAAGCTCTTTAAGGAGTTTTCTATGATTGAAAAATTTTTGAATGGCACTAGTAACTTCCTCCCCAATTATATGCTAGGTTTGTTTGAAGAAGAATCCATTAAATCCATCCAGACCAGAGGCCTTATTGGGATTAAAAGAATTCAAGGCCTTTCTTATCTCTTAAGCTGAAACTTCAACAATAAGAGAGTTGGAAAAATCTTCAGATAAAGAATGAGGGAAAAGATTATCCACGCACTCTTTGGAAGAGTGAAGAGCCTTTTTTGCCCCAATAGTACCTTTAAAGTATTCAAGAAACTGAGCTTGAATCTCTTCTCGATCAACTATCCTGTTCCCATTTCCCACTACTAAAGAATGTATGTTATTTTTGTTTCTATTAGCCAGGAGATAATTGTGGAAGAATTTGGTGTTCTGATCCAATGTATGTTATTTTTGTTTCTATTAGCCAAGAGATAATTGTGGAAGAATTTGGTGTTCTTATCCCCTTCTTTAATCCATTTAATCCTAGAAGATTGTCTAAAGAATGACTCTTGATCCTCTAATGATCTATACAACTCAATAATGACTTCAAATTCTTGAGCATTTAGACTAGAAGATCTAGGCAAAAGTCTCAGTTGATCCTGAATGTTATTAAGAACAACTTGGCAACTCTCTACTTTAACATTCACATCCTCTATCTGGTGTGAATTCATGATTTTGAGAGCTTTTTTAACCATCATGAGCTTAGACACTACACAATACATTAGAGTACCCTGAACTTGAGAGGACCAGGTGTCCTTTACAGTCTGCAGGAAATTGAGCTGGGAAGCTAGAAAATTTGAGAACCTGAAAGGAGAAGATCTCTTCTGCTGATTAACAACAAACCTAACCACTGATGGAGAATGTTCTGAGATGTTAGGGTTCTGAATAACATAATACGAACTGGGAAACCTAATGCTCTAAGCTGAGTTTATGAGGGTTCTATCTAGCTTCCTAGCAATAAAGGAGTCTCCACTTTGTTTGTTGTTCTAAGTAAAACTTGGACCACTGGAATTTAATTCAAACAAACCATTATCCTCAACACATTGTCTAAAATCACTCATCCCACTCATGGCAGAGGAACTAATAGGATCAGCCTTATAAGGAAACAAAATAGCATTAAAATCCCCTATTATTATCCAAGGAAGGAGACCTACCGAATGGTTAATGTTAGACAGATCAGACCAAAGATTCTTCCTATGGTTGATGTTATTAGCCCCATAGACACAAGTAACTAAGAAAGAAGCAGAACAGTTCCTAGGGTACAATTCCAAATGAATCAATTGATCAGTAGAGCTTAGGATAGAACACAAAAAGAGATCAGGATTCCATGCTAGCATTATCCTTGCATTCGAAGATTGATCTATATTATTATAATAAGTCCATCTAGGAAACAATGAGGAGCAAATATTATTCAAATATGAAGGAGATCGAATCATAGATTTTGTTAAAAAAACAAAAGAAACTGATAATCTTTTAAGCCAAGCATGTAGTGCTAGCTATTTTTTGGGGTTGTTTAGACCCCTCACATTCCAAAAAACCAAATCCATAATTAAAACAACCAGAATCCAATAACCATCCTACCTCTATTTCCTCCTAGTTTTCCTATTTTTCCTTACTGTAAAGTCCTCCTCTGGCCCTCCCATAATTCCAAGACTAATCGGAACCAATTCAGAAATAGGAGAGATAGGAAATTTACCTACTTGATTTATAGTAGAAGAGTTGGCATCCTCAAGGTCTCCACTAGATTCTTCTTGCATCTGCTAATCCTAGGGCAAGTGAGAAGGACTCCCAGCAGAGATAGCATATTTGCCTTCTTGCATTGTCACATCAGTAATATGTTCCTTCAGATGAAGACCTTGCCCCTTGCATTGCTCATTATAGCTCTCTGATACTCTAATTACATCATTACTTGGAACTATCTTCTCATAGTTTAGTTCTTGTGTCTTTTGCTGCCGAGTTGGTTTGTTTGATGTTATCTCCTTTTCTTTCTCCAACTCTTGTTGTAAACTAATCTCAAAGACTCTCCCTGTAGGTGCTCATTCCTTCTTCTGCACTTGCGGATCAGGCCTCCATTCATACTCAATCCTAATTTCCTTAAAAAGTAATTTCCCCTCCTCATCGTACGTGGCCAATTGGAAGGATGATAGCCAACTCCTATGTAGTTCTAGTTCCACACATATTCGAGCATAAACTATCCTAGTCATCCTTGCTATTTGAGAATCCATTAAGAGAGGATGTCCCATAGCACTAGCTATCCTTCCCAACGCTTCCGTATTCTAGTATTTGACTGGAATATTGTGAAACCTAGCCCACACCGGAGCAACCTTAACCTCTTCTTTTTCCCCACCATTCAGACACCACTTTCTTAGAAATAAGGGCTTCCTTTGGATATGTCAAGGACCCTTTTTTAGCACCGAATTCAAGCCTATCTCATAATCAAACTTAAACAAAAAGTTGCTTGAGCTAGTAATTAACGTCTCCTTTAACCCAAACTCTACCTAAGATTTAGCTAAGGCTCTCTAAACCACTGGATAAGCTGGTCTTTCCCCTGTAAAAAAACTTATCAAAGCTAACCTGAACTGTGTCGCTCCCTTCTTAGCTAACTCCGGAGGAGGAATGTTGTAGATTTGCTCCTCCTTGATCTCTAGGGGGTAGTAGGATAAGGCATTATCTTCTGAGGAGTCCACCGTACTTTCCGAGACAACTGCCTTCCATGACCTAATATTCCCCGTGTTTAAGGATTACGGGGTTGGAGATTAGTAGCAGGGACTGTTTCCTGAGGGTTGGTGGTGGGGAAATTTTGTTAAGGTTGTTGGAAAGGGTCGATTTCAGAGGAGGATCTCTAGTCTAGAGAGGGACGAAGGTGTTTGGGTTTGTGTTTTGGTTTTGGATACGATTAGGGATTTCAGATTTCTGGAGAAGAGGGGCGGGGACTGGTAAAAGGGAGAGAGGGGTTCGAGGATGTGAAGGGGAAGAAGATGAAGCCATAGAGGGGGAGTGGATATTCGTCTAAATCTCACAAATTATGGGTTGTCGCTCGTCTGTAATCGTTCATCGCTGTTAATCACTCATCGCTCCTTGTCCTCCTTCTCTTTTGCTTTATCCATGGTTTAATTGGTATTTATGTTAGAAAGTTTATTTAACTATCAATCTTAGTCAAACTACTTTAATATTTCTATTATTTGGATCATCATAACATTTATTAGATATCCACCTTAATTAGCAAGGAAAAGAATGAGTTAAGGAGAAAAAATTAATTTAAATTAAGTTGTACTTAGTTTTAAATTTTAAAAAATTTTATGGATCAAATATAAGATATTTTATTTTTATTAAAATCAAATTATAATTATAAATTAAAAGTTTAATTTTAATTAAAAAGAAACCCCAAATTCTTTTTTATAAATAATAAAAGGAATCAAAATTAATTACAAGTCAACCCTTCCGTTTGAATTATGATTGATTTAAGGATAACAATAGTTCAGGTCCAGGCTTGTCCTGACTCCGTGAGATCGAGGCTAAACCTAACCGGGCGACTTATTATTGTTTTAAAAAAGTAAAAACGATATCGTTTTGGCCCAGGTTCAATTTCCAAACCAAGATTGATTTCTTTAACATGTAAATATCAAAGCCATTTTTAATTATTTCTTGATTATTATTGATTTGATTAAACTTAAAGGCTGTTGAAAAACAAATCTTTAGTTTCTGAAAACTCAAAGTCTTGTTGTGTGAAAATCATACTAGTGTGCCATGTTCCCTTGCTCTTAATGTTCGGTCTCTTAAAACTAAAATTGCGTGACCTTATTTTATTTCTAGAAAACATGTTTAAGCTGTTGACATTCACGGGCTTTGGAAACGCCAGGTTTCTGTTATGTGCAAGTATGACGATTCTCCTAAATGTACTGTTTCTGAAACACTCAATCGCGTGTCCCTCTATTTTATGTTTTTGGAAAACGTGGATTGATCTTGCATTGGGTGTTGGTCTTATAAATCATGTCGCCATTGATGAGCCACTCACCAGTGGAAAACGACAGGGATGAGTATTTGATGACTTAGATGTCCTCAAGAAACGGTTTGGCGCTTGACAGCGCCCCTTCCAATTTTTTTCTCTTTTTGTGGATTTTTATTTAAGCCTTTATTATAATTAGATTAATTTTTCTTGATAATATTAGGATTAAATTAGTCTCAACTTAAAAAGTATTTTCTAAATATTTTCGAAAATATTAATTTTTATCAGGAAACTTTGTGGTACTTAATTTATAGTTGAATTATTAAATTAACAATTAGAACAAAGTAAAGTTTTGAAAAGTTATCTTTCATAATTATATTATATTAGATATAGTTAGATGAGATCTTATTTTCAAAATTTGAGAAACTAATCTCTTAATAAATATTGTTAAGGACTTTCTTAATAGGAATGACGATTGCTAGCTCGACAATTTTTTAAAATTAAAGATATAGAACGACTTATTTTTTAATTGGATTCGAGTATGGGCTGTTCAGGTCTATACTTACCTCAGACTTAACTCTTTTAAGAAAAATAATATTATTTTGTTTCGAATAATTAAGTCTCAAATAAGTCTGAACCTAGGCCTGACTCATTGAAAACAATAAAATTTAGGCTCAACAATTAAATTTAGGCTCATGGGCTAAAAAACGTCATCCTTATTTTTAATTAAATTTATTGTTAGGAAATAGTTTTCGAATTAAAGAATAGATATTTCTAATTAGATCAAAATGCTTCCTAACTAGATTATAATTTCTTACTTTTGAATTAAAAAAGATTTTTATAAATTATAATAAGTAATTTATTGATTTTTTCAGTTAAATTGTTAAAATAGTCAAAATATTTGGAAATAGTTTTCAATTAAAATTTGAACATTTTTTTAAAATCAAATTGAATTTTTATTTGAAATAAAATTTTGATTTATTTAGGAATAAATAGTTTAACCTAATTTACTTATCCAAAGAGTTGAAAAATATTATGTTAACTATTAAGATTATATCAAAAATTAGAATTAAACAATCTTTCATGCTTATAATTTGAATATATTTGCACGATGAATTGCATGCTTAAATATATGACATTTTACTTGTAATCTATATAAAACCATTAAAAATTAAATATCTCGTTAACTATTAAGTACATGTTGTCAATTTGGATGTTATCTTTCATTATTTAGTATAAAACTAGAACTCTATTTATTATAAGCCTTGTAGAGTAAATTAAGGCCCTTTTAATCCTAATATATTTGTATCTTAAATTAATAGATCCCACTTAACTAAACTTGTATGATTTGGATGAATAACACATGATCTTATTAATTTGGAAGAAGGATTAAGAATAACATATAAGATACATATTGTCAAGAGTTTTCAGTTAACATATTTAGGTATCATATAAAATGTAATTAATAAAATTGTTATCTACCTAATTTAAGTTTAGGTAATTTGTTTAGTAACTCGAGATCAATTAAATTTGAACGTGATCCTAGCTCATTATAGAAATTAGAGTAATCTTTTTATAATAGTAGTAAAGATTATTATTTTGAATAAAATAATAAGAGTAACCCTTTAAATGATTAAATTCTTAGTCTTATTCGATTGTAACAGTATATAAACTATTACTTGATTACTTTACATTTGTCTTATTATTTAGTATAGTTAATAACAAGTTCTAGTTAACTAAATTTATTTGTGACGCTCTCAAAAATTCTTAAACCACAATTATCCAAGTAGTTCCCAAAAGATGTCATTATTCATTAAATTCCTCATTAGTTCCAAAAGAGAGGATTGTTTGTCAGACACAAAAATATTCTATACAACAAAAGTACCCAAACTGTCACATTCAAAAATATATACAATCAAATAACTTTACTCAATTAATCTACTGACTCCACCTAAACTCCATTATGTCAGTTCCATACATTGAGGTTATCAACAATTACTCGATCTCTTAAAAAAATAAAATGACAAAGGGTGAGCTGCCTACTCAGTAAGGGTAACCGACCTTACCCTTATAATCAAATAACTCAATAAATAATTATAAAACTTAGCCAAGAGATTAAAACATACATATAATACAAATATTCACAACATTACTCTATCTAATCCAAACAATTAAAAAACATCTCAAATTTTTTAACAAATAATGATTAACACACATATTAATTTATAATTGTCATTTATGCTTTATTTCATAATTAACTGTTTTGTTTAGGCCTTGCTTAACCTAGTAGGCTTAGATTCAACGATCTACTGACCCATCTCATCTCATCATAGTCTCTCACCAAGTGGAAATGTAAATAAATAAATAAATATTAGAACATGATATCTCAATTTCTCAATTTCTCTTATTCCCTTGGAACTATTCCAATACCTAGCCATCGTACAGAATATCTCAGTATCACTTTGGTACCTAGTCATCGACATAGGACATCCTCAAGACTCAGGATGCTTCGGTATCTGCTCTATGGGAAAATACCTAACCACCCTTACTCGTCTCTAAATAACCTATCAATCTATAACCATTGAATTTAGCTTATATCCCAAGCAAGTCACTGATTATCGATTTTTACTAATTATTAACAACATATTGTCAACCAATTTCTATTTAATTACACATTTTCACCGAAATAACAATCAATACACCTCAATATACTTAACAAAATATAACCATAAAACACCTTGTAATTCATGTATGAAACCATTAATCATTAATTTAATTAATAATTAATTCAAAATATAATTTATTAATAACAAAATGGTACTTTATTTTAAGAGTAAAGTCCAAAATTATCCTTATCATGATTTTAGATTCAACTAAATTATATTCCAATTTACTCCTTAATTGGACTTTCAGACCTAAAAATTGCAAAATTATATTAGACTAATTTACGAAAAATTTCAACTTAAATATACTTAATAATTCAACATTATTCTCCTTTTCACTTTATTTTTAATTATAAAAATAATATCCTTATTAACCTAATCATCATAATTACTAATATACCCTTAACTAATTTAAAGTCCTATTTTACCCTCATTCATTTTAATTAATACCAAAATTGCCCTTCTTGGAAGTAAATTCCAAATTTACCCTTCATTGTTTTCATTTCCTATTTTGCCCCTTCATGCAACTTAAATTTTCAAATTATGTTATCTTCTTCACTCTCTCCTCTTCTTTTATCATTTTTCAGCCACATTTTCTGCATTTTTATCCCTTCATACAACTTCAATTATTATCCCAAACAACTACAACATGTAAACCAACTATAAACTAGTGTAGGATGATCAAAATTTACCAAAAAAACCCATAAAATGGCTGCTGGAAATTTACCTAAATGTTAAGGGATTTTGAGGTTGTTAATCTCCACAACTTTCTCCAAATTTTCTGTAAAACAAGCACAATGAGGGAACTTACAAGAGAAATATCAAATGCAAGAGAAAATGGTTGTTTTTAGACGCACTTACCAGCTAGGAAATAAAGAGAAAAGATGAGGAAGAAGCTATTTTCATTGGTGTTTAATGTATTTTTCTAGCAGATTACTTATCTTTATACTCCTCCTTTTAATGGTTTTATGGGTTAGGTTGTTGGGTTTGTTTTATTTTGCTTTATGGGCTTTAGATTATTAGACATAAGTTAAGTTTGAGAAGAGTTCTCAAAGTTGGAAAGAAAATTGTATGCTTATTATGCAATAAAGTTATTAATTCCTATTGAAGATTTTGGTGACGAAGTTTGAGAAATATGTCAATTTCATACAAATGACAAAATGTTGTGACATTTTAAAATTGACAACTGTATCCAAACTTTAAAGGCAATACATAAGATAGATACCAACATCATGATAACAAAATGTAATTAGTTGCATATAATATAGCTAAAAAGGTATAGTGTCTTGATAGACTTGTTCCACTTAATTTAGCCTGTTAAAAGTATAAATAAGGACTATAGTTAAAGACATTTGTTATAGTATGACAATAGTTGTCATTAAAAGAAGATAAGTACTTGACCTTCTTGTTAACGCAAGCTATGATAAAGATTATATATATATTTCTAATTCATACTTTTGAGTATTTGATGCTAAATTTGAATTCAATATTACTACAATATTAATAAATGATAAGAAATAGATTGTTGAGTAAAAGTAATTAATCTAAGTTTATATATATATAGTTGATATTGTTAAGTCAAGAAGACTTCATTTCTATTAATTTTGATGACAATCAAATAATAATAATCTTAGAAATGTATGAACTATTTTGATAAGTTTGTTAAGTGTGTGGAAAAATTTAAGTAACACTTAGTCAACTCAAAAGGTGCGCGGTCAACATCAGACGAAGTGCAACACTAGACGAAGCGCTACACCAAACGAATCACAACACCAGACGAAGCGCTACACCAGACAAAGTGCAACAACAGACAAAATGCAATACCAGACAAAGTGCTACATCAAACGAAGCGCAATATCAGACAAAGCGCGACACCAGACGAAGCGATACAATAGATGAAGCGGAATAACAGACGAAACATAATAATAGAAGAAGTATTATTCCAGACGATACAAAAGGAAGATATTTTAGAACGTCAGACAGTTAGTTAGTTGGAGTTAGTTATAGGACTCAACTAATAACCGTTTCTAGAAGATTTAAGAAGTAGTTTTCAAGAAGACTATTGGAGACTTAGGCTATAAATACTAGTTCTAGTTGAAGACTAAGATAACGAATGCTTTTACATTAGCAAATATTATGTATTCAAAGTGAAAAAGAAGTGAGCGAATACATCTGTAACGTAAAGCTCAAAAATACTTTTCTTAGAGAGAGAAA
>JANSVA010000007.1:26307390-26334770 GCA_025504915.1 Erythroxylum reticulatum | reverse complement strand
GCAATAAAGACTTGGATTCCCAAATACTATGCCAAACATAGCTGGGATTAGCCCCAAGGTCTGCTGCCACAAAACTGCAACTAGGGTGGTATTTGGCTTTTAAAACCCTTGCAACCAAAGAAGTTGGGTTTGCCATGAGGTTCCACCCTTATTTCCCTAAAAGAGCAATGTTAAAATCATGGATTTTACGAAATCCAAGTACGCTAAATTTTTTAGGGACTGCCATCCAATCACTAGCAAACCAGTGAATGCCTTGTGAATAGTTGCTACCACGCCCCCACCAATATCGGTTCATGAGTCTTTCTAACTCCCTAACTCCCTGCAAAGCATTTTTGGCAGCAGAAAGAGGCTTATGAGGTAGTTGGGCAAAACTTGAAGGACCATCTTCAATAAAATTGCTTTTTCGGCTCGGGATAAAGATTTGTGTTCCTAAGAGTTCAATCTTTTCCACATTCTATCCTTTATGTAACTAAAAACCTCTTTCCTGGTCCGACCAATGTGAGAAGGTAAACCAAGATAGGTCCCAAGAGTATCCTTCTCTGTGACTCGGAGCAAAGAGTAAATCTGTGATCTTGTAGACCGT
Source organism: Erythroxylum reticulatum (assembly GCA_025504915.1). Classification (NCBI taxonomy): domain Eukaryota; kingdom Viridiplantae; phylum Streptophyta; class Magnoliopsida; order Malpighiales; family Erythroxylaceae; genus Erythroxylum; species Erythroxylum reticulatum. Next base: position 26,334,187 of record JANSVA010000007.1, on the reverse strand, counting down.
GGAGTATTTGCACTGAAGGTGATGGATGACTTGTTTAGATTAATCTGCTGACCAGATTCCTCTTCATACATATTCAAAAGTTACTTTAGAGAATTAGCCTCAAGAACGTTAGCTTTCATAAATACCAAACTATCATCAGCGAAAAAAAGGTGAGAAATTAAAGGGCCTCTATTTGAGACACAAAAACCATTTAACTCACCATTTTGAATAGAGACATTAAATAATTGAGAAAGACCTTTAGCTCAAATGATAAAGAGGTAGGGTCATAAAGGGTCGCCCTGACAAAGGCCCCGAGTAGGAGAGATTGGCCCTAACTTCTTATCATTTTGTAAAACCCAGTATTTAACCAAAGTTAAGCTAGAATAATAAGATCAATCTATTGGGCCGCAAAATCCAACTGAAGTAACATACGCTGAAGAAAAGACTACTCTATACGATCATAAGCTTTGCTAATATCCATTTTGACAGCTGCAAAACAATGCAAACCTCTGGTTTGTCTATGAAAAGCATGCAACGCTTTAAAAGCTACAATACAATTATCTTGTATGTTTCTACTTGCCATAAAGACACTCTAGCTTTCTGATATGACATGGGGAAGCACACTCTGAAGACGGTTAGCTAACATTTTTGTAATGATTTTCAGGAGGACATTACATAGAGCTATTGGTCAGAGATCAGACATAGAATCAGGATCTAGTTTCTTAGGTATTAAAACCAGGCCAGTCTTATTTAAATCACCAGGAATACGACCACTTTGAATAATTGAACTGCCGGTATGAGCAACATCATTACTTATAATATCCCAAAAGCCTTGGTAGAAAGCAGGATTGAACCCATCCAACCCCATTGCCTTGTTTGCTTTCATATCAAAAACAGCTTGCCTCACATCTGCATAAGTATAAGGTGCCAGTAGAAAAGTATTTTGATTCGTAGATATTACAGGAGTAAAAATATCTGAGACATAAGTAGAAGCGCAATTCTGAGTAGTAAAAATAGAGGAGAAATAGCAGACCATTAATTCTTCCAAACCCGAATTCCATTGACACCAATTGCTAGCTTCATCACGAAAGGAATTAACTTTATTTTGTTGATGACAAACCGTAGCCCTTTTATGGAAACATCAGGTGTTTGCATCACTTTCACGAAGCCAGAATTCCTTGGCTCTTTGTTTCCAATAAATTTCCCTCTATAGCAGTATCTCCTGATAATGATGTTTAGCTTCCAGAAAACATCTTGAATTTGTTGGAATACGTGAACCCCTTGTAGCAGCCATGATAGCCATGCAAGCAGTTAACCCACGTAGAAAGCAAAGCATTACAGCGCGTAAGTATATCAGAGAGAACCAAACTAGAAGTCTCAAACCAACATCTTGTAGCTAAATCAGGCACCCACTTCGCGCTTCCATCTATTTTCAAACCGAAAGTGTTGTACATGAGCTCGAGGCACAAAACAACGCAATTAGAGATAAATTGGCAAGTGATCTGATGAGGATTTATCCAGAACCATTTCCCATGCTTGTGAAAATTTATGTCTCCAGGAATTAGTCACAAGAATGTGATCCAATTTCTCTTCCATCAAATTGCCACTAAATCGGCCATGTTCTTAAGTAAAGGCATATCCTAACATCGGAAAATCAATTAGGTTAGCATCCGATACTGCATTTTGGAAACCCTAAATGAGAGAAATAGGTTGCGGTCTTCCGCCTCTCTTTTATTGACAGCAAGAAGATCATTAAAATCCCCTAAACAGATCTAAGGGAGATCATTATGGAGTGCCAACACATGCAGTAATTACTAGGAATAAGAGCGTCTAGCTTTGTCAGGCTCTCAATAAAAACCTGTCACTCGCCAATCACCAATCTAAGCAACTTCCACTTCGACGTCAATATATCTCGCATAAGAGCTTATAAGTGAAATAGAAGAACAACCCTTCTAAAAGAAAGCCAAACCTCCACTGTGACCATCACTATTGACATTAAAAAGACCATAAAATTCAAGAATGCTTTTATTTCTTCAATTTTATTTGAATGACAAATTGTTTCAATAAGAAAAACAAAATAAGGCTTCTTATCCCTAACAATATCTTGTAGGGTATGAACTGCTAGTGGGTTGCCTAACCCACGACAGTTCCAGCTTATGATACTCATTTCTTTCAGCGCACCTAGATCCTAATACCTACCGTTGCTCCATTTTTTGACACCGAAGTATCACTTGTTTAAACTTGGTTATAATAATTTGTGTTGTTGGGATCATATCCCATTCGCCTTCTTTTGGGGTCCATAATCACAATTCCCTCCCTATTAGTAGAGCCACCCAAACCCTAAGCACTACACAAGTTGTCAATTGTAGGATTCTCTTTGGGTAAGTTTGGATTTTCTCCACAATCCATGCCCATGAATCCGTCTGTGTTTATATCAATATTCAAATTTAAAAATCCCACCATCAGTGAAACTTCCATAAGTATCATGTTTACTATCCACATTCCACGCTTCTTTGCCCTCCTCCTTTAACCACCGTTCTCCTATATGCAAATGGTTTCTTCAGCTAGGAGCATGAATCTCCTGTCCAAACTTTCGTACTAATGGAGTGTTGCCCTTATTTAAAAGACATCAACAATAGCATTCCGTATGGCCTAAGAAAGCACACAGAAAGCATACACTGGGTAGTTGCTTAAACATGAGGATTACAAAGAACTAACTCCCTTCCTTAGCACGGAGTTTCAGAGTCTATTGAATTGGGGTACAAACATTGTGTTGATATCACAACCTCATATATAAACTTCGTGGTCCTTTAAAATTGTTAGGGTCGGTTTCCAGGAAATCCCCAATTCATTGCCTAACTGAATAGCGACACGTTCAATCATAAACCCCTCCTTTAACTTATAAATCTACACCTATAAAGGAGTGTAGAAAAGAGGCACCTTAGAAGGACAAGCAGTTCCATCATTTCTACCTAGAAGTAAGAGTTGATTATCGAAAGTCCAAGGAGTCATTTCCAGAACTTGGTCGATGTCTACTTTGTGGAAAAATTGAAAGATACATACCCCACTACCCTCCTCACTGACCGTCATACCCAAAAAAGGTCTCCAAAGCAAAGCTAACATCTATTTCATCGCTTGAAAATTTATCACCTTATCTATCAAAAAATGTCCAACCAGAAAAAGGGATAAATTTGCAGCTACGTCAAGGTCTCCATCATTCTAAAAGTTAATGTTGTCATCACCCTTTCCATTCACCGATAGATTGGCCATCTCGACACAGACCTAATCATCATCCTCCATTAAATCAAAACTATGAAAAACTATGAAAAAAACTTGTCTATGACAAGACCTAGTAGACTCCCTTGTAATTCATGAGGACTCACTGTACTTTTAAAGCTCTATCTTAAGTCTGTGAGTTACTTACTTCTTCATTATGAGAACTTACCATTATTTTAGTGGCTATTTCTAAATCTGATTGTATGCAACCACTTTAGTTTAGGAATTAATTGAGATGAAGTTGTTCTCTTAGTCAAACCTTGAATTTGCATATTAGATGGTTTATTGTGGTAGTTGTACTTTTGAAAAATCTCGTATTTCTTTCAATCCATTCAATGTACATAGTATAACCTAACATTAATAAACTTATGAATTTAAGCTTTAGTTGGGGATAAGAAACAATATGATTGAGATGTTAAGTCAAGAGGACTTCACTTCTATTAATTTTGATGATAATAAAATAATAATAATCTTAGAAATGTATGAACCATTTCGATAAGTTTGTTAAGTGTGCAGAAAAATGTAAGTAACACTTAGTCAACTCAGAAGGTGCGTGGTCAACACTAGATGAAGTGCAACACCACATAAAGTGCAACATCAGATGAAGCGATACAATAGACGAAGCAGAATAACAGACGAATCATAATAACAAAAAAAGCATTATTCCAGAGGATACAAAAGGAAGATATTCTAGAATGTCAAACAGTTAGTTAGATGGAGTTAGTTATAGGACTTAACTAATAACTATTTCTAGAAGATTCAATAAGCAATTCTCAAGAAGACAGTTGGAGACTTAGGCTATAAATACTAGTTTTAGTCGAAGAAAAAAAAGGAATGCTTTTACATTAGCAAATATTCTATATTCAAAGTGCGAAAGAAGTGAGCGAATACATCTGTAACCTAAAGCTCAAAAATACTTTTCTTAGAGAGAGAAAGGAAGGCTAGAGCCTGAAGAAGCTAATACAGCTAATAAAGAATACTTTGTGAGAGAGATCTGAAGAGGCTTTGCAAGTGTAGAAAGAATGCTTATAAAGTTGAAGAGTATAGTGAAATCTCATACTAATTCTAAGGACTGGATGTAGCCCAAAGTTTGGGGTGAGTCAGTTAAAATCACAGTGTCTATTCTCTAACCCTTACTTTTAATTTTCTTATTATTAGACTAGTAGATAATATTACTTGCAATTGTATTGCTACCAACTTTAGCAAAGTGTTCTAGTAATCATTTGAATTTTTCGTAAAGAAACTTAAGAAGTTTAAAAAGATTAATATTTTCAAAAAGATTACACAATTCAACCCCCTTCTTGTGTAGTTTACATATCATATTTGATTTCTATATTAATAAGTGATTTACTTCATTTAGTATTAGAGTGAGATTTCTAATAAATACTATCACAAAGTGAGGACAAAGATCCATGGCTGAATCACATGTTTTTATAGTTGAAGGTGCCTCGGTCACAAGACCTCCTGCGTTATAATGATGAGGACTATAATTATTGGAAGGACAGGATGCGGCTCTTTATAGAATCCACACATACTAATCTTTGGGATATCATCGAGAATGGTCCATAATCACCATCGGATGGTGAAGGCAATATCATCTATTATGAAAAATGGTCAGCCAATCAAAAAGCTCAATTTCAGTTGAACTTTAGGGTCAAGTTCTTTCTAAGTTGTGCCCTAAAGCAGAAGTGAATATGATAAGTTCATGGATGTGTATCTATAAAGAAGATGTGGGACACATTATCCATTGCACATGAAGGCACAAATCAAGTGAAAGAATCTAAGATCAGTATTCTTGTTCATCAGTATGAGCTGTTCAAGATGAAAGATGAGGAGACTATTGATCAAATGTTTAGACAATTTCAAACAATCGTTAACGAACTTAAAGCTCTTGGGAGAACCTACGATAATCAAGATCATGTCAAAAAGATTCTCAGAAGTCTAGCTAAAAGATGGGGACCCAAGGTTACAGCAATACAAGAAGCCAAGGACTTAAGCAAGTTGAAACTAGATCAATTGCTTAGTTCACTGAAGATACATGAAGTGGAGCTCGATGCAGAAGATAAACTGAGAAGAGATAAGTCTATCGCATTAAAGGCTGGTCAGAAGAATCAAAAGAACCACAAACATAGAATCACATCTTCAAAAGCATTAAAGATTGAAGAAATCAAGAATGATGATGTCAGTGAATCTGACCAAGATTTAAGTGAAGATGATGATGATGATGAGATATCCTTCATTTCAAGAAAGATTCAGAGGATGTGGAAAAAGAAAGCGAAAGGAAATAAATACTTTTTTTAAGAAGAATAGAAAAGACGAATATAAGAATTAGAAAATGTCTATCATCTGCTACGATTGCAACAAACCAGGACATTATAAGTCTGAATGTCCATTGCTCAAAAGAAAACAAAAGAAAAGTAAAGAAAACAAAAAGAGCATGCTGATAACGTGGGAAGATCTGGATTTGTCATAATCAAATTCGGATTCAAAAGCATCGGAATAAGCAAATATATGCTTGGGAGTTGAAAAGGAATGCAAAGATGAGGTAACTTCTAACTTTAATGATCTTCAATAGGCATATTTAGAATCGTTAGAAGATTCGCATGCTATATTAAAGCAATATAGGATTTTGATAAAGAAATTTGTTAAAAGCTTGTAGAACACGAAAGTGTTAGAGAAAGAAAACGTCTATCTTCAGAAACAATTAGACAATATGAAAAAGAAAGTAACTGTAGATAGATCTGAAGAAATTGATCAATTGAAACAAATGATTAATAGTCTTTCAGTAGATTTATAAACATTTACTGAAAATACAAAAAGGATGAATGATATGATTGAAAAATATAGACATCTAAAGGATAAGAGTGGTTTAAGGTTTACTAATAGTAATGTTCGTTATAATAAGAGTTTTATTCCTAGTAGAAAGAAAAAGAAGCAATATTCTTATTATTCAAGGAATTATCATAAATCCAACCCCAAATGACCCAAGAAAATATAGGTACCTAAGAAAGACATAATATATACTGCAGATTTCCCTTCTTGGAAAAGGCAACCAAAACCAATGGTACTTGGACAGTGGATGCTCGCGACACATAACGGGAAGAAGGTCTATATTCCTAGACCTCCATAATAAGTAAGGAGGATTAGTAACTTTTGGAGACAACCAACAGGGCAAAATAATTGGAATCGGCAAAATTGGTAAAGATTCATTTGCGTCTATTGATAATGTTTTGCTAGTTGAAGGATTAAAGCATAATCTACTTAGTGTAAGTCAATTATGTGATTTTGGTTTTGAAGTATCCTTTAATCAAAACTCTTGTGTAGTCAAAAACAAGGATGGTTCCGTATTCTTTTCTGTCAAGAGACGAAACAATCTCTATAAGATTAATTTAGATGATTTGAAAAGTCAAAATATTTCATTTTTTATATCAACAGATGAGGAAAAACTGATTTGGCATAAAAAGCTAGGTCATTTTAGTTTTAAACATATTTCTAAGTTTGCTAGACATGATTTGGTAAGAGGATTACTACAAATAAGTTTGAACAAAGATTTCTTTTGTGAGAGTTGTCAAAAAAGAAAACAAGTTAAAGCATCTTTTTCTTCTAAAAATGTTGCAACTTCGTCTAGACCTCTAAAGTTGTTAGATATAGATTTGTTTGGTCCAACTAGAACATTAAGTCTTGGTGGAAAGAAGTATGGTCTTGTAATTGTTGATGACTTCACTAGATTTTGTTGGATATTGTTTTCATCACATAAAGATGAATCTGTTAAGTGTTTTAAAGTTCTTTCCAAAAAGTTACAAAATGAAAAAGGAATTTCTATTGTTGGAATTATGAGTGATCATGGTAGAGAATTTGAAAATGAAAAATTCAGAATGCTTTATCAAGAAAATGGAATTTTCCATTATTTCTTTTCTTCTTGAACTCTACAAAAAAATGGAGTTATAGAAAGAAAGAACATGACGATTCAAGAAATGACAAGGACTATGCTATGTGAAATGAATCTTTCTAAGTATTTCTAGGAAGAAGCTGTGAATATAGCTTGTTATATTCAAAATAGAGTATTTCTGCGACCTATTTAAATAGAACTCCATATGAGTTATAGAAAGGAAGAAAGCCAAATATTTCTTACTTCTATCCTTTCGGTTGCAAATGCACTATATTAAATACAAAAGAAAAATTGGATAAATCTGATTCTAAGATCAATTCAGGAATTTTTCTAGGATATTCGATGTCTTCTAAAGCTAATAGAGTTTATAATATTGTTTCTAAATCTGTTGAAGAATCTATGCATGATAAGTTTTAGGATGATTCTCATCAAGATAGAAGAGACGATTATGATGATGAAACTCTATCTGCTCCCTTAGTTGATAAACTAAACATTTCACAACTAGTTGATCCACCTAAAAAGGTAGAGGATATTCCTAAAAACTTTAATCTTAAGAAAGACTCAAAGTATAAATCCTCTCACCCAGAAAACCTAATTATAGGAGAAACTTCAGAAGGAGTAAGAATTAGGTCTAAATTTAGAAGAGAGGCAAATGTAGCTTTTGTTTCTGAATTAGATCCTAAGAAAATTGATGAAGCTGTTCAAGATGAAGCTTGGATTTTAGCCATACAAGAGGAGTTAAATCAATTTATTAGGAACAAAGTTTGGTCTTTAGTTCCTAGGCCACCCAATAAGTCTATCATAGGAACCAGATGGGTATTCAAAAATAAACTAGATGAATCAGGTAGAGTAAACCGTAACAAAGCTAGATTAGTAGCTCAAGGCTATAATCAACAGGAAGGAATAGACTATAATGAAACCTATGCTCCTGTAGCTAGACTAGAAGCTATTAGGATTTTGCTTGCATATGCTATTTATCATGATATAAAACTGTTTTAAATGGATGTGACAAGTGCTTTTTTGAATGGTTTTATAGATGAAGAAGTTTATGTAAAACAATCTCCTGGTTTTGCTGATAAACTAGATCATATCTATAGACTTTATAAAGCTTTGTATAGATTAAAACGAGCACTTCGTGCTTGGTATGATTGTCTAAATTCATTTTTTATTGGAAATGACTTTATTAGAGGACAAGTAGATAAGACTATGTTTAGAAAATGTATTAAAAATGATTTCATTATAGTACAGATATATGTAGATGATATTATTTTTGGTGCAACTTCTAAGAGGCTATGTTCCAGTTTTAAGATCTTATGAAAAGTGAATTTGAAATGAGTATGATGGGTGAATTGAAATTCTTTCTTGGTTTATAAGATAAGAAAATCGAAGAAAAGATTTTTATTCACCAACAGAAATATATCAAAGAACTATTAGTCAAATATAAAATGGAGAAGGTTAAACTTATGTCAACTCCTATGCATCCTTTAATCCTTTTATCTAAGGATGAAGCAAGTAAGAAGGTTGATCAAACCCTTGTCAGAGGACTTATTGGTTCTTTACTTTACCTAACTGCAAGCAGGCTCGATATATTATTTAGTGTTTGTTTGTGTGCAAGATTTCAAGCAGATCCTAGAGAATCTCATTATATTGTTGTTAAAAGAATATTGAGATACTTGGCAGGTTCTACTGATCTTTATTTAATATATGAGAAAGGTAAAGATTTCAGATTAATTGGCTACAGTGATGTTGATTATGCTGAAGACAGAATTGATAGAAAGAATACAAGTGGAGGTTTTCACTTTCTTTGTCATAATCTTATTTCCTGGTCAAGCAAGAGGCAAAGTTCAATTATGCTATCCACTGCAGAAGCTGAATATATGTCAGCTGCAAGTTGTTGTTCACAGATGTTATGGATTAAGTATCAGTTGGAAGATTACTCCATACAAGAAGATCAAATTCCAATCTTCTGTGACATCACAAGTACTATCAATTTATCAAAGAATCCAATACAACACTCAAGGTTAAAGCATATTGAAGTTAGACACATTTTATACGAGACTATGCATGGGGAGGATTCATCAGTCTATAATTTGTTGAGACGAATCAACAATGGGCGGATATCTTCACTAAACCTTTATGTGAAGATAGATTCAAGGAAATCAGACGGAACCTGAATATTGTAATACTAAATGACCATTCATCTGAAACATCATGACCTAAATGATTCATACAAGTAGAAGATAAAAAGTCATAAGTTTTCAAGTAAATAGTAACGGTAAGTTATGAACGGTAACTTTTCAAAAGTAGGTATAAGAAGGAAATCTTATCAAGATTCTAAAATAGTTTCTACTCTAGAATTTTCTTGAAATACTTTGAAACCAACTTGTTTAGTGCTCTCAGCCAAGATGATTCGATACTCTGTTCTATGTTTTAACTTCATTTCCTCTCATATTCTTACTTTTAGAGACTAATTGTGTGTTTAGTTCTTATTTGTTACATATTACAAATGGAGCAATCACTTATCTATGGCGACACGTTGATTTCAAATCATTAAAGGAAAATCATATGGACATTGAACCAAATATTGAAGCAGTTGGCTAGAAAAACTTCTTCAAGGTTCATGAAAAGGTCTATTTGAATGAGATATATGAATTTTGGAAGAATGCAAAGGTGGTGGACAACACCTTAGTATCAATGGTAGATGGAGTGTCGGTTATTGTGATGTAAGATACTATCGAAAGGATCAGTGGGTGTCCTAGTATTGGAATAAAGCTATTTAACAATACAAAATGGATTACTCAAGGTTGTGTAGATAGAATGCACATCAATCGACAACTCTATGGAAGTAGTGATCCAGAAATTAAGAAGGCGGTAACCTTTGTTCCGAAGGCTAGGGTTCTACATTCATTACTTCTTCACTGTGTTCTACTAAGATTACACTTAAAGGACGTTGTGACAATGAACGATGAACAATGCCTGTATCACTTACTGAATCATCAACCCATTAATCTTTCGTACTTGATTTTGAAGTACATGATGAATTCAAAAAGAAATTCTAGTTCTGTATCGTATGAAATGTTGTTGACAAAGATTTTTAGATAATCAGGAATCCTTCTTAACAGAGGTAACAAGGTAAAGATGGATGTGAAGAGTATTATTAATGCCACAACTATTCACAGAATAAGGATAAAGTTTGATGATGAGGCGGATAAAGGTTCTACACCGAAAGCAAGGTCTGCGAAGGAGCTAATAGTAAGATGAGGCAGAAGTGAATGTGGTACGTCTACAAGAAAGACAAAACCTTGATCAACAGGAAGAACATTCGTAGAAGAAAAGACTAAGAAATTGTCTGATGCACCAATACAATCTAAGACGATTCTACAGAAAGATAAAAGCCAGATTCAACAATCATCATAACAAGTTTCATTGAAGAGAAAGGAAGAGACACTCCAAACAGAAAAATCCAAACAGTCCAGAAGGTCACCAAGACTATTGACTTTACGACAATAAGAACAGAAGAAGAGGAAATCTCTGATTCTTGATGGAGATTCTAAAAGGTAGGAGAAAAGACAACAGCCTACCAGATCAATTGTCTCTACTTTGCAAAGCCAATCAGCAAAATCATCTGGAGAGACAGAAATTAAAAGAAAGTTGGTATTTGAGAGGAAGAAGCCTCAACAATAACTTTCATCTAAACCGGTAGAAGAATAAAAGAAGGTGAAGCCCAGTCAAAAAAAGGTTTCTTCATCTGATGTTCAATAGAAGGTGAAAACAGTTGAATACCAATTGGAACCTTACAATTCTTCTCAACCAATCAACAAAAAGGATTTGAGAATGAAAATTTTAGAAAAATCAGTACCTATTCGAAGTAAAAGCTCAATTATTATCAGAGAACCTTCGAAAAAGTCAATCAAGGTACTAATCAAACCGATATCAAATAATGCTCAAACAATACATCTTCTAAGTCATGAAGAACAAAGATTATATAGTATTTTGCGAGAAGAGAAGGCAGAACCCTATCCATTGAAGATTTCAAAGGATTGGCATACAATCTATCTGATTATGAGCGGAACATTGATAAAAAATTGTGCCAGATATTCAACCAAGATGTTCAACCCTTATAAGAAGTGAAGAAAAAGGGAAAAAGAAGATGTTTCCTAAAGGAAATAAAGATGATCTTACAGAAGAGCAGATTCAAGTAGCTGTGAAAAATATAGATGATTCATATAATGTAGCTCAACCTGGAGGAATCTATATTTCACACTATATTTCAAAAGCATTAAGAAGTAAATTTGGAGTATAAACCATAGATGAAAACTTCAAGGTAGTTGGCAAAGTAAAAGAAGGACAGTACAGAAGTATCATGGTTGAAAGTATCAATTTTAACTTAGAAACCTTTATGCATTTGGTCATGCATTTAAGACCTTTAGGTTTCATACCTTTAGTTAAGGATGTGTTACACCTTCTTAGGCAACCAATTTTGAAACTACCTAGACATGATGATCTTGATCTCCTAGAAAGAAAACAACCCTTTAGTCTACCCTCTATCAAAATTATAGAGTTAGACGTTTTACCTTCAGAACCATCTATTGTTGAAAACCTTCATCCACTTAGTGAAATACAACAAGATTCTACTGATAATCTAGAGTTCTTGATGCATTTCATAAATTGGAAAGAAACACGTCACAGTCAGAAGGAAATTCAGTAAGCATTAGCAAAAGAAATTGAGGAAGTTCATACTAAAGTTGATGAACTAGTTAACTCAGTGGGTGATCTTCATGATGAATTAGCACTACTATAGGTTACTATTGAACAAGATCTCAAGACGATCCGCATTGACATGCAATGTATGTTTTCTAAAGTCCTAAAGCATCTACGGTGAAGTAATCTTTTTTATTAATAGCACTACTATGGGTTACTATTGAACAAGACCTCAAGACGATCTGCACTGACATGCAACGTATATTTTCTGAAGTCCTGAAGTGTCTACGGTGAAGCAATCTTTTTGTTAATAACAAATAGGGGGAGAAGAAGAAAAATAGGAGAACGAGAAAAGAAGATAGAAAGTATTGTATATATTTTGTATCCAATTCTTTTCTTATGTTTTTTGTTTTATTATTCGTCTGAATACTATTCGTCTATTCATCTATAAATATCATTTTATCTTCTAAAATTATGATTATTTTTTATCATCAAAAAGGGGGAGATTGTTAAGTCAAAAGGACTTCACTTCTATTAATTTTAATGACAATCAAATAATAATAATCTTATAAATGTATGAATTATTTTGATAAGTGTGTAGAAAAATGTAAGTAACACTTAGTCAACTCAGAAGATGCGTGGTCAACCTCAGACGAAGCACAACACTAGACGAAGTGCAACAACAGATGAAGCCCGACAACAGACGTAGCACAACACCAGACGAAGCGCAACAACAGAAGAAGCGCTACACTAGACGAAGCGCAACAACAGACGAAGCGCAACACCAGACGAAGTGCAAAATCAGACGAAGCGCAACACCAGACGAAGCGCAACACCAGACGAAGTGAAATAACAGACGAAACATAATAACAAAATAAGTGTTATTCCAGATGATACAAAAGGAAGATATTCTAGAACGTCAGACAGTTAGTTAGTTGGAGTTAGTTACAGGACTCAACTAATAACCATTCTAGAAGATTCAAGAAGCAGTTTTTAAGAAGAAATTTGGAGACTTAGACTATAAATACTAGTTCTAGTCGAAGACTAAGATAATGAATGCTTTTAAATTAGCAAATATTATGTATTCAAAGTGAAAAAGAAGTGAGCGAATATATCTGTAACGTAAAGTTCAAAAATAGTTTTCTTAGAGAGAGAAAGGAAGGCTAAAGCCTGGAGAGGCTAATACAGCTAATAAAAAAAATTTGAGTTATGTGAATAGTTTGTAATTGACAATTAGAGAAGAAATTCTTTTTACAAGAATTCGAATAACATACGTTTCAATTCTTTTTATTTATAATTCATAATTTTAAAAATTAAAAAATTAACTTTTTTTCATTGCGTTCATAATTGCTTCTAAATTTTGTTACACTTACTATTCAGTAGGAAAACCCCCCTTCATCTAAATTTTGTTACTTTTAATTTCAGTCAATTCCCATGTAACTGTCCTGTTTTCCTTTTAACTAGAAAGACAAGAAAAATGTCCTTTTGAAGAGCAGATACAACATAAAGAAAAAGGTCATCAAGCAAGCGAAGGGGACTCTTGATGGGCTTAAGCAAAACACAAAGCCATTAACCACAGGAATAGGCTTGGAATTAGGCACAAGTTCTTGCTACAATTTTATAACATTGGCAGAAGGATCTCGTCTCGAAAAGCTTCCCGACCCCTTCGCTTTATTGCAGTTGGCGTGGCTGAGCTGTGAGACATAATGATAATGGTCATACACAAAATTGCCTTTCTCTAAGCTTCATTGGCCTACCATTACCATGGCGTGCCAGGTTATGGAATTCCTCTTCTTCATGACACGATCAACTTAAATCTCTCTGTCGACTTCACCATCACACCTTGGATGTGTCTTCTCACTGACTAGTTTATCCATGATTGTTCTTTCTTTTATCTCCAGGTTCATCTTGAGAGAAATGGAGACCAAAATGACACTCGCGTCAAAACATTTAGAGACTTTTAACTCAAATCTTTTTGAGATATTTCCCTTGACAGTTTGACCATCTGAAGAAGAAATTTAAAACCTACAACCTTGGAATTTGACAAAGTTGATGAGGACATAACTTGTTTTATTCAGTGCTATCATTCTCGTTTGGACGCTGCCTAGTGCCAGCAAACGTACTCTTGTGTTGCGTGGCGGTGATCCGATGAATGTACAGTGGACTTAGCTGGTCACTTTGAAAGCAAATCTTACGGTCCCCACAAAATTTGAACCTCTCAAGTTTTTAGATTAGGGAAAGAAGAGAATAAACAGTATATAACTAAGACGCATATTTTATTTTATGGCACGGATTGATTCCATGTTTTGAAGTCAATCAATCAACCTTTTATAATCACACAATCCTTACACCTTCACAATCTAGATATCAGTTTAAGACCCGAACTGTGCCTCATGCCATTCATCGGATTGAATCAACGGTTAAGTTCTGAGTTTGAAAGCACAAACACCGCTACGAATGTACTATGTACGTGTAGTATGAACCTATGACAGAGGCTTTGTAATTGTAAATGAACAGAAGACTTTAGGTTCTATACAGTACAAGCAGGAGGATGAAGTCCTGTGTTTAGACTGCATTTTTAATCAATATGATGACTTGGTCAACTTGGAGTGTCTTGTACTCTTTCACTATGTTTATACTATTTCTTATCCAGAAGGCGATGTCACCCTTAGAGAAAGGTTAGTCCTTGCCTACCCTAAAAATTAATATGGATGACTTTATGGTTATTTGTTTCAAATATCAATGTCAATTCAATCAATTCCTCCTAATAAATACATTTCAATTTCTTAAAGAAGGCATGCTCAAGTATCACCTACTGAAAACGCAGAAGTCTAGCGTAGGCTAGTAAACTTATGTGTGTTCCATAACTATTTGCTCAAATCCATGAAAACTAGTGTAATAACTCGCATTATTGATCTTTGCATGTTTTCAACCCCACTTAATTCCAATATTTAGGAAGGTGAAAAAGTATCAATATATGATTTTTCTCTTATATTTTATTCAAGGCTATTTTAATAAACAAGAGTCCTTATTTTGTGAAAGTCGATGAAGAGTCATCAATTATCAATTAAATGCAGTTTTTTAATATTTTATTTCTCATTTATGTTATTTTATGACTATCCTAATATACAAGACTTCCTGCTTTGTAATTATCATTAAACTTTTTTCTTTACATTTTATTTTTATATAATTTATTCTAGGGCTATCTCAATACACAAAACTCCTCTTTTGTGATTATTAATTGTACTAATCTTTTCCTTTACATTTTACAAAAAAAATAAAAAAAATTGTTTTAGTAAATCGAATCCGAGACTTTCCAATCTCACACAGAAGCAAAGCAAAAAATCTCCTTTGTAGCAAGGGAAGATAAACTCAACCCTTTCCGTAACCTTAGTTGAGCTTCTTTTTTCTTTCTCTTTTTTTTCTTTTTCTCATTCAACCTAACGGAGAACAACATGATTGTGGCCTACGGGTTCACTTTTGAGAATGTCAAAAAGAAATGAGAAAGAAAACCAGTTCAGCATTGAAGTTAGTATTACTTAACAGTTAATAAAATATATTTGTAATTTAAACAAGTCTTGTTGATTTTTTAACAATTTTATTTACCCTAATCTTCTATCTATTATTAAATAAGAAAGTTTAATCCACTAAAAATAGAAATAAAATATAAATGGACACATATTCAAAGAGCAGCCCAAAATTTTCAAAGTGGTCCGGGGTCAAATTCAGCTACCGTGTTGGTTAAGCCGGTGACCGCTCTGGACGACTTCGTGTCAGTTCTCAGGAACCTGAGCTTTAAACTCCCCTTCCTCCAGCAATAATGAAGCTTGATCGGACGGAGGAGATTGACTCGCCAAGTTATTGAGAAAAATGGAGTTGTGGACCAATCATCTACGTAGTTGGTAAAGTCAAATATTCATTAAACCAATGGAACATTTATCCCAGTCCCAGCCATAGAATACTTTTTTTTTTTTTTGTGATAGATATACACTTACGCTCTTAATAGTTTATTGGTCATGAGAAAAGCTACTACAGTATATCTATATGAGTATTAAAAATAAGTTTTTGTAAAGAATAAAATACGATAAAATAAAAATAGGTTAAGAATATCCTTTTAGACCTTATATATATATATATATTTAAAAAATATAAAAGACGTAGTTTTTTTACAAAATTACGTTATTCCGTAACAGGCGGCCATTCCTGCTGATTATATTATTTTTGTTTTTCATAATAACATGTCATGAGTCACAAGACAAGACATGTTTTTCTCGTTTGGGTCAAGGAAAACAGTGGGGCAAAAGTGACATAAAATTTAGCTAATAAACATAAAAGCTCTCGTAATTAATAAAATGTGTCATTTTTGTTAATTATCTGAAATTGAAAGATAGTTCGTAAAAATAACTGATAAGTATATATCTCCTACCAAAATAGAAAATACCAAGGTCATTAAAAAAATCATTCTATGCACAATCACAGTGATCTTCCGTATTGATTCCCCTCAATAAAGTCCAGATTATTTTACCATTAATAATCATAAATAATTATTATTATTATAAATAACAGATAATAACATAGAATTTTCAAAACCCCTTCATTTTCTCAACTGAACCCCGCGTTTTCACTTCCTTCCCTCCCGTCTCCTACTTGCTTTTTCTCACGTACGATCACCGTATCATTCAACAAAACCATCTTTAACACCGACCAGTTCCTCACCTTCTTTAAGGTTGTTGTGTGTGTGTGTGTGTGTTTTGTTTTTTTCTTTTGAGACCAACAATGGGAAACTGTAACGCCTGTGTGAGAGCAGACGCCAACTCGGACTCCAAAACTCACCCAACAAACCAAACACGCAAGCAAAAGAAGTCCAAGGAACGAAAACCCAACCCGTATGCTAATGACCTGATTCGTTCTCCGGCGGCTCCGATCCGGGTTCTCAAAGACGTTGGCCCCCTCAGCCACCAGCCTCGGATTGGCGATAAGTACGTTCTCGGACGTGAGCTGGGTCGCGGCGAGTTTGGGATCACGTATCTATGTACGGACCGTGAGAGTAAAGAAGCGCTCGCGTGCAAGTCCATTTCGAAGAGGAAGTTACGGACCGCCGTGGACATAGAGGACGTGAGGAGGGAAGTGGCGATCATGTCGACTTTGCCGGCCCACCCTAACATAGTGAAGCTTAAAGCGACATATGAGGACTACGAGAACGTTCACTTGGTTATGGAGTTGTGTGAAGGTGGTGAGCTTTTTGATAGGATAGTGGCCAGAGGGCATTATAGTGAGAGAGCTGCGGCGAATATTGCGAGAACTATTGCAGATGTGGTGAGGATGTGCCACGAGAATGGGGTTATTCATAGAGACCTGAAGCCCGAAAATTTTCTTTTTGCTAATAAGAAGGAGAATTCGGCTCTTAAGGCTATCGATTTTGGCCTGTCGGTTTTCTTCAAGCCAGGTTCGTACTTATGACCATGTCTCTGGGTTTGTGAGTTTAATTTAGAATTCTTTTACATGGACGTTACTTGTGTTTCTGGAGACTAAGTTATTGTCTGCATCGTGTATCGGGAGTTTTGATTTTAATTCGCGCGTCCTTTATATTGCTCTCTGATTCTTGGTATTCTGTCAGCTAGAGTTTCTAATTTGTTGGTGATTTTTGCTTATTGAAGTCGTTATATTTTTCTTCTTCTTCTTCTTCATAGTCGTGTTTCTTCTATTGGGTCTTTGTTTCTAAGTTCTGGTTTTTTATAGCAGGGGAGAAGTTTTCGGAGATTGTGGGGAGTCCTTATTACATGGCACCTGAAGTCCTAAAGCGGAATTACGGACCTGAGGTTGATGTGTGGAGTGCTGGTGTTATCCTGTATATTCTGTTGTGCGGGGTTCCTCCCTTTTGGGCAGGTATTCTCTTTAGTCCGCAATATTGTTGTCGATGTTAAACTGTTCATAAGGAATTGGGCTTTTGAAGTTGTCTTCTTTTATTTATTGCGTCAGAGACTGAGCAGGGTGTTGCTCTTGCAATTTTGAGGGGGGTGATTGATTTTAAAAGGGAACCATGGCCTCAGATTTCAGATAGTGCAAAAAGTCTTGTTCGACAGATGTTAGAGCCGGATCCAAAGAAGCGCTTGACTGCTCAGCAGGTTCTTGGTAATTCAGGATTTGGTCTTGTTATGAACGATTGTTTGTGAATTTGTTACTGGTGTCTTCATTTGTAGTCCACATGTGGCTAAAGAAACCCTTTCCATGCAGAAATTGAAGTTAGAACTACTACATGATTGTTGCTGTTATGGAACCTAGAGCTCTGTTTAATGTAATATAGCTTAGCTCCTTATATCCCAGGGGTTGTAAGATTTAAATACAAAATATGATGTGTCCAGAATTAAAAATCTTGTTCTTTCCAGGATCAAGAGATGTAGTTCTTTGAAGGTTTTGTTTGGTTGGTTCTTGTCATTGTATGTGTGTGTTCTCAGAAGGTTTATCAACCAGTAGGGCTTGTCTTTCTAAAGAGGTGTCTCTGCATTTTGCTTTCTCTTTCTTTGCAGAGCATCCATGGCTACAAGATGCAAAGAAAGCATCAAATGTTCCCTTAGGTGATATTGTGAGGTCAAGGCTCAAGCAGTTCTCGATGATGAATAGGTTCAAGAAGAAAGCATTACGAGTAAGCATCTCTGTTTTGTTTATTATCTGCTTAAGTTCTGATGATAGTAACCTTATTATGCAGCTTTGTTAACAGTAAATTGATGTGTTTTTCACAATTTAATGCCACAGGTAATCGCAGAACACTTATCTATTGAAGAGGTTGAATTAATCAGAGATATGTTTACTTTGATGGATACTGATAATGATGGCAAAGTGTCATATGAGGAACTAAGGGCTGGTCTTCGAAAAGTTGGTTCTCAGTTGGCCGAACCCGAGATAAAGATGTTGATGGAAGTGGTAAAATCTAATATCTCTTTCTATGTTTGCATTAAGTATTGGACACTCTATAATTTTGACTTGCATCATGTAGTTACTTTCTCCTGGTACATTTTCACTAATTTAGGATCATTTCTGGTGCTGGATAGTAATACCTCTTTTAAGTAGTGAATTTCAAGATGAAGTCTAGATTTTCCAGTTACTGAAACTTGTATGTGTTGGAAAATTCTCCTGGTGCATTTTCATTAATTTAGGATCATTTCTGGTGCTGGATAGTAATACCTCGTTTAAGTAGTAAATTGCAAAATGAAGTCTAGATTTTCCAGTTACTGAAACTTGTATGTGTTGGAAAATTCTTGGGAGTTTTTAGTTGTTGATATTCTCCTTTTTTCCTTAGAAAGGGTTGAGCGTTTTCCACCAACACCAAGGTTATAATTAAGATCCTCAATTATTGTTTTTGGTTCACAAAGATGCCAACTTTTGCCTATTACTGCAATAGAATTTCCTTTGTCACTTGATACAAGGGTTGAAAATTTGATGACTTAAAGCATTGAGATGCAAACTGAGTTGCCTACGTACTTGCTACTTAAGAATTAAAAAACTATTGCTTGCCATGAAAATGGAAAGGCACTGTCTTCTCCTTGATCAAAATATGTAGGTATTGATATTTTGTGGGATACAACATTCTGTATTTGTAGTAGAGCTATTATGCTGGTTTTAACTGTTTGAAGCTCTGGATGTGGAATCATTACCAATGATAAATCGACGGTTTCATTCATTGCTGTTATTTTTAAAGATATAATATTTACTAGTTCTTTTGCTGTTTGTTCTGAAGTTTTGTTGAATGTTAATTTGTGCTTCTTGTTTAGGCTGATGTTGATGGGAATGGGGTGCTCGACTATGGTGAATTTGTTGCAGTGACAATTCACTTGCAGAAGATGGAGAATGATGAGCATTTTCGCAGGGCTTTCATGTTTTTTGATAAGGATGGAAATGGTTATATTGAATTAGATGAGCTACGAGAGGCATTAGTGGATGAATCCGGTGAAACTGATAATCATGTGCTCAATGATATCATGCATGAAGTTGACACTGACAAGGTAGGAGCTTATGAAAAGAATTGGAACTGTCAAGAGAACAGTTGAAATCTCTCTTTTCTTAATGTGTTCATCTACTTCACATTCACTTTTCTGTCTGTTTTATTACACTTCAGGATGGGTGTATAAGTTATGAAGAGTTTGTTGCTATGATGAAAACCGGAACAGATTGGAGAAAGGCATCTAGGCAGTATTCAAGAGAGAGGTTCAAGAGCTTAAGCCTTAATTTGATGAAAGATGGTTCATTGCATCTCCATGATGCAGTTACTGGGCAATCTATTGCTGTCTAAACTTGAGGGATTCATACACTTTTTTTTCCTTTTAATTCGATTGTGCTCGCTGAATATTTCTGTCCTATAATCGGCACATTCCATACACAACGAATACGAGCTTCTGAAATTTCACTAGAATGCATGATTTGGGTGGTGGATTGAACATTGGTGAACTTCAGCTAGAAGAACTTGATTCGCTTATCCTGCTAGAGCCTGGGATTATCAAACTTCAGCAGCTGGTCTTGTGGTGGCATGTTATGGTAGTTTTGAAGTTAGTGTCAAGAGATTTCTTGTATATTTGTATCGCCAAGTGAGTAATTTAGATGATTGTTTTGATGCAGAAACAAAATTGTATCAATGTGATTTCTGAAGGCAATGCTGATGCCAAGGTTTATTAGATTCTTTTGAAGGTTCGTTGTCACTTGTACATGTGTCGACTTTGACTTTCTATATTACCTTTTCATTTCATCCACTGTCGTGTTCTCTTTTTTCTTCAAGAGTCATTTTCTTCTAGAATTGCCTATTAACTGATCAAACTTGGTTCTCCGCCAAACTTTCAATGCCAAAGGATCCAGCCCAGGACCACTTGATGAACATCGGACAACAAGAGGCACGTAGTGTTCGACTAACCAAATCCCATTTTTAAAACTAAATTAAAATGTATGAACCTGCCACGTCATGATTAGCATTGCACGTGCCCGTCTAAGCTTGATTTCTTGCTCACGGTTAAACCAACCAACCAACTAACTCCTGTAGTCTGTAGGACCCAATAACTGTCAGAGAAACGCTACTCGCATCCTCCGATCCGATCACCGAGCAGCCACCGTAAGCTTACACACATCAACATTCCAATAAGGATATATATACATAGAAATGTGTGAAGATTACTACAAGATCCTCGAAGTGAATCGGAACGCCTCCAACGACGATCTGAAGAAGGCCTACGACCGACTTGTCCGTATGTGGCATCCGGATAATGTCCCGTCGACGTTGAGAAGGGAGGCGGAGGTTATGTTCAACCAAATCTCGGAAGCCTTCAGCGTGCTCAGCGATCCACAAAAACGCCAGAACTACGATCTCTTCGGCGAGGAGGTGTCGAAGACTGATCCATTCCAGTTTTCTTGGGAGGATGTCGACGAGGAATATTTTTCATTGGAGAACGTCGGAAGAGGGCATCGTGGGCGAGGGTGTGTTAGGGATAGGATAAGGGTGAAAAAGGCTGCGGTGGAGCATCAGTTACTGTGTAGCTTGGAGGAACTGTATCAAGGAGCCAAGAAGGAGATGACGATTTCAAGAGACATCCTTGACAATTCTTGGTACGTATGTTGTTTCTAATTAACTTTGTACTCTTTAGGATGGTTCTAAGTAAGTTTAAATACATAAAAGAATCTATTTCTATTTGCAAAAGTATAAATTTTCTTGACGAGCAAAAATGCATCAATTTGTTCAAGAAGTTCGCAGTTTATTCAGAAATTTGCATCCATTGTGTGTGGAAAGATCTATTCTTGCATCTAATGAGTTAAGGAATTGGAAGTTGGCTTTTGGGTTCTTGGTAGGACTCACTCTTGCTCTATCTCTTGTGAGCAACGATTGGTCTTGAAGCGATTTCGTTTACCTTTGTCAAAGAAGTTAGAAACCTTTTTAAGCTGAAGACAAGGGATTGAAGTGCTGGCTGCAAGTTTATGTTGAAATTTTCACCTGAATTATCAGGTTGACGTATTATCCAAATCTTTTCTTCCTGGCTTTTACATCAATAGCTAACTAAGCATCTTAAACTATCTTCTCCATGAACGATCAACAATTTGGAGAGATAGAACCTGTTTCTGTTTCTTCTAGAATAGATAACGTGAGGTTAAAGTTGACCTATCAAGATATTATCTTGGTCTCCTGTCAGGCGGTAAACTTAGTTCCTAGTAGCTTGTACGTACCATGCTTTGCTCCTGAATTGATCTTTAGGTGTACTTATTACCGTTGGAATTGATTTCTGGAAGATCAAAAAGGGTTGGAGAAGCAATTAGAGTGGCTCCCTGGTTTTAAGAAGGATGTAAAAATAACAAGTCAGTACCTTAACAGCTTTGAATCATTAATTATACATTCTGTTTATGTAGGAAACAATAGGAAAAACATTTGTGCTCAAAAGAAAACGAAGATGTGGGCCGTTTAGTCTCGCCTTGCCTTTGCTTTCGTGCAATTGATGGGCCATAATAAGTTGACCTGGTTATAACAGAATCGAGTTTGTGTGTTGAATCGAGTGATCAGATCAATCCAAAAATTTCGCCTTGTTGTATTGTGGTGCATCTATATGAAGAAAAGAACATTAGTGAAATGCTTCTCTCTTGATGTGATGTGATGAACTTTGTAACTGTCGGCGTCTGCCTTGGACTCGGTTATGAATAATTCTCTGCAGGGCTGTTCAGACTATTGAGGAAACACTGACGATTGAGATAAAACCTGGATGGAAGCAGGGCACAAAAATCACTTTCCCTGAGAAGGGTAGCCTAGAACCTTTCGGTATTCCCGCGGATCTCGTATATGTGATAGATGAGAAGCCACATGCTATATATAAGAGAGATGGTAATGATCTGGTACTGAACCGGGAGATAACGCTGGTGGAGGCCCTCACTGGTAAGTGCATAGAGTTGACTACCCTGGATGGAAGAAACCTTGTGATCCCACTTACAGATATTGTGAAGCCAGGACATGAGATCATCGTGCCGAATGAAGGAATGCCAAATTCAAGTGAACCTGGAAAAGGGGGAAATCTGAGAATCAAGATTGACGTAGCTTACCCTTCAACACTTACTGCCAAACAGAAATCTGAGCTCAGAAGAATTTTTGACGGAGCTTCATAATGAGTATGGATTATTTACCTCGTGCAGTTGAATGCATGGTGTCTGCATGGTTGTTCTTTTGTAGAATGTATATGCTCTCGTCACCCTAGTTGTAGGTAGAGCTAGCTTCTCTTCTCTTCTGAATGCTTTTCTACTTGGAAGACATAATTTTCTTGTCGTACAAAAGCTGTCAAGCATAGTGAATTTGTTTTTGTGTACAAACGTGGTGAATTGATATTCATTTTTCCTAACCGAAATTGAAGAAAATGAGGCACCAAACTGTAGCATGCTATGTAAAATAATCTTTCACAGGAGCCAGGAGTGGCATGCACTTGAAAAGTAGCCAACAGAAGCATAGTTTTCACTATAATTAATTTTTATTATAATTGTTTTTTTTAATTTTGAAGAAAAATCAGAAAAGAGTCGTACATATTTTACAGGAAAAAGAGAGACAAATGCAGAAGAGAAAAAAGGATGGTTACGAGTTGATTTTTTAATATCCTAAACTAACTTGCAACAAATTAACAGATGGTATGAAATTTGAGAAATTGGGTTTTGGAGGTTGAGTGGCTGCAGACCAATAATGAAAGCTATAGATACGAAGGAAGCGAATGAGTATGCATGTATAAGTATCAGATTGCAACACTATTGCATGAATTATTCTAAAATGTCATTTCAGTAGCGTGAGCATAGGAGGAGAGAAAGAAAGATTTCCTAGCATATAGACGTAACTTTTGGATCCAGCCCCCTGACAAATCCTAACCAGAGGGTTAGAAAAGCATACTAAACTGCTGCTCTTCTGTTCGGGTTCATCTTATTAATGCACTAACCACTTCAACCTTTTGTGACGGATTCCCCTTGGTTGGCACATAGAGCTGTAGTCACTAGTCCAGAGTGATGTATATAAGAAGCCACAATCCTGGAGATTCCTTTCCATAAATTCTAAGGATTGTAGTTCAATGTGTTCATGACTAGACAAGATCAACTGTAACTTCAACTAATAGCTGAGATGGGAGATGCAATAGATCAATTGTCTTAACTTGAGCAGAATGGTCGATCACGTCCTCCTGCTAAGAAGTCAGGAGGATGGCGAGCCATAAAGTACATCCCTAGTAATTCCGTCAGGAATCCAGCTACATTGCATGCTTTAATAGACACCCACCAGGATTTAAACTCTCTCTGTGTTGTTTGGTGTGCTACTCTGACGGGTGTTTTCCTTTTTTCAATTTTGTAAGGGAACGAGTCTTTTTAGAAGTTGGCTTCGATGAACTTGATAGGGAATCTCACAGTTTATCTGAAAAGTAAATATATCATGGAAGGTGTAGTAATTGTAACAGTGATCACCATATGGTCTGGCTCCTTCAACGTTACGACACTATTAGGTGCTTTTCTTTCTGATACCTATTTGGGCAGGTTCCGTACCCTTCTCCTCGGCAGCATATCATCTCTGCTGGTAATCTTATCCAAGCTTTGTAACTTCTTCCTCAAATTCAACTTTCCAGATCAGAATGATCATTAAATTAACTCCATGAATCTTTACTATTTTGAGAAGGAAAAAGATATCTCAAAAAACACCATGTGATGGAATGTTAAGAATATTTATTGCAGGTTGGATATTTTTTTTACAGGGTATGGCAGGATTGACCATGACAGCTAGTATAACTAACTTAAGACATCAGGCTGCATCAAAGAATCCGATTGCCCAAAGAGCCTACAGAATGGCAACTTGGTTTTCTTTTCAGCTGTTTAGCACTCTTAGCAGTAGGAGCTGGTCGAGTTAGACCCTGCAACATTGCCTTCGGCGCTGATCAATTCGATTGCATAACTGAAAAGGGAAGAGCTCAGCTAGAGAGCTTCTTCAGTTGGTGGTACTTATCGTTTACCATTGCTCTCGTCATAGCTCTAACAGCAATTGTCTAAGTTAAGACTGAAGTGAGTTGGATCATAGGCTATGCCATACCAACATCTTGCTTATTGGTCTCCATAATCCCTTTCTTGATTGGCTACCATACTTATATATTAAAGAAGCCTCAGTGAAGCATATTTGTAGATATGGTCAAAGTGATTACTGCCGCTTGTCGTAAACGGAAGATTAAGGTTGGGCCAAATGTTGTACATTCCTTTTATGATCCTCCAATCGATAATTCAGACTTTGAGGTAATCAGGCTTGTTCATACAGAAAGATTCAAGTTTCTCGACAGGGCAGCTATAATTGAAGATCCAAGTGAATTGGACAATCAGGGCAGACCCAATAACGCTTGGAGACTATGTAGTTTGCAACAGGTAGAGCAGTTCAAGTGTTTGGTAGCAATAGTACCAGTTTGGGTGTCAGGAATTGGTTTTTTCATACCTATGGATCAGCAGAATGCAAATGGGATGCTCCAAGCAATGCAAACAAACAGACATGCTGGATCTCATTTCGACATCCCACCAGGATGGTTGGGCCTCACATCAATGATCCCACTTTCAATACGGATCTTTATCTACGAGAGCATTTATGTCCCGTTGACGAAGAAAATAGTTGGGAAAATCAAAAGATTAACGATGCAGCAAAGAAGAAACGCAGGAATTTGCATGTCGATTCTGAGCATGCTGATTGCGGCAATTGTTGAGAAACAACACCGAGAATCAGCACAAAAACACCAAAAATTCATCTCCGCTAAGCGTTGCAGTACTCTTTCCACAATTTATCCTGTCAGGACTAACCGAAGCTTTTGCAGCAGTTGCTATAATGGAATTCTTCACCACACAAATGCCAGAGAGCATGAGAACTGTAGCAGGTGAAGTCTTCTTCTTCTGCTTATCGATTGCGAGTTAGTTAAATTCCCTAATTGTAAATGTGATTGACAGAGAAACAAAGACAAACGGAAAATCATCCTGGTTGGGAGTATTGAAAAGTAATTTGAAAATTGATCTGAGATACTTTAAATTCCATATACTTAAGTTTATTGTTAGAAGTTTAATTATGTTCATGTATTAGTTACATGTAAATATTAGTTTATGTATAGTTTTGAGTTCATATATGGTTTATATATTTGAGTTCATATACTTAAATATAATGAGTCATTTTTGTACCTATAAATATCTTTTTGTAATTAGAACTAAAATCATTCAAGTGAAATATAACTTCTTCTTTTAAACAATTATCTCCTCACTTCTTAACAGGAGGTCATGACCTCGATGGAAACAGGCCTGACAATTACTACTATGTCGTTGCTGATATAGCAGCCTTAAACTTCATTAAGTATATATACTAAGGGCGAAGGGGATGGACGACCACGCAAGCCATCCCTATGGTCCATTTAATCTAACGGTTACTTAGAACATCTTTATCCCCCCCTCCAGTCTATATGTCATGGTTGTTCTTTTTCTTTCTTTATTATTATTATCATTATCATTATCATTATCACTCTGCCTCTTTCATTTCTCTCTCATTGTTTAGCTCTCCGGCCTCCACTTCCTCTGCTTCTCCGCCTCGCGTCTACCGCTCAGCAACACTAAGCATTGCATCTCTGACAGCTGTGGTAAGCTCTCCTTTTTTTGTTTTGTTTGTTTGGCAGTTGAGTTTTTATTATCTGTACATATTTCTAACTATTTGCTTTTATTCTGTGAATAGATGGGTAACGGTACTGTAGAAAGATCTTCTATTTTCTGTCATGGTTTTGTATTTCCTTTTTTTTCTTTTTCTGTTTGCGTTTTTTGCTTTGACTTTCTTTTAGTGTACAGATAGGTTACTGTAACATCCCCTCACCAATTGGAAAGGGTATTTTGGTCTTTTTGAATGGGTTAGAATCATTGAAAGTGTTTCAGATATATTCATGCATTCATATATGCACATGAATAATAAATAGT
>JANSVA010000007.1:26294456-26306959 GCA_025504915.1 Erythroxylum reticulatum | reverse complement strand
TACATTAATTTTAAAATTTCATCCAACTCCATTTCAAATATCGTTAGCTAGCGTAGAATTAAATTTTCTCATAATCCTTGTGGACACGACTCGGTTCTTACCGATTTATTACTCACTTCGACAACCGTGCACTTGTGGTTCACGAACAATCAGTGATAAGAGTTAGGACTAAGACAGTTAAAGAGTATTTGAATGGATTAATTTAAGATATATACGTTAATCGTGTATTAAAGGGCACATTAAAAACTAATGTAAAAGGATTGTTACACCTAGACGAAGATAAAACATTGGTTAACATGATTCAAGCTAATATTAAAAAATACTTGGATATAAACATGCCCTAATACACGATTGTTTTCTCATATTGTGTCCTTATTGGATTATAGAAGGGAAGTTACATTGATTTACATATTCATATGCTAGCCTGTGTAACATTATAAAAAACAAGTTGTGAGACACAACCTTTAACATAGATGTGTCATATTAGATTTTTGATTTATATATAGATGTATTATAGACCATGTTTATTGGCATTATATTTTCTATAAAAAATATACCTTAGAACATAATCATATCTCAGACTATGTATATCGCTAAAATCCTAAATTTTATTTTATATTTAAGGAATTTTCCTATATAGTTTGTGTGAGTTTTTGGAAATATTATTTATTAAGAGTTATGTGAGCTTCTTTTCCTATTTCTTTATCCAAATTTGATTAAAGAATTCTTTTTTTATAGGATTCAATTAGTAAATGTATAATGTTTTTGATTCTTTAGTCAACAGGTCAATTTCCTTCATATATCTTAATTGGCTTTGTTAGGTTTAGTTCAAACTTGTTCATGGGTTTTAGATTAATCCTAGGTGGTTTCACATCAATTGGTTTCTAAAATAATATCTACAAATTCAATATTGTTGTGGGACACTGATGACGAAGATATATTGTCATATGGATTACTTCAACCTAAAAATTATTTAAAAGATCTTAGGATTTCAACATGCTCTTTTGTATATTCACTAAAAGTTAATTCTTTATTTTAGCAACTTTGATTTACTAAGAAGTGAAAATGGTCCTTAGTTGTCTATAGATTCCATATTCTTCATAAAAATTATTAAATTCCTTTAACATAAATTCAACCATATGATTAGTCCATAAAAATCTTAGTTAAGTTTTTACTTGCATCTTAATATGAGGTTTGAATTTTCTAAATATGACAAATGCCTCCTTAAAATAAACTCATATCATTGTACTAAAATTATCGAAAAAGGTTATGAATTACATTTTGTTATTGAGGGAAGGTATTGTCATGGGTCCACATATATTGGCATAAATAAGGTCTATTAGTTTTGTAGCTCTTCTTACCTTATCTGGTGGAAAAGAGTCACTATATTACGTTCTAGCTACAAAACTCTCACAAACATCATCAACAAGCTTAATTATAGGTAGCCCATCAATCAAAATTTATTATGAAATTTTTTTTAGAATTATGAAATTTAAGTCTCCACACATATGATGCCAAAACCAATTATCATCTAAACATTTTTCTTTCAAAGCATGCATTATATAGGTGAGATTTCAATATATATATTTTATTTTTCCCATTGGTATTTCAACCAACAAGTCCTTATATTTTTCTTTAAATATAAAGCAAATATAATCCTCAAAAGTAATGCTTATTTAGTATATATTACCCCACACCCTTTGAATTTGAATTCAGATTGGCATCCGTAAATGTAACTTTCACTATAATTATCACTACCACTTAAAA
Source organism: Erythroxylum reticulatum (assembly GCA_025504915.1). NCBI lineage: Eukaryota > Viridiplantae > Streptophyta > Magnoliopsida > Malpighiales > Erythroxylaceae > Erythroxylum > Erythroxylum reticulatum. Next base: position 26,305,192 of record JANSVA010000007.1, on the reverse strand, counting down.
TAAAACTTTCTATACAAATTGATATGTAAAGACAACTAGGGATAGAACTACTCATACAATTAATCCAACTACTTTTTGATTTATTATCATACATATAATGATAATGCAACTGTAATAAAGAGAATTCAACTTTATAGTATATATATTTTATGTGTTAGATATACTATGCCATCACTCAAAGTAATATGGTTGATTATTGATTTATGCAAGTCATATAATAGACTTATATAACTTGCCACGTGATTACTGCAATTTCTTTCAATATACCAAACATTAGCAGGAGATCTTTTGGCTAAAAAGCTTATAAGAAAATAGGCTTTCATTTTCATCATCCTCCTTTTGAGATAGGTTGGCTGGCTTTTCTTTAAGTCTTTAAATTTTCTATATGTGCCCATACTTTTTGAAATAGTAGTAATGCTTTAGGTTAATATTTTCACTATTATTATTAGCTCTAGGATGATCGTTCGACAATTTTTACCTCCTCGTTATACTTAAGTTCCCATTATTTGCCAACAATTTCATCACCATGAATTAATTGCATCTTTTTATAAAAGCCATTCTCAACAATAAAATTATTGCATCTTTTCACTATATCTTCATGAGAATAAAGTTCCCCTATAACTCATCAACAATTAACAGTGCTAAGTCTTTTAGCTTTTCTATTGTTACCATTATAGAGTCGTATTTATTCTCAATTTTTAAAACCATTTTTTGTTCACTCAGCTCCTTTCTATATTTTCTAATTTATTCATAATGTCAATTATATTTGAAACATAATTAGATAGGTCATCTTTATCATTTATAAATAAAATTTGAAATTTCCAACGAAGAGTTTAAAGTTTGATAGTTACCCACCCACCTTTATTATACTTTGATATGCCTTTTTTAGGTTGTCCAGTACTTCCTTTGACATTGTTGCAACTTAAATGAAAGGAAAAATAGTATCTTCAATAACTTGTTAAATGAAAAATAATGCTTTAATATCTCTCTTTCTATCATCTTTAACAGTTTCAGCTCCAATTTTATCTGCATCGTAGCCATTCTCCACCAAATACCTAATATGTTAAGGAAAAACAAAGTCTTCTTCTTAGTGTTTCAGACTTTATAATTCCTTCCTTGAAAATTTAGTATTAGTGGTTATGAGAGATTCACTCCTTTTTTATTGTTTGCCATTATAAAATTGTTCACAAACCTAACAGTAAGATCTGATACCAAATGTTTCACTTATCAAAATCTAGAATAAGAAAACAAGATGACAAAGATAAATAAGAAAACTCGTTTTGGACTTTTATCAAACATTTAAAAGACAATATGAAAATGATGACCTTTTTACACCTTAATGTTTATAAAATCGTACTATTTGCATTTTAAAACCTAACTTTATTAAGTTTTTATTAGTTTCCTATCCTATGTCGTTAGCTCAGTTGATGTAGGATGCCAATTGGGCAACTTGGACTATATGAATGTTAATATAGATCTTTAATTTTGAAAATTTTTAAACATAATTTTCAATTTTATGAAGTTTAAATTATTAAAATCAAATTATTATTTTATATTCAACAAAAAATTCAATTAAACATATTTGGCCAAGAAAAACCCACCGAATAAAAAAAAATCTTTTTGAATATTAATTCCTGAAATTCATCTTCTAGACATATATAAATCGTTAATTGAGTCATATTAAGCTACAAGATTAGGGTTTGGCTAGAAATTTTATATTAGATTATAATGCTCTTTTATTATTTCTATAGATTGTAATAGAAACAGTGGCATTGACCTATTAAGAGTTTAAATTGTTTGGTTTAAGGGGATAAAAAATCAAAGAGAATTAATGGAAGCTAATGTGTATGATGTAAATCACTAAGGTATTAATGTTCTTTTGCCTTTCTAAAAGTGGATGCTTGTTGGATTTAAGAGAACTACTAGTGGTGATGCTTTATGGCATACTTTTGTATAAGCATAGAAAATATAGTTAGCCTAATCCAATTTAGCTCAAATTTAATAAGATCAACTTAAGTTAACTAGAATACTACGTAGACTTAGACTTTTTATTAATTTGTGCTTCAAGTTAGGCTTAAGCTTTAGCTTTAAGGTTTGATCTCACTTGAAGCCTAAATCTCTTATATAACATAAGATGATATCATTTTGTGTATTGATGAATGAAAACCAGATCTTAGATTGCATTTTTGCTATCTCATGTCTCATTTTTACTATTGCTCTTTACAACTTTACCTCTTCTCTTTTTCTCGCAACTCTCACTAACCCTAGCACTATTGTGAAATAGGTCTGTCATCTATGTATGCATCTCTTTAACCAATATGTGAGATTATATAGATATTATCTTTTCTTAGGTTTGTTAGGATTCTTTGAATTTGTAAGTGAAACCTTCTTTTAGGCCTTCTTATTATTCTCTTAAAACATTTCTAGTTAATTACTACTTTTTTTGGTTGAACTTTTTGTGTCTCTATCTAATTGAAAGATATATGTGCTCTTTAAAAGTAGTTGTAGCTAAAAGGTTTTGCATCATTTGTATCAGTTGAATGTTTGATTGTTCCTTTTAAGAAAACGTTTCTCAATCTTATTTTCCCAAATTATATTTTTGTTATATATCTTACTAACAAATTTATAGAAGCACATGAAATTGAAAAAATGAAAATGTAGCTCTTAATAGTAATAAACCTATTTTTTTTATCTTATATATTTGATTTATTTGTAAATAGCGATAGTTAGAAATTTGAAGATTTAGGTAGGTCAAAGCTAAATTGAGTTCAGGCTTAATCTAATTACCTCGAGCCTGATTGGGCTTGTCAACCTGAAATTGGGACATTAGTGACCCAAGTTTAACATGGCCTATTGTAATCTCTACTCTTGTACTTGTAACATCTTCATCTTTAGCATCACCCTCTTCTCTAGCTCTTTATTCACTAACTCAATTATTCATATTTCCATATCCTCCTTCTCTAGCCCTATATTCTACATTCTAATGACTTTTAGAATTATTTTAACAATCTATCAGGTTTTCATTTTAGTAGTAGTCATAATCTTTTCCCTGAGCATATTGTCGAGGCCTCAAAATTAATTAAAAATATTGCTACTAAGGTTTTAACTTATGCAAAAGCTATTATTTCGAAAAAAAACCATTGTATTTTATGAAATTGCTTTACCCTTAGTTTCTTCTTTTATGAAAAGAAAACTGCAAAGAAAAAATCCAAAGAATAATAAGCTCAAGAAGCATATCCAAGTTTATGCTTTGTATAAAAATCACTAACCAATTGAGAATTATGAGGATGATATAGAATTTTCTCAAAATTTGCTTAAAGTGATGAATAGTTCCCCTAGAATTTCAACAAAAATTCTAAAGTTCTAACTTAAAGGGCTATAAAGTTAAAAATTCTAAAACATTCCTACCTTCTTTAAGTTTTGAGGAATTTTAGTAATTAAGTTTCATAAAGAAAAGGAATCTCTTAGTTTTGAGTGGGATTTCTTATCCAAATGTGTTTTAATTAAATTTTATGTTCATTATAAAATAAGCATAATATAATAATTAATAATTTTAATCATTTAAAAAAATTATAAATGAAAATATTTTAAATAAATTTTGAATTAGAAAACTTCATATTAACATTCATATAGCCTGAGTTGCTCAGCTGGTATGGCATATCAGGTTGATTAATGGTATAGTAATAAGTAACTAATAGAAACTTAAAGGAGTTAGATTTTAAGATGAAAATAGTACCATTTTATAAATGTTAAGATGTAAAGTGATACCAGAGATAGTGGCAAAAATTAACTTATATCTTTTATGAGATGTTAGGGGGTGGTTTACACATTTGACTAGCTTGATAACTGTAGATATTGTTTAATATAAAGTTGGTGTTTAAATGGAGATCTTAAAAATATTATGACTCAATTATTTGGAGTATTCCTAATTAATATATTTTGAATTCTAGTCTAAATTTTTGGTAGCATATAGGAAACAAATAAGTTTAATATACCAGATTTGAGAAAATTTTTCTTATTACTTCATAATTTTATAAATGCATGTATATATAGTTTAAAAATATTATTGTGTGTAACTCATATACACAAGTATGTAATTTTAGTGTCACAGAAAGATAATGGTGTTTTTTGGAAGCCTTTTGGGCAAACACATCTAGGACATAGGCGTTGCCTAGGGTATATCCATTTATGGAAATCAAAGATGAAGATATGGTTTGAAGACATGAGTGTGTTACTATGTTGTAGTTGTTTTTGAAGAAAGACACGATATGGATTATGACTGTGTTGCAAACCATGTCTTATGCATAAAGAAGTGAATAAGATTTATAGGTTAGACACATAGTCATATCTCAGTCTATATATTAGTATTCATAGAAGTAAGAAGATCCACGATTTGAAAGATATGGATATATTAGAGCCTGTGTAATGTTTTAGAATTAGAAAGTGACATTCATATCTTAGGAAATGGTCATGTCTTAATCCCAATCAACATAATGAACCTTATATAAAAATGATATTTTTCGTAGATTTTAAACTTTAGAAGAATTATATGACCTACCAAAATCATGGTTAAATTAGGTTAGGCTTAGTAAGGGGTTATTTGAGTAAAACTGTATTAGTTTGGATATATATGTGTATGTGTATATATATATATATATATATTGTGAACCTAATTTTTTAAAATCATCATTATAATTATGCAATACTGAAATAGTCATTATTGGTTCTCGAGGGCCTAAACACACCTAATTGGTTGATCATGATAAAATCTTCTTATACTTTTGTTTTATTTCATTCATTATTATTCTATAGTATTGTTATCTACTTTCTCAACAAGTGGTATCATAACATAGATGAGTAAAAATGACTTAGGTTAATTTTGAAGTGGAATAGTTTAATGAAATTAAAAATTTCAAACTATAGTAATGGAGAGTAAAGGATTTATTGGTACAGTAAGGTATACTAAAGGGTTTGAGAGAGAAAAAGCCAAAAGGCATGGATTAGCTCAACTAGGAAGAGTTATAGGTGTGAGCAGTTGAAACCATATGGTTTTGTCTAATTGATGAGGTCATGTGCCACATCAAGGATATTACATTTTCTATAGAGATATGGAAGAAACTAGAGAGTCAATAGATGTTAAAATCTCTTATAAATAAATTATATTTTAAGTAGAAACTATACAAGTTGAGGATGTAGGAAGGAACATATCTAGAATGACATATTAATGTGTTCAACTAAATAGGTTCATACATAATCAATCTAACAATAACGAGAAAAATGATCATCCATATATGAACACCTAAATCAATTAAGCAAAGGATAACCTAAACAATGCCTAAAGAGAGATTCAACATTAAACAATGAAATGATATGCTTAACTGTGACTCTAGGTGTCGATTTCACCTCTGAACTAGGATTAAGAAGCTTAACTCTCTATAGGTATCCAAAATAGTAAAATTCTGTCTTCACAAAACCCCAAAAATGATTTCTACTTGTTTTGTTGTCAAAACATTCTATTTATATTAAAAACCAGGTTTTAGGTGCCAATCACGAAAGTCATGGCTGTGAATTTTGATTCAAGGTCGTGAATTTCCATTTTAAAGCTTATGGCCCGTGAGTTGATGCCTACTATAATTCATGGTCATGAATTGCCATTTTATAGCTCATGCCCCATGAGTTGATGCCTACTCCTCTTCCTCCTCCTCCTCCTCCTACAACAACAACAACAACAACTATCACTACTACTACTAGTACGACTAATACTACTACTACTACAACAACAACAACAACAACAACTATTACTACTACTACTACTACTACTTCATGGTCATGAACTGCCATTTTAAAGCTCATGGCCCGTGAGTTGATTCCTACTACTAGTCCTCCTCCTCCTCCTCCTCTTACTACTAATAATACTACTCCTACTCCTACTCCTCCTCCTCCTACCACCAAATTCTCCTGCTCCTCCTGCTCCTGCTCCTGCTCCTCCTTCTACTCCTACTCCTCCTCCTCCTCCTCCTACTACCACCAACTTCTACTGCTACTCCTCCTCCTCGTCCTCCTCCTCCTCCTACTGCTGTTACTACTACTCCTACTATTCCTACTCCTACTCTTACTACTACTCTTGTTACTACTACTGCTACTTCTCCTTTTCCTCCTCCTCCTCTTACTACTATTACTGTTGATGCTACTATTAATACAAGTATTACTAGTACTACTACTACTACTACTACGACTGCTACGAATACTACTACTACTTCTACTTCTATATGATATTAGTCACCAATTACTCATATCACATAGAATAGTTCTAATCACCATATATAACTAGATGCATTGCAATATTTTGATTCAATTAACAAATGCACATGTACTTTATTCTTTTTTCTTTTTGTTATGATCAAATAAGCCAATTTACGCCCTGAGTTTCAAAGCAATTCTCTATTGAATACTTATCTATATTGTTGGGATGATGAGGCAATAGCTCGTTGGAGTGTTCTGTGAGTTAACCTAGGTGTTTCTCACTATGATCGATTTATTTTTGGTTAAATTTTAGTTATTAAATTGTTACTTATATGATTGTTAAAATTTCAGACATTATTAGTCCGAGGAGTTTGATACTCGAAACTGCATATGGAAGTGTTTTCAAATTAAATGTCAATTAATAATTATGTGATTATCCTTGAAATGCTTATTTGATCTAAATTGAATGTGAATTTTGGATAACCAGTTACACTATTGAAAGCAAATAATGTGTGAGATGATTCATATCATTGCATTTGACATTCATAATGAGTTAATGAGAGTTGTGATCAAAATGACCAATACGCAGACATTCAGGGCAAAATGCTCAAAATCAGGGCCTAAGGCTTGTAATGTGAAATCATGGTTTAATGCTTGCGAATTGAGATTAGGGCTTAATTCTCATAATGTGATCAGGGCTATAATGCTCGTTAAGCTGGCTAATAGAAAATTGTTTAAAACCTATGGTGTGAATAAATTGTAATTTCCTAGTTCAATGATTGTACTGTGTAATGTGTTATATATGCATTTTATAGAGCATGCTTTATTTATGGTATACTAGAGTAATTTAAGTGTTTAAATGTATTATTGAGATTATAACAGACATCACGGATAGACCAGAGATGGTTCTGGACGATCAGAAATTTCTCAATTTTTTTTAAAACTCCAAAAAGCTACGAAATGAGTCTGAACGAGCTTTAAAAGCTGTGAAATGTGCTTTGAAGTTTTAGGTGATTATTTTGAATGAAATCCAGACGATTTTGGTGACATTTAATGATTTCCGAATTCAATTTGAAAATTCAATCAGGTAACTGAAAAATTACCGAATAATTTCAAAATATGATGAAAAGCTCCAAAATTAGGATTGGAGTCCATAAGAACTGAAACAGATCAAAACGAAGGTTATTTGAATAGAATTTGGGTAATGTGAAATTATTGGACTAAAATGCCCTTTTTGGAAAATATGGGTATTGATGATTTTAAACCCATTCAAAATTTTTGAGGCACCTAATTACTAAGTATTGATCCTAATTAAAGTATCCCATGGTCAATTTTATGGTGAGATGATTGTGGAATATTATCAAGATTTAGTCTAGTTATAGGTGTAGTAATCCATGAAAGGGCGAATTGATCTTTTTACATAAATGGAGTTAATTAATAAATTTTAAATGACTCACATTTATTGACCTATTACAAGGCTCCATATGGTTTAAGACATATTAAATTAGATGATGATGAGTCATTTAAGATGTTTAATAAGAAAATGACATGTGTAAAGTATTAAAGTAGTATAAAAAGGAAAAAAGAAGACAAAATTTGGTTCGTTTGAAAGGATTCTTGAGAACCAAAAAGAAAGTTAGAAAAGAAGAGAGAAAGAAAGAGAATTCAGCCAAGGAGAAGAGGAAGAAGAGAGGTTTCATTTTTGTTAGAATTTGATGGTGATTTGAAGAAATCTTAAAGTAGTCCTCAAATACTCAAAAGATTGGAGGAAAACATAGTAAGTTTCCTAGCTTAAATTTATAATTTTTATAGGTTTCCTTAATTGAGATGGATGTGTTTAAGATCATGTTGTATTGTTATTACTTTGATGTTTCTTTGTATAAAATTAGTTGAAAATGACAAAAGAGGAATGTACAGTGGGATTCTGTCTTAGGTTAACTTGAACCAGTCCCAATGTTTTGTCCATAACTCGACCTAAAGACCTCCAAATTAGGTGATTTCAAGTGGACCTGAAATATAAGACATATTAATAAAACTCTCCAAAAGAAACCTAGACCTAATTAGGTATGAATGATATTGAAATTTGAGATTGAAAATGGTAACCTGATACTGCCCTTATGTTGAAACAACTTGTGATATTTGGTATATTTATCATGCTTTATAATTTGAAATGGCATGATTCTTAATGATATAAAAACTAGAGACATAGGGGAATAAATATGTAGAAGACTTCAAAACCTAATTTGAATGTTTACTATAAGAAAATTAAGGAACAAATGGAGGTATGGATTCTGGACATGGGTCATAACCGCGACTCATCATGCATGATTGTGATATGGTGAATTAAATTGGGTGAGACTGTGTTTTGAAGGAACTAGTAAGTTAGAGTGGATAAAATATGGCGTTTAAGTGACTTTTGAAGTTATATTTAGAAACGGTGACCAATAGGTTAGCTTACGGAAGTAAGCAGAAATATGATTAGCATACATGTTACACAATTAGATACAAATCTCAAATTAGGTTAAACTGAATGTATAGTTTTAATGCTTATTTATTAATTTGGTAATAAATGCCTTTTATGTAGGTAAACATGAGACACTCATCCCGTGTGTGTGCTTTATGATAAGTGTGCAAAATTGTGAGTGTATTTTAATTTTTTATATTACTAAATTCTTTGTAAAAGAATTGATGACTATGAGTGTACTTGAAATTGAGTTTATTCAAATGGTTTTCATTTGATCATGAAATGACTATTTATGTTGAGTTTTGTTCAAATGATATTTTACAAGCGAATATTGCTAGTATAAGATTTTGCTTTAAGAATATATGATTTTTAACTTGAAAGTTAACTTTTATATGGTTGGGAGTTGCTTTGGCTTATAGTACACCACTAGACTTTATACATGTTATTATACTAGTATATTTATAGTGGTTAATCTATTACAGGTACGCAATATAGAATCAGCTCTGTAAATAGTGGTTAACTAGTCATGGGCAAGCAATGCAAAACTAGCTCCGTGACTTGCTAGAGGTAAACGATGCAAAATCAGGTTCGTAATTACCGGTTCATAGTAGTTAACCTATTATAGGTAAGCGATGCAGAACCACCTCCATAAATAGTGGTTAACCAGTTGTGGGTAAGAGATGCAGAACTAGCTTCGGGACTTTATGCCTATTGTACAATATGGTAAAGAAACTTGTGATAAGCTATGTTGAGTAAGGAAGGTCATGAAAATACGTTATTTTTCAATATTAAAGTTTTCAAAAAACTCATTGCCACCATTGTTTATTGATTAAGGAAAATGAGAAATGGAAACTTTTATATGATGAGTTTAATTTTCAAAAGCATTTTGAAATAGTTTTTCAAAAAACATTGAAATTGAGTTTTAGAAAATATTATGTTATTACCAAATTTGATGGTGTATGAATAAATTGTTATGAAAAATCTTTTACCATGAGCTTTATAATTGTATGGAATATTATAGTTATATTGTTATGAAAAGTTCAATTTTCTTATAAATTGATTACACTCACTGTGCTTGTTTAGCTAACCCTTATTTTTATGTTTTTAACCAAACCACCCCAGGCATGTGTACAGGTGCTATAGTAATTGGGACTCCACCTCAAGATTAGTTGTATTGTCAGTTGCTGCTGTGCTTGTGTCATTTTTTTTATGTGCACTTATGTAAAGAATGTATGTTTATAAAAGCTTTTAAATGAAATGCATGAATATGTTTTAGATTTTAAAAGTTTATTGTAGTGACTATTGAGAATTATTTGTTTGGGTTGTTTGTGAATGGACTTAAGGTCCAAATTTTGTAGTTGAGAAATTAGTGTGATTATATAAGTATTTTCAAATTTTACAAGGCTTAAAATTTTTTTGGGAATGTCAAAATACAGTCATTATGCTGCCAAAATTTTTGATACAAAGAAAAAAAGTTCTCAATATTTTTCACGCTTTTAATTATTGAAGTATAAAGGGTTTTTCAATAGTTAAACGGCTTGACTTTGTTAGAATCTTTCGGTCAAATTAGATATTGATTGGAGGGCTACCGTGGGTCTTTGGGAGGCCTTCACTCGGGTTCCAGAAGGGGAACTCCATGATGGGTCCTTTCATGTGGTATCACGTAAGTCATATCATAGAGGACAGTTCCAATAATAGCATAATGCACCGACGAAACCTTTAGAATCCCAAAGCCATATTAGAGGCTCTAGCACTTGAATTACCTTCAGCTTGGGAGGCCAAGCACAGGGATGGTTCAGCAAATGTTTTTCTTTATGAGTCAACCCTATTTAGAACAATTAAGATTGGCAAAACTGTTGGATGCTACTTGGTGTATGTTTTGGGTGTTAAATATAATGCTAAGATTTATGAAATGTTTCCATATATATATATATATATATATATTGTTGAGTCAATTTAAAAGAAAGTTGAGCTTTCCTTTATGTGGTTTACATAGGTTAAATATGGAAGGTAATTTTGAAAGTAAGGT
>JANSVA010000007.1:26225276-26241164 GCA_025504915.1 Erythroxylum reticulatum | reverse complement strand
AATTTAATTAATCAAATTAAACCAAAGTCTAGCCCATTTCTAAATGTACATTTGGGCTTCTAATTAACCATTAATTAATGCAAGCCCAACATTCAATCATGAGCTTTAAAAACTCCACTTTTATTTCTTACTTAGCTTGATCAACTTTCTTGAAGCCAAGTGGGGAATCTTATTAGACTAAGATAATTCAATCTCCAATAAGCCTATAATTAATTTAATCTCATTAGAGTTAATTCTAGCTTATTAACTAAATGTCATTCCACTAAAGACAATTAGTTTAACTTTTGAATTATTAAATATTATGAGAACACATATTTCATGTCCAATTGTAAACTCTATTTTGAACCTTATTATAGTCATCCGTACAATAAAGGGTAAATTTGTCATTTTGCCCTTATGTTGGTTTTTCCTTCTAGATCTCCCGTTTTACTTTATATGATGATTCACACACAAGATCTCATATTGGTGTTAAGACTTGATGGGTAGCTAATCCATCAAACTATTGGCACCAATTTAATCACCAATCTTCTTAAAACATGTAAAAGTGATGATATCACTATAAACTCTTTATTTGAGTGAATGTTCTCTAGTACATATTTTAATTAATAATTCCAACATGCAGACACTAGATTAACACTCTATAAAAATCCATTATGATCATATCAAGAATTATAATGAAACACATATGAGTTCACCACTCATTAAGATTGTGTTCCATAATAAGCGAATGCTTAAGTTGTATGTTTTAAGATCAAAGTAACGACCCACTTTATTCTTTAAAATATACTTGATTCCAGATTCATTTAATAGTGCCATTATCAATAGTCAACTACTATCATAATATGAAACTCATCATTCCCTTCAAGTAAACCCCTTTACTTATACGGAGATAAATCGCAACACTACAATCTAAACCATAATCAAGCAGCCAACTTGATTATTCAACTGTGAATCAATTAATTTAGATTCTAATATACATGTTTACGATACATCTCCATGTATATGTATATTATTTACAAAAGAATCTTGGTACCTTATTCTTAGTTATATAATGCTCATACATACAAAACCAAACTCTTTTGTTTCATTAATAATAAATATTTCATTACAAAATTGTAACTGGAAGAAAATTAAGTTATATATAAGTACACTTACTTTCGAAGGCACGATATTTACATGACTCCAACATCTTGCCACTATCTAAGTTGGCCCTTTATGGATATCTCACCTTGAACTGTAAAGAAAGAAAACAACAATATGATACTTTCAAATCCTGACACATTAATGATACTTAGTATGTGCATTATCCTTTCTTAGAAGAATTGCCTATTAAAGAATATTTTGATGATATGCTTATTAATGTAAGTTAGAGATATTTTGTATTGATTTGTTGTTTAGTATTTACTGAATTAATTGGGGAGTTTTATACTACCTTAAAATTTGATAAAATTAGATAATTTTACTTTACATAGATAAAATTAGATAATTTTACTTTACATAGTCCTAATGTGGTATAGTATAGATTAATAGGTGTCAAATTTAAATAAAGCATTACTAAATTTAATTTAGCTTCAGGGTTGACAAATGAGCAATATGTTAATTCAACTTAATACAAAGAATCTATAGTTGAATATGGTGATTTTAATTTTTTTAGAGTGTGGAAATCAATTTATACTTATTAGTTGGTTTATTATCCAAGTAAATATAAAGGTAATGATCTTAACGAGCTTGAATGGATTTATATGCAGCGTTTCTTAGCTTGTAATTGTTCTAGAAGGAAGGCTATGACATGTACGTCCATTAAAGTCAATTTTGTTTTTTTATTTAGTGTATGGTACATAGAGCACACATTAAGTTGGGTGCTTGGTTGGCTATGCAGTTTCAAACTGTTATCTCTTCTAACAAGAATTTATGTCTTGGTTCCCTTATTACTCATATAGTTATTTATCTCAATTTATTTCATATGATTAACATTAATATAAATAATGCCTATGAGATAAAACTATTGGATATGGCTTGTTAAGCAGGATGATGTTACTAGAGAAATAAAGGAGAACTTTTCACTTTGTACCACGAGATCCCCTCAAAGAGGTCCATAATCATCATAACAAGAAGATTGTGAAGTTCCATCACCTCTATCTATTATGGCTCCACCAATCCAACAGGAGCATAATTTTTAACTAGAGAGATTGGAACATAAAATTTCTAAATTGGAAAATAATTTGGATGCTCTACTTCAATTCATAGGGTGATACCTCCATGTCCACCAACACCATAATATATCTTGTTTCAGATTCTCACAACTTAAGGGAGTCATCTACTCTATGCTTTATTTTTTGTTGATTATTTTTGTGGCATATTAGCATCTTATGCATACATTGGGATAATGCATGATTTACGTGTGAGGTGAGCAAAAGTATATACTATGATGAACTTTGTGAATTGTACTTGAACTCATGAATACTATGATACCTATATTAATGCATGAGAGAGACAAGCATTATTAGTGTTTTAATTAAATTACTTTAAGTATCTCATTGGTTTTGTTGAATGAAAGTGTACTAAACTTAATGCATTTTGACACCTATGTGAACCTTGAGCCTTAGAGCATTCATTGTAATTATGCCATACATTTCTTTTTATTGTGTTTTATCAAAGATAGCTTGTTTATGCTAGAACTTGCTCTTGAATACATGTTTAGACTAGACTTTTTATGAATTTTGGCATAAAGATGATAAGGGCACGTAGTATAACTATTTTTGACCTAAATAAGTCTACCTTAATTTTTATCCCTAGAAAACCAATATAAGCTTTAAACTTTCTCTTTCTTAAATACTAACCTTGTTATAAGCCAAATTTACCCTTGTTTTGGTGATTTCCTTAGTAATCTTGACCTGTTAAATTGAAGGAATTGTATCATACTTATTTTCATAAAATTTTGATTATTTATATGAAAACTAAATTAGCTGATTCAAGTTGCATTGTTTGATTATTCTTTTTTTAGAATGGGTGAGAAGTATTTAAAAAAAAGTGAAATCTCCTATTTGATTTTCTTTTATAAAAAATGAAAAAGAAAAGAAAAGAAAAGAAAAGGGGAAAATGATAAGGTGATTGAAAAAGATGTTATCTGAATCAAGTGAGTTTCAGACTAAATTAAATTAAAACTTGTGTCGATAAGTTTGAATAATTTCCCTAAATTTATTTGACCTAAAATAACTTCTTTTTGTCATACCTTACCTAAGCCCTATTACAACCCTTATCAAATCTCGTAATTCATGCATTAGGTTCATTTTTGTTAATTGGTGGAGATATGATTCATAATCAAGCTCATAGAAATGAATTGCTATACTTTGATTTGATAACTTAATAAAACCTAAAAGCTTTGAGTGTATAGACAGAAATCCACGAGAGGGTGTCAAGTCTTGTTTCATTTGATTTTAATAGAAATGATGAGATGTTATGATTTCATTCTAACAATGTATCCTATGTGTGCTTGTTCCCTCGATTGTTAGTCTATCCTAAACATTTTATGTGAGTTAGTTTTTAGGATAATATGAAAGAAGATGAGAGGTTGTTATAGGGATGATTAATGTATTGAATTGATGTATGTTTGAGTACAAGCATGAGTCCGATGTGGTGGAATTTGATAAAATGTTATTTAGTTATGTTAATTAGAATTATCTCTTTTGTTTTGACTATATTTTGGTGATTAAATAGAAATTTTAATATTTGTTTTCTTTTAGAAAGTGACAAGTGGAGATTGCATCAAATTAGAGCATTATTATTGAAAAACACAAATTTTGGAAATAGTGGACGAATTACTATAGTGGATAAGAAAAGATCACACCTAATGCTAGATTCCCTCCAAGAGTTTGAATTCAATTAGGAAACTTATTTGTATCCCTATTATGTAGGAATTTGGATTTGTTTTAGATAAGAATCTTTGCAAGATAAAAGTAGGCTAGGTTTTTAGTAAGAATAAAAAGGGAAAACATATCCAAACACCTTCTCTATTATTCTATTTTCATTTCTTTTTAGTTCTCTCAATCTTTCGTCTTTTCTTCTATTTTTAGTGTTGGAACAAAGTCCATGTGTAACTAAATCCAAATATTCTTATTCAAGGGATTCAAAACTCTAGTAATAAGCTTGTGGGGTTTTGTTCTAAACTTAGATTCATGTTTTAATTCAAGTATTTCTTATTTTGTGTTCTTATATTTCATGAATAATTAATATTCATCATATGATAAATTAATTTAGTATTAATTATTATATAGTTATTCAAGAATTTGATGATCGTGAATGTCATGAAAGATTGGTACAAGTAGCAAATAGGTTACTTATGAATTTGCAAATTTAACTTATGAGAAATAAGAAAACTAAATTGAATAGTTGTAGCTTTCCTAATTATTTAGTTTAAGGATTAGTCTTTCTTACCAAACTTATTGTTATCATTTAATTGACATGAAATATAATCATATCTAATCAATTTGTTATTTAACAAAATGCCTAATTATCTCCATTTGTGCATTTTCAATTTTTTTATGTTTGGTTGTAACATTAATGTTCAGCATAAGTTTCATAATCAAGCACATCCTAATCCTAATATTTTTGTTGGATATCCTTATGCTTAAATGGGGTACACAATTTTTGACAATCAAACTCCAAAGATTTATATTAATCGTGATGTTATTTCCTTGAAGGCACTTTTCCTTTTAAATCTTTGGATACAAAAATTTCTTATTACCTAATAACTGTTTATCATTACCACTGCCCATTCAAGATACTAATCAACACCATTACCTATCCAAGATATTAATCCCTCTTCTCTGCCAATCCAGTTTCCCAATTTATAATCACTGACGACACTTTATACCATACAGTGTTCCAATTTTTAAAACATAACTTGAATAAGGTAAAATTTTCATTAAGGCATTTTTTAGTTTCTTTTATTTAATATAATTTAAATTTTATTAAAACTAAGAATTTAAAGATTAATTTATTTTTATAATCTTAAATTTCATAATTAAAATTTTTGGAAGGAATAAAAACAATGAAATTCATATGAAAAAGATAAAAGTTAAGTAGGGGGAAATAAAAATTTTACTTATAAATTTTTAAAACATAAGTAAATCCACAAAAATTTGAATCATATACTTTGTCCCACCATATGACCCCGCACTGACACCATAGCGTGTCGGCTCAACTATGACGATTAAAATTGAATTCCAGGTATATTTTGTCTCTTGAGCATCGGAATTTTATTCCATTGTTTTATACAATGGGTCATTTGAGTGATTTTGTTTTCATTGTATAAAATACACAAGGAAAAGAAAAAAATGTCCATCTCTTATCCTATAAGTTAATTCGTAAATATTTTTGTGATCTAATATTTTTTAAATGTCTTCCAACTTAGTTAAATGAATGCACTTTTTTATTATAAGAAGAAAATAAACCCCGATTAATATGGACAAGATCTGTATTAAGTCTGTAATGGAGAAGTCCAATACAAAAGTTATATTTATAGGTTAAGGTTTCATGTGATTATTTAACTAATTCGTGTACGTACAGAGACTCTAACTCATTTAGGGATTCATATTTTAAGAAAATTATAGAAAGACGTTAATCTCGTCCTAGTGAGCAACTTTAGTAAAGATTCAAGGAAAATTTAAGGTTGTTACGGTTTTGGAAAGCTGGTCGGAGTCAAAATTAGGTATTTCTTTATTTTTTTCATTATTTTCCTTTTACATTCTATCCGAGATACGAAATAAAAGTTTATGTTACATGTTACATGTGATATAGAGTGGTTACATAATCAGGTTGTTAAAAACAAGTTTTTTCTATTTTTTTCTATAAGGATTTCAGAGAATAACGCTCCATTTTTTATTTTTTTCTTCCATACATTTTCTTGGAAATGGGCTACATGGGTTTAGCCTTAAAAATGTTGAAAAAGAGCCTCAGAGTGCAAAAGGTTGGCTTGAAAGTCACCAAAATCACTTGGACCACCGCTGGTAGAGGAGAACGAGTGAACAGTAGCGGACAGCCATTTGTGAGACGGGTGTATAACTCGTAGGTGCTTGCTAAATGCATAACGTATTGTGTACATACCACACATGTATAGATTTCCAGCAAAAACGACGGAACACGAGAGTGTGGTGCATACACTAGCCACACATCCCGCTACACGGCATTTACAATGAAGGACGCGCGTCTGTGCCACACACGCCAACAATGACTTGGGTGTGTCAGTTGGCATGAGGTGCGTGCATCATATACGCCTGACGCATCCGGTGGCATATCAAGTCTGCACGTGCTAGCCAATCCCCACGTACATCAATGACGTCATAGTGACGTCACATTAACGTCAACACTGCAGTTACTACTAACATTAGTATGAAATTAGCCTAGAAAAAACTCAAAATTTTCAAATTTCCTATAAAGGTGTCATGGGATATTTTGGATCATTTATCGGGTTTAAAGAATTTATATAATGAGATTTTAATTTTTTAGATTTATTACATAAGTAATAAGTTAAAGTTTAACTCCAAAAAAGGAAATAAGGTATTCTGAAGTCATTTTTTAGTAAATTTTCATGCTTCAGACTTTACATGAGGGAGATACTTGAGTTTTTTGTGTCTTGAGTCATATGTCCAGTGCTTTTAATAGCATAATGGTCACTTAGATTGATATTTTTCACGATAAAAGTCTCAAATTAACTTCATTGACAATCATTTCAGCTCGAGTATGTGATAATTAAAATGTGCATCTAGTTTTTTACATTTATTGATGATATTTTGTCACATAATGTATGCCCATACAGAGTGTGAGGATAACATAAAGAAGTATCCCTTTTGTGTATGGACCTTTTGGGTATTAATGAAAATTTAGTCACCAAAATGACCTTTCGAGTCAGTATTTGAATTGTTTTGCTTGCATATTAGGGGATGTCTTTGGCCTTATGTTTGGTTATTATGCCCAAAGGTGTTGGCCTTATATAAGATTTTGAGATGTGCATAAAGGCATTTGATAGAGAAAAGTCATTGCTTAAATGATCTATTCCCCTAAAGGTGGTAGTGTCATAAGAGTTGATGGTATGTACTCTAATCGCTTTTATGTGGAGATCTGGTTGCATGTATTATTTATTCAGTCGAAAGGTGTTTCATAATATGTGTAATCAAATTCTCGATACAAATAATATTTTATGGATTTGAGTAACGCTATTATCCTACATTTGTGTTGATTCTTGCATTTTCATTTTGTAGTTATCTTTCCGGTCAACAACAATACTATCACTATTAAAACCTTGATCGGTTTCAATTTTAAGAATTGGAAGCAGGATGTGGAGTTTCTGTTGGAGATGGCATAAGTCAACCTGGCCATGCAGACAGAGCAGCCAACTCCAACCATACCTAGCAGTTTGGAAGCTGACAAAGTAGCCTTTGCAACCTAGGAGCGGTCTAATAGGAAGTGCTTTTTGTCCCTCAAGAGGTCAATCCCATATCATGTACTGAGTGGACTACCGGACACTAGCATAGTAAAGGAGTTTTTGGAAAATGTGTCCCAGAGATACAAGGTCTCATCTAATGCTAAGCAGAGTGCCTTGATTAAGGAGCTATTCTCTATAAGGTATGTAGGAGAAGGGGGAGTAATACATTAGATTATTAGGATGGTCCACCTACAGAGCAAGCTGAAGGCATTTGATATTTCCATTCCTGATGCATTGATAGTGCACC
This sequence comes from Erythroxylum reticulatum, assembly GCA_025504915.1. Lineage (NCBI taxonomy): Eukaryota > Viridiplantae > Streptophyta > Magnoliopsida > Malpighiales > Erythroxylaceae > Erythroxylum > Erythroxylum reticulatum. Next base: position 26,233,434 of record JANSVA010000007.1, on the reverse strand, counting down.
AAGCTCTGACCACTCTCCCGTCAAAGTTTGGTATGGTCATCACATCATACATTGTGCCCGATGTGTTGCAATAGAGGAGAAGCTCAGGATCACTCATCATACCGCCTTGTTAGTAACCGTTAAAGGTAAGGGCAAGGTTAGACCCCAAAGAACTAAGGGAAAGAAATCCAAATTGGTTCTGTTGATACAGACTGATCATTCTAATACTACAAAGGGGTCACAACAGTTGAAGAATATGAGATGCTTCTTCTATAAAAAGAAGGGTCATAAGAAAGTTGACTACCAAAAGTATAAAGTTTGGAAGATGAACAAGAACTATTAGTTAACTCCTTGGCTTACATGATTCATGAATCCAACTATAACCACATTTAATTCTTGGTGGATAGATAGTGGAGCGTCTCATCATATTGCTTCCACAATGCAGGGGTTCATATCCAGAAGAAAGCTAACTAAAAGGGAAGAGAAGCTGATGGTTGGCAATAATGAAGAAGTTAATGTCTTATATGTAAGGGATGCATGTTTAAACCTCGATACGAAGTTTGTACTTGTATTACGAGATATGTTTTATATATTGTCTTTTCAATAGAATCTAATATCTATATCAGTATTATATAAAGACAATTATCATTTTGTTATTGAAAATGCAATTGTACAGTTATCTTTTAACAAAAAACGTATTGGAACTGCCTTCTTGTCATATGGTTTATATCAAATATTCCTTTCCTCTTATAAAATATATGCTTCCTCATATATTACCGAACCTATTACTCGAAAGAGACCTCTCATTAAGTATACATTATACATGTTGTGGCATAAACACTTAGGCCCCATTTCCAGAGACCGAGTTAAGAGACTGATAAAGGAAAACATTATCCCAACACTAAATTTTGATGATATGGAAATATGTGTTGATTGCTACAAAGATATGTTGACCAAAATAAAGAAGAAGGGGTCAACTCAAGCTTCTAGTTTGTTGGACTCATACATACGAACATTAGTGGATTCTATATAGCCATATTACGTAATTCTAGATATTTTATTACTTTTATTAATGATTATTCCCATTATGGTTATGTGTTCTTACTTAAGGAAATGTATAAAGTTCTTAAGAAATTCAAGAGCTTAAGGCTGAGGATGAGAACTAATTGGAAAAATCCATCAAGATAATCAAATCTGACCATGGTGGAGTGTATTATAGCAAACATGGGGTTTTAGGATAAGAAAAAGATTTGTTTGCCAAATATATGGAATCTTATGGGATAATGACTCAGTTCACTATGCCAGGTAGTCTAGAGCAAAATGGTGTGGTCGAAAGACATAATTATACCCTAAAAGATATGATGAGGTCAATGTAAAGCAAGACTAACCTACCTGAATATCTTTGGGGCGAAGCCAATAGGACGACATTGTATATACTTAATAAATTCCCTAGAAAATCAATGTCAAAGACACCTTTTGAACTATGGATTAGGAGGAAACCTAGCCTTGGACACATTAGTGTATAGGGCTAACCTGTTAAGGTGTGTTTATATAATCCTCATTAAAGCAAATTGTAAGCTCGTTCCACTCGTTGTTACTTTGTAGGATATCTCGATCACTCTAAAGGCTATATATTCAATTGTAGAGAAGAAGGCCATAAATTGTCGAATCACAAACAACTAAGTTTCTAAAATTCGATATCTATAACGAGGGTGGACCTTTTCACCCTACAGATGAAAGTAAAAATAATAATAAGGTTATTTTGTATCCACCACGCATATAATCAGGCCTAATGGATCAAAGTCTTAGTAACATACCATTGCAAGAACAGGAACCCATACTTAAACAAATAAAGGTTCTTGAGATACAAAAACTAATGCAGTTGTGCAGATCCACTAGAGTGAGATGACTGGATATCTTAACTAATTACATAGTCTATTTGCGTGAACAAGACTATGATATTGGACATTTTGTAGATCTAGTTACTTTTACAAAAGCTATCTCCAGACACCATGTGAATATGTGGTTGGAGGAAATGATGGAAGAGATATAATCCATAAAGCACAAACAGGTATGGAGCTTATTGATTTGCCTCAACATTGCAAACCCGTAAGTTGTAAATGGCTATTTAAGAGTAAGAAGGACTCGCAAGGTAAAGTTGAGAAGGGATTGACTTTAATGTTACCTTCTCTCTCGTGTCCTCTAAAGGTGCATTCAAAGTGATAATGACAATAGTAACTTATTATAATATGGAGCTGTATCAGATGGATGTCAAAACTTTATGAAGAGATCTATATAGAGCAACCTGAAGGATTTTAGGATCAAGGAGAAACTAACAAAATTTGCAAATTGAGAAAATCCATATACAAGCATCCAGACAGTGATACCTAAATTTTGATGAGGTTGTGACGTCTTTTAGCTTCATGGAAAATAAAGTTGAACAACTCTTGTACTACAAGATCAGAGGAAGCAAAGTTATCTTCCTAATATTGTATGTAGATGAAATCTTGCTTGCATCAAATGACTTGACCATGTTGCATACAGTTAAGAAACTTTTGGCCAAGCATTTTGATATGAAGGAACTTAGTGAAATATCTTTTGTGTTAGGAATGTAGATTCAACAAGACAGATCTTAACACTCTTTAGGCCTCTCACAGAGTGTATACATTAACCAAGTGTTACAAAGGTTTAGTATGGCAGACTGTAAACCTATTGTAGCACCAATCTCTCATAATGAGAGACCATCTTTGGTATAGTGTCCAAAGAATGAAGTCGAGAGAGAGGCTGTGAGGAATGTTCCATATTCTAGTGTGGTTGGTAGCCTAATCTATGCTTAAGTGTGCACTAGGTCGGACATTGCATTTGTTGTTAAACTACTAGTTCGATATCTGGCTAACCTAGGAATAGATCATTAGAATGCAGTCAAATAAGTGTTGAGATATTGAAAAGGAACAAAGGATTATAAGTTGACATACATGAGGGTCAGCAATTTAAACCTTACAGGGTATACAAATACTGATTTTGTTAGATGTCCACATGGTAGAAATTCCACTTCAAGTTACATTTTCTTGTTAGCAAATGGTGCAGTATCGTGGAAAAGTGTCAAGCAGACACTAGTGATTTTGTAGACTATGCATGCAGAGTTTTTTAAATGTTATTGGGCTGCTACACAAGTGGTATGGCTCAGGAACTTGATTTCTGAGTTATCCGTGATTGATTTAATAACTAGGCCCATCCGATTTTATTGTGATAATCTTATTATTGTGTTGTTTAGTAATAACAATAAGAATATCATAGGATCTAAGCATTTGGAGGTCAAATACTTAACCATAAAGGAGTTGATTTAAAAAAGTGACATTGAGGTGGAGGATTTGCGGACTGGGGAGATGTTAACTAATCCTTTAACTAAAGGACTTTGCCCACTTATATTTTAAAGACATATATGCTGTGTGGGTGTTTTGAAGTCCTTAGACATTATTAGTTAGGGATCGTTATGTTTGCTCCTTGTATGTTTATACATTTTGTTGTATTATGAATGATATTAGTAAAGATGATCATCTTTTTATCCTCAATAATACATGTTATTAGATAATGTTATAATGCAAGTGAAATGCTTAAGGTCTGTGTCGATCTTAAGTAGTTTAAAGGTCATTAGGCATACATACAGATTGAACTTGAGCTTATGTCTAGGACATATATAGTTTAAAAGGATATCTATGGATTCTAACATGACCTAAGGGGATATAAGTGTTTAATCCTATAAAGGTGTTCTCTAATGCAATGTAGCATTTAGTAATATAATATAAAGGTTTTTTCTACTGCAGTTTAGCATAATGTTTAGAGAAAACAAAATTTCTCTGATGCAGTTTAGCATAAAGTTTAGAGAAATCAAAACTTACAAGAAGAAAGATGATACATTTTAAATCATATACGTGTCATCCAAATTTACCACACTCTATTTTCTTATTCATGTTAGTAAGGTATTAAATATGTGTGATTATATTGGACCTATGTCACATATGAAACATGTGTTTGATATCTTTCAGTATCAAAAGCCTTTCAGGATGGAATGATGGACTTTTGTTATATGTGGATCAAATGTTTTTATTTTTAAACCTGATCAATCAATATAGTAACTTAACTTAATCGAATTTTAAAATGGTTTTCAACTTTGTATCCATATCATAATTTATTATTGTCTAAGGGGGTGAATATGAGATTTTTCTTATATGGTGGGTAATAATTAATTTTTATCTTTTTTTATAACTTATCTATTAATTTACGTAAATTTGATCAAGAGAAAGATAATAAAGTGACCCAATAAAGGATTTAAGTTAATAGGTTAAAGTTCAAGAGAAAAATGAACCCTAATTAGTATGGACTGGACTCGTATTGAGACTGTGATAAGGAGGCCCGATATGGAAACTATATATATAGGTTAAGGCCTCTCGTGGTTGCTTAAGTAATCCGTGAACATATAGACACTCTAATCCAATCAAAAGTTCACATTTTAAGAAAAACATAGAAAGACGTTAATCTTGTCCTAGTGAGTGACTTTAGTAAGGTGTCTGCTAGATGATTCAACGTTGTTACGACCTCGGAAAGCTCGTTGGGAACTCGATGGAATTGAAATCAGGTATTTCTTTATTTCTTCATTATTTCTCTTTTACGTTCGAAAAAAAATATGTAACTAAGGCTCATGTTACGTGCTACAAGTTCTTCATCTTTGCTTATAAAAGACTAAAGACCCATTCATGGAATCCATGTTGCTTATATAAATTGGTCACATTTTCATCGCTTTTATTGCACTTCTTGGTTCTTATTTTCAGATTTTATGCTTAATTTGACTCTTGAGTGCTTGCTTTTACTTTATGTAGTTTGAGTGTAATATTGTCACAAATAATTAGTAATTGCACTAAATTGATTTTCGTATAACAATTGATCATGCAAACTAGTATTTTTTTATTGTAGGAAATTCAAGAAGTAGAGCCAAGGGGATAAGAGAACAAGAGCACAAGTCAACAAACCTTTTGGGAAAAGTTTGTTGTGGCTAACTCATCCTCTTGCCGTGGTGAACTCAGCGGATTGTCAAAGAAGACCTTTCGGGAAAATTTTGCCACGACATAAAGTTCACGTCACCGCGGCGAAGGAATCAAAAACTCCAAGCAAACCTTTCGGGAAAAGTTCATCGCGATGTACTCGTCCTCTCGTCGCGGCCAACCTTCAAATACCTCAACCATTTTCGAAAATTTTACCTACTGTACAGCCTGATCCATCAACCCATATTCGAAAAAAAAAACTATTTTTAAGTTATTTGAAGATCATTAAAAGAAAAGAGGAGAAAAGAAAAAAAAAAAGAAAAAAGAAGGAAGGAAGAGAGAGCCGACACTTCTAGAGAGAAAACCATCACCCATCGACTACTCTACCATCGGATCACCATCTCCATACAACACACCACCATTTTCTCACACTTTCCACCTCCAGTTGCTACCATGGGTTCTTTCGGTCGCTTTTTAGTAGTGAAGTTGCTTGAAGCTATGAGTTGCTTGGCATCTCTTCTCCTCTTGAAACTGTAGACAAGGCTTGAGTTCAATGGGCTTAAAAGGGGAGTGAATTAATCAATGTTTAGCTATGATTTATAAGTTCCTAGGTTTAATATTTGTAGTTTATAATTGAACATTCTTGATTAGAGTTTAATCAAGTGTTGGATATTCAATGTGTGGTTTGGATTTGTTGATGTAGAACTTGGATCTTAAATATATGAAGTCTCATATATGTCTATTTGTGAACTTGTTGATTCTCTTTTATCTACCTAGTTGTGTTTAATATTAAGTTGATTCTAGATCCCAAAGTGACTTGTTGCATTGACTTACCCACTACATACACTAAGGGCATTTAACAAGTTCTTATTCATTGATTAAGATCTTGGACTTAAAGAGTTCTTTAAGGTTTACCCATTTGAAACTTAGTGATTTCTACTCTTATCAAAGATCAATTTCAAACTATGATAGCCAAAGCTCATTTTCAAGAGGATCCTATCACTATTTGAATGTTTGTTTTTATCTTTCTGTTTTCTATTCCAAAAATCTAAAAATAATTTTTACACATTTTTCTCACAATTCATTTAATTTTGTTAAGATTTTTAAGACCAAAACCCCCTCCTTACCAAATTAGCTTGCATTTCATGACATATAAGTTAGCTTAGGTCTATTCATTTTAGGTTCCGATTAAGTGAGACGACCCGAGGTTGCATTCTATATTGTAATCCTTGGAATTAAATTTTTTATTTGACCTCCAAGGGTAAGAGCAAAACGATCTGAATTAAAATGGCACCATTACCGAGGAGCCAAACAATTGGTTCTCTAGGTTAACTTTTGTCATTTTTGCTGCTAAGTGAGGTTGGGAACCTTTGTTTAGACTGCATTCTAGATAGTTTAGTTTAATACTTGTCAATAGTATAGGATTTCATTTTCTTGTCATAGAATCAAATTTTGAAAACACAAAACAAATCATGCTAAACTTTCTGCACTTTTCATACTTAGCATTTTCTTGCAGCCACATAGTTTTGAACATTTCTTTTATTAATTTTTCATACATACATACTTTTCTTGCATACATACTCTCACACATACTTTCACACATCTATACACTTGCATCCATCACATCTCACCTTTTATTTGACTTTGTGTGCTTGCAAGTAAATTTTGTTACATTTTATTTTCATTTGAATTATTCCCGTGCATACCCCAGAAAGCTAAACTTTTTTCCTTTCCAACCTGAAATTGAGTGATGTTGATTAGAAAGGACAAGAAAGAAAAGAGAGAAGTAAGGTAGTTGTTGAAGAAGAGTCTAATAAGCCAAGTAGTGAGGGCGATTCATTAGAAAGAGTGATAATGGCCGAAAACCCAGCTTTCCTGCAAAACCCTAACTTTCATGCTAACCAACCTAGGAATGATGATAATGGAGGAAATGGGGAGCATGAGCGAGTTGGGGAGAATAATAGGAATCAAAGAAGAAGGACCATTAGGGAACCAACTAACTCTGATGTTAATTATAATCCATTTACTATTGCTTGCCCTAATTTTGACGTGAATTTTGAAATTAAAGGATTACTCATTAACTCTCTTCCTAAATTTCATGGCTTGACAGGAGAGGATCCCTACATGCATTGGCAATCTTTGTCCATGATCTGTCAGAGAATGAAGCTAGTGGGAGCTTCATTTGATCAAGTACTATGGAAGGTTTTTCACCTATCACTTGAGGGAAAAGCAAAGGAGTGGTATATGAGCCTCTCCAGGTATGTGGCAAATGCCTACCATAGTTGGGCCAATCTGAGGAAGGCCTTCTTGGAGAAATATTTTCCAGCCTCCAAAACTTTATCGATGAGGAAGGAGATCTATTCGACATGTCAAGATTATAATGAGTCACTTTATGACTATTAGAACCGCTTCCAAGATCTATCGTCCAGATGCCCTTATCACTAGATACCTGATGAGCAGTTAGTCCATTATTTTTGTAATGGGCTGAAAAGTCAAGATAAAGGTATGTTGAATGCAGCATCAGGATGTTCTTTAATTGATCTTACAGCTTCGGAGGCATGGTATTTGATTAATAAGATGGCTTTGAATCATCAACAGTACAGTATGAGAGATACTAGAGGTGTACATGAGTTGGGAGCTTCAACAGCTCAATCCAAAAGAATGGAGAGTTTGGAGTCTAAAGTTGACTCTTTGGAGAGTAGAATAACTTCACAGTTGTCCTTCATCACTGCAGAACTGAAAAACATGAATGTACATCGCTTGACATCTTCTATGGATCTTATTACACCCAGTTGTGATACTTGTGGGTCAGTGATGCACATATCTAGTGTTTGCCCCGGTCGGGATGAAGAGGTGTCTACAGTGTATTAGGGTCGGACCAATTAGAAACAGGACCCTTATTCAAACACTTATATTGAGGGATGGAAGGCGAACCCTAGGTTCAATTGGAGGAATGAAGAAGGAAGGGGCCTAAACAGATTTCAACAAGGGGGGTCAGCTAGCACTTCTACTAATCAGTTTCCCAACCAAAAGCAAGCGCTGACTGTCCTACCAAAGGGGGACACTAACCAACTTTTGCACAATATCATGGCTTTAATGAAGGAATAAAGAACTTCCAACAATACCCAGTTCAATGCAAT
>JANSVA010000007.1:26202838-26222464 GCA_025504915.1 Erythroxylum reticulatum | reverse complement strand
CAATATTGTGCACTAGTCAATTACTTAATAGAAGCTGAATTAGTAGAGAGTTACTTTAACGTTTCTCATCTAGCTTATATTACAATTTATGTGGTTTCTAGGAGCTCTATGCAATGGATAAAAAGATTACATCTAAACATTGACCTGTATACATTTGAGACCTTATATCAACATGAATACCTCTGCAGATATTTTGAGTAATACATGAGACTGACAGTTTTGGATCATGAAAGTGAAAGACCGTAAACCTTTAAAGTCATGAACTTGGCAATCTTTGAGGTCCCAGCAGAGTCATTTTAATTGACTTGGATGTATGAAAATTCCAAGTTTTGTTAATTAAAATCAAAAGGGTGCAGACTTTTTGGACTTTCCTAAACTCTATGTGTGTGTGCGTGCTTGTGTAAAGTTAAACATTTTGTAGTTAGATATGTACACAATAAAAGGTTACAAAAAATTAAGAAACGTCTGTAATAAAAGACTTATCCACCAACCTTTATAAAAATGGGCTACAAAACAACAATTTCTTTAACTTAATGATAGTGATTTTTACAATTAGTTTTTTTGTTTATAATTGTGGATGTTCAAAAGACATTAATTGAACAGCTGTAAATGAATTAATTTAATACTGGACCGACCACAAGGACCCATAGGAGGCATGCTCAGATAGCTAAAAACATATATATCTTTCCACCAACTGAGTGGGACATTTGTGGATATCTCACTATTAACTCTAAAGAAGTAAAACAATGGTATGATGCTCTCAAAACTTGACACATTAATGCGGGTGAGTATACGCATCATCCTTTCTTAAAAGAATTGCATATCAAAGAAAAATCTCATGATTTGATTGTTGACAGAAGTTAGAGATATTTGGCGTGGATTTGTTGTTCGGTATTTATTAAATTAACTAGATAGTTTTATACTACCTTCAAATTTGATAAATCGAATAATTTTGCTTTATGTAGTCCCAATGTGGTATAATACAGATCAATGGGTGTCAAATTTAAACAAAGCATTACTAAATTTAATTTGGCCTTAGAGTTGATAGATATAGAATATGCTAATTCGACTCAATAAAAGAATCTGTAATGGACTATGGTGCTTTTAGTTCTTCTAGAATGTGGATATGAATGTCTTCTAACTTTAACTATTTTGAAAGGAAGGCCAAAACATTTGTTTACACTAAAGTTGAGTTGTTTTTTATTTGGTGTATATACACAAAGTATACATCAATTTCGGTGCTTGGTTGGCTACATAGTTTCATACAGATATCTTCTAATAAGAGTTTATGTCTTGGTTCCGTTATTACTCATTTAGTTATTAATCTCAATTTGTTTGACATAACTGACACTAATATACATATAGCTTGTGAGATGAAACAGTTAGACATGGCTTGTTTAAGCAGGATGAGGATACTCGAGTAATAAAGGAGAATATTTTGTTTTATACCACGTGATCCCCCTCGTAAAGATTCATCATCATCACAATAAGAGGATCGTGATGTTCCACAACCTATGTCTCTTCTGGCTCCACCAATCTGACAAGAACATCATTTTTAGTTAGAGAGATTGGAATGTAAAACTGTTTAACTGGAGAAGACTTTGGATGCTCTTCTCTAATTAACAAGGGTAACACCATAGTACATCTCAATTTAGATACTCTTAATTCAAAGGAGTTATTTACTATATTCCTTATTTTATGATGATTATTTTTGTTGCATAGGAGCATCTTGTGCATACATTGTGGACAGTGTATGATTTAGATGTAGGGAAAGAGAGAATATATGCCTTGATGAACTTTGCAATTTGTGCTTGAACTCATAAATACTATGATTCACATATTGATTATTCCTTATGATAGCCTAATAATTTTCTTATTTTTGTTTAAAAATAATCCACTAAGTTAGGATACATTTTTGGTTAAGAATTAATGCATGAGAGAGAAAAGTATGATTAATATTTTTCATTAAATTACTTCAAGTATCAAATTGGTTTTGTTGAATGAAAGTATACAAAACTTGATGCATTTTGACACCTATGTGAGCATTAAACCTAAAAGCATTCATCAAATTTGTGCTTATACATTTTTTTGGTTGTATGTTATCCAACATGACTTTTTTATGCTAGAATTTGCTTTTGAATACATATGAGACTACATTTTTCATGAATTTGTGCATAAATATGATAAGGGCACTTAAGGTAACCATGTTTCGACTTAAACAAGTCTACCTCACTTTTTATCTCTAGAAAGCTAATTTGAATCTTAGCCTTTCTTTTCTTAAATACTAAACTTGTTAAAAGCCAAATTTACCCTCTTTTGTTGATGTCCTTAATAATTTTAAGCTCCTAAATTGAAGAAATTGTATCAATATTATTTGCATGTAATTTTGACTATTTCCATGAAAAGTAAATTAGTTATTCAAGTTGCATTGTTAGATTTTTCTTTCTTTTTTTAAGAATGGGGGAAAAGTATAAAAAAAGAGAAATCTCTTCTTTAATTTTCTTGTTTTAAAAAATGAAAAAACAAAACAAAAGAAAAAAATGTTAAGGTGATTAAAAAGGATGTTATTTGAATCAAACGAGTTTTGGAAAAAACTGAATCAAAACTTGTGTGGATAAGTTTGTAAGATTTCCTTCAATTTATTAACCTAATTTTTTTTCTTTTTGTCATACCTTACCTGAGCCACATTATAACCCTTATTAAGTCCCTTTGATTTATGCATTAGGTTCATTACTTTTCAATAGCGGAGATATGATTTTTTTGATTTGAGAACTTAATGAACCCTAAATACTTTAAGTGTATAGAGTGAAATATATGAATAGGTGTTAAGTTTTGTCTCATTTGATTTTAATGGAACTGATGAGATGTTATGTTTTCATTCTAACAATGTGTCTTATGTGTACTTGTTCTCTCAATTGTAATTTTATCTTAAACATGTAATGTGAATTAAGTTTTGGGATATTTGATAACATGAAAGAAGATGAGAAGTTGTTATATGCTTAAGGACAAGCATAAGTCTGATGTGGAGGAATTTGATAAGATGTTATTTGGTTACATTAATTGGAATTATCTCCTTTATTTTAGCTACATTTTGGTGCTTAAATACAAAATTAATATTTGTTTTGTTTTAGGAAATGAAAAGAGAATATTACATAAAATTGGAGCATTATTGGCCAAAATCACGAATTTTGGGAAAAAAATTAAACAGATTAATGTAGTGGATAATATGAGATCATGTCATATGTCAAATTCACTCCAAGAGCTTAAATTCAACTAGGAAACATATTTCGATCCCTATTATATAGGGATTTGGATTTGTTTTAGATATGAATCTTTACAAGATAGAAGTAGGCTAGGTTTTGAGTAAGAATAGAAGGGAAAAACACTTCCAACAACTTCTCTATTATTCTATTTTCTTTTCATTGTAATTTTCTCACAATCTTTCATCTTTTCTTCATTTTTTAGTGATGGAATAAAATTCATGTGGTTAATATTGATAATCATTGATTTAATAAATTAATTTAATATTGATTATTTTATAGTTATCTATAAATTAAGTGATATGTACTTGTCATGACAAATTGGTATAAGTGGCAAATAGGTTATCTATGAATTTGCATATTTGACTTATGAGAAACAAGAAAACTAAATTGAATAGTTATAGCTATCTCAATTATTTAATTTAAGGTTTAGTCTTTTTCACTATGCTTATAGCTTTCATTTAATTGATATGGAATGCTATTATACCTAATCAATTTATGCTAAGTTTAGTTTGAATGATGGGTTCAAACCAATTAATTTAGAAAAATGAGAGCCTTATTATGGCCATCCTAATATATTTAGGACTAAATGCTTGAATTATCAAAATTATTCTTTTTAGAGAAATGATCAATATTGCACTTGGATGATATATTTCTCTTGAATTGGAGTTAAGTAACATTGAATGTCTCACTTTAATATTAGTTTATTTATTTTGGTTCCTTATTAGTTTTAGTTAATTATTTAATTAATTGCAAACCCCATTTGGTTTGGGCAATTGAAATTTAAAAACTAGTTTTCAGTTCTCTTGGGATTCGACTTAGTTCCTGACTACTATAAGAGTTTAGAGAATTGGAATTAATTTTGAGGACTTTGACAACTAGATCAGTGAGTGTATCCTATTATTCAAGAAAATTAATCTCTTATCTTAAATGTCTCATTCTTGTCAGTTTGGGGACTTTTTTGGTTGTCTACTATTTTATAGTTGTAAAGGGGACATTTGAAGCTATTTCCTATAGCTCAAGATTTTTTATAATTATGAAAAAAATATCGCACTACTTTTTTTATTGTAGGTGATCATTATCATTAAAGTAGGGTGCTCTATTAACATTTCATCCCTTTTGGTTTGATTATAATATGCCTAATTATTCAATTATTATCTTTACTATAGGATTTTATTTCAAATACTAGCTTAATAAACCTATTACGATACCAGTTATTAGTCTCTAATGCACCCAAAAGGGGCATAAATCAGGTATTAACAAAATTTTTAATGAAATATTTGGTAATTTAATGTATTTATAAGCATAATTTATAAAAATATGAATATATGATATAAAATAATAAAATTTAACAACCTACTTAAGCAATAATGTGAAAGGGTAAGGGAATAGAAATTCAAAACAATTTTATGGTGATTTAACAAACAACCTTTACTTATAGCCACTCCTAATACTCTTATGAGATTTCCACTATAACTATTCTTTACAACAAGACTAACCTTTGTATAATCTTTTCTTAAAAAAGAGGAACCCTTATATAATCTTCCTTAACAATAAAGAGGAATCTTAATGCCACTTAGAACACCTCCAATTACAATAGACAAAACCCTAGTAGAAACTTATAACTCAAAATCTCTAACTTTATCACTTTAATAAAAGTAAAGAGGCTTACTCGCTTAATAATTAGATAATGAATGCTCAAATGTTTAATAATTGCTTAGAAATATGTGTAAAAGATACCTCGATGTTTTTTTTATATTAGTTAAATAATGTGAAAGGGTAAGGGAACAAAAATTCAAAACAATTTTATGGTGATTTAACAAACAACCTTTACTTACAGCCACTCCTAATACTCTTATGAGATTTCCACTATAACTGTTCTTTACAACAAGAATAACCTTTGTATAATCTTTTCTTAGAAAAGAAAAACCCTTATATAATCTTCCTTAACAATTAAGAGGAATCTCAATGCCACTTAGAACACCTCCAATTACAATAGTCAAAACCCTAGTAGAAACTTATAAGTCAAAATATCTAACTTTATCACTTTAATAAAAGTAAAGAGGCTTACTCGCTTCATAATTAGATAATGAAGGCTCAAATGCTTAATAATTGCTTAGAAATATGTGTAAAAGATACCTAGATGTTTTTTTATATAAGAACCAATGAAAAAAATGTTTCTATAGGATTTTGGGACAGTTAATAACTGTTAGATCTAAAAACTAGTTGTTATGACAACTAGTTCAAACACATTAGTCATCAATAGGTCATAATGGTTGATCGACAACTAGTTTGAATACATTAGTTGATGACAAGGTCATAATGGATGACCAATATGCATTTAATGGACAATATTCACTATGTCCATATTGGTAGACCAATGTATCACTTAGAGGGACATTGATTAACCATATCACTAAATTGGTTAACCAATGTGTTGATAATTAGCCTTACTCTAGTTTTAACTTATATTGGTTGATCTTTAACCTATATTGGTCTATTAATCCCTTTAAAGACTTAAAATGCTCAAATTTGACTTGTTAATAAAAAATTAATTAAAAAACTTTCAGAATATCTCCTTAAGAGTGTTAAAAGATCAAGAGGTTTTAAATGTTTATATAAAACTTCTTGATGAATAAGACCCATGTAATAAAGTAAGATTAAATGTTTATATATAGTGAGCCTTCACGATTACCAAATTAACAAAATGAGATTATAATTAACATTATAAAATATATAATGACTTTGATGTGCCTTGATCTTCTTTTATTCTTGACGTGATCTTTACTTTAAAGGGTGCAAATTTTAACTTTTCTTTATCATCTACATAAACTATCTTCTCGATTTATGATTACATCTCATTCTTATATTACTTCTCATTAATATATTAAACTTATTAGTTGTACTTTTATTTTGTTTTCATCAAAATATTATTTAGAATATCCTATTTTTAAATATAAAAATTAGATGCATAATATGATTAAATAATTATTAAGAAAATTTTGATTTTTTGAATGCTAGGAAACTGAATTCGTCAAGTGATAATACTTAGAATTGACTCAATTGATTCTAATAGAAATTAAATTTGCGTGTGATATGTTTTATTTCTTACATGGATAACTTTTTTTATTTTAAACTTTTAGAGCTTGACTTTCATCTTTTTAATATTACATTTAATGATGTGTTTGAGCCAAATTTCCTACCCTTTTTAGCCTTATATTAAGTTTAAGCTTTTTTTGAAAGAACCTTTAGCCTTAAAGAAAAACAAGTACTTATTCCCCAATTCATTTTTAGTAGAGCTTTACGTACAATTTGATGTGGTTTTTGAGAATATGATTTAAGGAAATAAGTGTAGGGAAGATGGCGAAGTGTATGAATGTTGGCCTCGAAATTTTTTTCTTTAAGTTAAGTATAATTTAAAATAATTTTTGAGGTTTTGATAGATTAATCATTTTGAATTAGTTAATTATGTCAAAGTTAGTAGGATTTATTGCATGGGTTAATGGAATTAAAGTGTTAAGGTTATAAGAATGTTCAAGAGTATTTTGGCAAGACATTTAAGGTTAAAAGAACATAAGCCTATAAGAAAGGATAAAATGGACTTTTTGGGCTCATTAAGGGCAGAAATGAAAGAAAGAAATGTAGTCTTGCTTTTTAAGAAGAGGGAAAAAAGTGAATTGAGAGAGAAGAACAAAAATAGAATAGAAAGAAGAAGTTTCAGTGGAGAGGAGAGAAAAGAAGGAAAAATAGTTAAGGTTTCATCATTTCTTGGATTTAGGAGAGATTTTGAAGTGGTTCAAAAAGAGAAAAAGGTAAAGGAAGAGAAGAGCTTCCATTTGAGCCAAAGATCTCTTCATTTGGTGAAGAATTAAGGGGATCAAAAAAGGCAAAAGGAACAAGAGGAACAAGAGGAGGCATTTTGAGCAAGTCTATAAACAAGGAAATCAAGGTGGGTTACATGTTTATAATAGAGTTATGAGCCACTAATGCTTTTCCAACTCAAGAAAATAAAAACGATTTCATTTACTTCATAAATGTTGCTTTTAACTTTTTTTAATGATTCGAGAAATTGCAACATGTTGTTGTATGAATTTTGATGATGAAATGAAAAACAGTTTTGAAATATTTATGTTATGCCTTGAAATATGTCATGGCTCTTTGTATAAATGAAAAGAAAGCATGAAAGTATGAGCTTATGGTAAAATGATTTGAGCATGATTATGTGCTTTTGTTTGGGCGAGAGTGGAACTATTTTGTTCATCACGTGCACGTTGATAAGAGCCTTCTCTCGACTGCCCACTTGTAGCATATGAGCTTCGAAAAGTGGACTCATTCTGTTCATGAGGTAAATTTTGGTTTCTCCATTCTATTTTCATGGAACTCTTGAGCCATTTGGTTATGCATTGCATCTTTTGAATTGTCAAGAATGGTGCATAATGGAGTGTTATGCTTTGATGATTAAAAGTGCATGCTATGTTTATTTGATGATGTAAAATTATGACCTTTGAGATAGACTTGAGAAATTGAGAATTATGCGCTTTATGAATTCAATCTAAATTTTCTATGACAACATTTCAACGATTTTTCTTATTTTACATTATAAACTTGTTACCCACGAGCTTTCAAGCTCACCCCCTTTTCGTCCCATCTTTAGGTGATAGCTAAGAGATCAAGCGATCAAGAGCTTAAGAGAAATTACTCCAAATTTGCTTATTTTGTATTTTGAGTTGGTTTTGGGAAAGCACAATATTTTAGTCGCATTTCAAGAATCTTTTGTAATTTTAGATTTTGAGACGAAGATGTAATATGGCTTGGAATGCCATTAGAGATTTGTAAAACTTTATTCTTTTGATGCTAACGAAATATGAATGGTGTAGGGATGATGTGAGTTGAAATTAGATATATGTGAAGAAGTTATCAACTTTAGTTGATGATTTTGAACATGAATTGTTGATATATATATATATATATATACACACACATAAGTGGGATGTTATGGAAAAGAAAGATAGGAATTATGACTAATCAGATGTAGTTGAATTTGATGAGACAAATAAGTTGAGATTTAAGATTTTAATGAAGTCAATTTGGTAGCTGAATGGTTATGTTTAGGACATTCCAAGTTTGTACAGTGCAAAATTTCAAATCTACCATAGGGGAAAAATTAGTGTTTTGACTTCAGGGGAAAATATAGATTAATTTAGATTGAATTAGGAAAAGTTATCTTCTATAAAGTTTTAGCTTATCTTTCTATCTTTCCAACGGTATATAGTATGAAATTTTTGGATATCGGAGTCGAAAGATATGATCCTTATAAGTGGACATGCCCAAGAGTATAGACTGTATCATTTGGTGACGACATGTATCTTCTGGTCACTGTTTATCTTACATTGTTTGGTCCAATTTTAACCCTTTAGATGATTGAATCTATTTTCAAAGTCTTATGAAAGTTGTATATCTTGAAGTTCTCTTTCAAATCGTCTAAGAATGACCTTGATCCGATATCTCTAGAGAAAGTTATGGCAATTGTCCCAAATCGTCTAACCCTTCATCTGGTTTAGTTTGACCCTATTGTCTTGTCCAATTTTGACCCTTTAGATCATATAATCTATCTTTAAGTATTCATAAATTTGTGTATCTTAAAGTCCTCTTTCAAATCGTCCAAGAATGACCTTGATCCGATATCTCTAGAGAAAGTTATGCCAATTGTCCCAAATCGTTTGACCCTTCATCTGGTTCTGTCTTAGCCTATGGTCTGATCCAATTTTGGACCTCTATATGAAACAATATATTTAAGATCTTCATTAATGTTGTAAATCTTGAAGTCCTCTTTCAAACAGTCTAAGAATGACCTTGATCTGATATCTCTAGAGAAAGTTATGCTAATTGTCCCAAATTGTCTGACCCTTCATTTGGTTTCATCTGACCTTATTGTTTGGTTCAGTTTTGACCTTCTAGATGACATAATATATCTTTAAGGTCTTATGAAAGTTGTAGATCTTGAAGTCATGTTTCAAACCCTCTAAGAATGACCCTAATCTGATATCTTTAGAGAAAGTTATGCCAATTGTCCTAAATTGTCTGACCCTTCGTCTGGTTTCGTCTGACCCTTCGTCTGGTTTCTTCTAACCCTATCACCTGTTCTAATTTTAACCCTTTATATGACAGAGCCTATCTTTAAGGTCTCTATGAAAGTTGTAGATATATAAGCCCTCTTTCAAACTGTCTAAGAATGACCTTGATTCGATATCCCTAGTGAAAGTTATATGAATCATCCCAAAAATAGGTTCAATATAATTGAGAATAAAAACATGTTTGATTCTTTTAGCCATAACTGCATCATCCGACCCCCAAATGAGAGGATTCTTATTTTTGAATAGACTGGAGACATAGATCTACTAATGATCTGAAGGAATAGAATTCTAATTTAGTCGCTAAGACTTTCAATTTCTGGATGGAAGTTGGGTGTAGTGTATTGATTCAGTTAATAACAGTCTGAAAATGTTTGGGCCCTAACTTTTAGATTTCTGAACCAAATTAAAGAATTTTGGTGTCATTAGAAACCTAAGACAATGGGGAACAAATGTTCTGAAGAATTCAAATTGTGATTTCTACTTTGACGTTTCCCAAGTGTTTTGAAGTAGAAGCAATGTGTTTGCTCATGTTCTATGATTCTGAATGTTGGGCTCCGAAAGCGGGGTCCAACAATGAAAATGTTGTTGGCATGGAATTTTGTGATTGAAAAAGAATGGAGGAAAAAGGGTAACTGCAAGCATATGAGGATTTATTGGAAGAATAGATCCTTTATTTTATTTATAGATTAATTTGTTAATGCTTTACTAGTTGTGAATATTTTTGTTTTACTTATGTGTTTCCTTTGATAACCTACTTATCTTTTTTCCCATTCCGAACCTACTTATCGTTTTTCCCATTCCAAACCTATGAAATCAGATTTTTTTTAAGCTTACGACAAGTTTATTTTCATAAGAATATGGTGACAGTACTTCACCTAAATTTCAAAGACTTGTGTGAATGAGTGACTCCCTGTGAGAAAATTGTCAAATAGAAGTATTTTGAGCTTAATGAAGGAGGTAAAATAGTGTTTGTTCTATTTATTTGTATAGTGATTTACCTAAGAAGTATTTTGTATTCATGTTTTGCAATGTAATTGAGACTTGAATTTGTATATCTTGTATGATTAATTATAAAGTTAACTAATGTGTATAGGTCGATGTTTGAGAGAATCATTATAGTAAACCCACATGAGAGTATAACTTTTCCACTAGGGACACCTAAGGGTTTAAAGGCTTGTAGCGTATTGCTAAATGTCAATGTACACTTGTAAAAGTCGAATTACTCTTACTTTCGTTTGTTTTAGTTTAGGTTAACAGTTAAGATTTATCTACTCAAGGACAACCAATGAGTTAGGTATGAGATAATTTGATATAACAATATTTTACATGTTATTTTGGGGTTAATTTAATTAGCATTTGGCATATATATATTAATGTTTTATATAGATTTTATTATGTTTTTTAATGTTTAGTTTATTATCCTGTAGGTGATGAAGTTTAGGACTAATCACGAGATTAATTGTAAATTTCTTCATAATTCTCTAGTTGATAATATTTTGGAGTTATTTAAAAGATACAAATTGAAAATAACTTTATACAAAACTTCCAAAGTTAATTCTAACTCAAATATGTCAAAAAGTTGAGAAGTTAGAGGAGTAAATCATAATAGGCATTGTATTTGTTAAAGTAATAAGTGCTTGTCTTTCACAAAGAAGTAAAGAAACAAAATAAGATCGATGCTGAAATTGATCCTAGATTTACTCGTCATTTATTTACAAGGAAAAAAATTACAAAATCGGCGTTGCTTATACAATGTGTCAGGTACTAGATACATCATAAATTATGATGCATAAAAGTTTCTGAATAAGACTAGCACTGGTTCCCATACCTAATCTATAAGGATTAGTGATTCTTCAAATTTAATTCATGTAAAACTCTATAGGTAAATACATGTATTAGAATTAACTTAAGGGACTTCTAGTTGACTAAGAGTAGCATTATGGCCTAAGCTGAGTCTGGCTTGGTCTAACTTGAATTCAATAATTTCAACCTAATTTGACCAAGCTTCATACTAGGCTTAGGATTGTTTTTAAAAAATTATAGATTTCATGTTGAGATTAGGCTCAAGCCTATTGGCCCAACCTAGCCAGAGTCAAAAATTTCATGTTTAAATAAGATGCCAAATGATGCCATTTTTGCTAAGCAAATGACATTATTTCACATCCTTGACATTAGAGTCACTGTGTCTATATAAAACAACATCATTTGAAAAAGAAATTGTGTGGAATCACTTAAACAAGACAAGATCAAGGATAGAGTTGAAAAGGATAAATGTGAGTATTGTCATAAGATGTTGGCTAAGAGTTCTAAAGGTGGAACATGTCATTTGAAGAGAAATATGGAGTTGTACAATAAAAAGATCTTGGTATAATATGGTTAAACATTTTTTTAACCTTAACCTAATGAGAGGGAAGAATGAAATGATTGCAAAAAGTTATGAAAGCAAAAAATAAAAGTTTTTAATAGCAAAGCCTAAGATGATAATTAGTTATAAACAACCACTCTTCATTATTGATAGTAAAAACTTCAAGATGCTTTGGTGGACTGCTTAATGATTGAAACATCAGCTCTTAACTATAACTCTCGATAATTGTAGCAAAAATGATGCAATGATAGAAAAATTGAAGAATAATTTGCATATGGAGAGCTTGTTGATTGGTGAAAGGTTATTATATATGCTTTGTTTTTTGCATATTGTCAATTTGATTATAAAGGACAGGTTGTAGGTGATAAAGGAAGTGGTAGAGTCAATTCAAAATAACATAGTGTTTTAGAATGCAAACCCTAAAAAAGTGAAAATTTTTGACGACACTGTACAAAACTATGCATTCCATGCAATAAAAAGTTAGTTTTGAATTATCTTACTAGATGAAATTCAATATTTAAGATGTTAGAGCCGTTAACCAATTATGTTGAGGTGTTCATTAGGCTAACAAAAAGAGATTATCAATATAATTGCTTACTGATAGAAGAGTAGTGGGAGTTGGTTAAAGAACTTTATGCAAAGTTGGAGATATTTTATAATACTACTGAGTCGTTTTTATGAATAAAATTTCCAACTTCACTCATTAGTTTTGTATGTTTAAGATCAAGCAAGCTTTACCTGGTTGGATATTTGATTCCAAAGAGGTGATTTGGGTCATGGTTGAGTAAATGATACAGAAACTTAATTTTTATTAGTATATGATTGGACAAACTATGACAGTTATTTATGTGCTAGACCTAACATATAAGGTGGAGAGGCTATATTTTTATGATCAAAAGTTATATAGTGATCAGGCTTAAGAAAATATGGATATCATTAAACAATTATATATGGTTTTTTAATGATTATCAACTAATATTATAAAAAGATCATAATCGTAGTAGTTCAGTATCAACATCAACTTCAATTTCATTTATTATTTATAATATTAATGTGAGTCTCAAATTTACACAATTGATAAAAGAAAAAAATGGTTAACACTTCTTATTGTAAAATAGAGTTAGACAACTATTTAGAGGTAGAAGTTGTGACTAAAGTTAAAAATGTGCAATCTAATGTATTGATATGGTGAAAGACATATAGAAGTACTTATACTATCATGCAAGCAATTATATGAGACCTTATAGTAATTCCAGTATCTACTATTGCTTCAGAGTTTACTTTTAGTATTGACAGTTGGATAGTTAGTCCTCATGATGCTCGACTTCATCCTACTATTAAAAAGACCTTATATGAGCTTGAAGTTTGTTAGATGATGAAGATATTCGTAGTAAACTTTATTGTTTATGATATATTATTGTTTTTTACCTTATTAATTTTAATAATTATATATTATATTCTCTTATATTGCCTTTTTTAAATTGATACAATTGTGAAGACTAGTCTTCTAAATTAAAAATTTTGCATAAGAATATTCAATGTTGAAGGTATGTTTAATTGTTAATTATAATATATTGAATACTTATTTGAAACAGTTGTTGCATAATTACGCATAATTACCATAATAATGTTTCTATATATAGATAAAGTGGTGCAAACTATTGACAATCCTAATCATAATGATTACTTAGCTTTTTCCTCTACTGTAGTTTTGTTTTCCTTCATCTTCAATTTACTATATTTTTTTCATATGATTGCTTTGGTTTTTTTAGAATTTAAGATAAAAATCTTTACCTATATGATTTTATACAGTTAAAAAAGAAAACTTTATATTGTTATCTCTTCCTGTTAACTCAATTTAAGTCTCCAACTATAATTGATGTCTTTTCGTATCCTTTTCATTTAGATAATAATAGCACTATAATAATAAAGTTTAGAAAAATAACATAATTTTGACAATAACCATGATATTTATTACATAAGAAAATTCATGAATTGATATTACTTTTTCGTATGTTAAATGCAACAGGCACTATTTTATTTTTACTCTTAAATAAGCTATTAGCAATTGGTTCGAAAACAAAGAGATAATAGGTTAAAGTAACGTTTTTTTAAAATTAAGCAAATATATTTTAATTAGTTTTTTTTCAAAAGCAAGATGTTGGACTTAATAATAATAATTTAATAAAGAAATGAAATGAATATGGATTCCCTATTAGGGTTCAGATTGTTTGACAAAAATGAGTAATTTAGAAGATTCAAGACTATATTTAAGAATTGAACTTAAGGCTTATAATACTAAGCTTCTTTTTAAAAATTAAATGAGTTGCAAAACAATTTTTTATATATAAAATGAAACATTTTTTAATGAAAATGAGTTTTAGGATTACAAAGTACTGTATAAATTTTTTATATAATCTTTTTCCTTCAACAAACATGATTACTAATTCATAATATGTATTTTTTATTGTATATTTCAAAATTGCATAGAGAGGCTCATTAAAATATCTAAAATAATTAGTGATAGTGTCCATAGTATCTATAAAATCATTTTACAAATAAGAAATATTCATGCTACATATTATCCCTATCGACCTAATGCTCAACTGTGCTTAAGCTTAGGCCAAATATCCTAGGCCCAACTAATAATTTTTAGTTAGACTCAATCCAAAAGGGGCCCAAGTCTGATTTGACCCATTGCCAATCCTAATTAAGAGATATTTTTGAGAAGTTTCATATTGTTTCATTATTTGTTTTGGCATTCAAGGAAGATCGAGAGCAAGATTGAAGAAGCCAAATGACAACTTCTATTAATTCTTTCTTTTACTTTTTTCTTTATATTGATATTATTCTTTTGTATTTATATTTGTTAT
Organism: Erythroxylum reticulatum; assembly: GCA_025504915.1. Classification (NCBI taxonomy): domain Eukaryota; kingdom Viridiplantae; phylum Streptophyta; class Magnoliopsida; order Malpighiales; family Erythroxylaceae; genus Erythroxylum; species Erythroxylum reticulatum. The sequence continues at coordinate 26,207,832 of JANSVA010000007.1, read as the reverse complement.
ATCTAGCGGCTAGAAATCTTTGTTAGTGTTAGGGGTGTAGATTTTATGGATTTTTGGTTACCAATATATGATTTGATTATTGGTTAGTTGAATTTATTTTCTTATTCTTAATTGTTGAGTTTATCCTTGATCACCCTATATTCAATCATGGGGATTATACTAAGGACTGACACATAAAGTATAATATGTGCACTGGGAGACTAGACACTTTAGTGTTAAAGAACAACAATATCCTAAACTTTAATGAAAACCATATAGATTAACTATGCTCAATGATTTTCATTAGGTTAAATTATGCAATAACATATGGTAGTTACCTAATTAGATATACTTAGATGCCTCAACAGAGGACATATATACCTTATATTAATTATCATTTCAACCTAAGTAATTAGTCTTATTTAGCAATAGGAATTCCATATAAGTAAACCTTGAAGCTCTAATATTTTCCTTATTAATCTTTTCTTTTAATTATTCCTTTTATCTAATAAGGGGCGGCCATACCTTTTCCATTTATTGATCGATTACATAGTGTTAAGCAATTTCAAACGTACTCATGCAAATGAATGCTCCAAGCGAAATTCTTGGGTTATTTAACTGAAAGCAAATCGATATTAAAAACGGTTGTTGAAACAATAATCAAAAGTAGGAAGAGAGGGTAGAGGAAGAGAGCATGTGCATGAATCCCTATTTAGTTAGTAATTACATTCTCTTAAACAAAATTTTTATTTTATTTATTTATTTTGCTTAACTAGGTTTAAAAATTTTAGTGACTTCTTTTTTTATATGGTCAGTACTTTGAAATTACTTCAGTTTAATAAATTACATATAGTTGATTATGTATGCTTATAATTATAAAATAGAACAGTTAAAAACAAATGCAAAAATGTCGCAGCTACATAAGCCAATAAATAAGTGGCATGGTTAAAATTAGTATTAAGAGAACTCATTTAAAAATAACAAAAATTTTCATTATTTTGTATAGTCAAAGCCTTTCATTTAGTAAATAATCAAGTATTTCACTCAAAAACCAAGCGCACACGAGTTCAATTTCAATTTGTTTGTAAGAAAGCATGGTAAGGAACTATGGATAAGTAGAATGTCCATAGCAAAAACAGTATAGCATTATGGAAAAAGTAGTCAACAGTGATAAGTTTATTAATTTCCAAAAAAATGATAAGTTTATTTAGTGTTGATCCTCATACAATTTGATAAAAACATAAGTAACATGATACTGGCAAGGTAGTGTGAAAATTGATTGGTTCTTATCAAATCTTCAAGTAGGAGATTATTAGAAGAATTTAGATAGTACCTACAATATCTGGATATTATTCACACTAGAAGAATCTAGATATTATTCACAAAATTTCTAGATAAGATAAATAATTTATGACATAAAAGTAAATATTAGAATGTGTAATAATTATAACAAATTGAAATGTGTGACCATAATTATTTTCATAAATATATAAATACCTAATAATTTTTGTGTTTTATATATCAAGAAACAATTTCAAACATCCATAAATAGAGCTTATAAGAATTCTAATCTTTAGGTTCCAAGTTACAAATATTAATATGTAACTTACTGTTAGAGAGTGCTTGTAACATCTCGTTCCTATACTAAAGGTTGGAGCTCTAGATTTCGGTAATGGAGAAAATAGCAATGAGAGATTAGAAGAAAGAGCATTTCATGCTCATGCATAATGTTAGCACTCATACATGTGAATTTGAATTTTTACACACATCAAAATGACTGTATATGCATTCATTGACAATTGCCGGGCATAATTGATTTATAAATGTGATCATAATTGGAATTGTGAATTTATTTGTATTGAAAATTGATTTTGAGAGTATAACCATTGATTTAGAATTTTTGGTGAAAAATGAAAATTTTCTAGAATTTAAGGGTATTTTGGGACTAGGAAAATTGCCAAGTGGCAAAACGATTCTTAAATGGTGGTAGAAATAAGAGTCAAATGACAATGGAAATTTTTATATGTGACACTAAGATTTAATGACTTATTTCATTAAAAATTAGGAGACAATTGGAGTAGAAATTGGAAACAAAATGGACCAGTCATTAAAGTGGACCAAATGGAACCATAGAGAAGTGACATGTGGCAAGTGAAATGTGTCACTTACCACACCACTTGTTTTAAATCACTATATTCATTAGGTGAAATACCCACCATTGGTCTTTCACTTGCTATTGTCTCTTAAATTCGTTAGCTTCATTTCTTCATCTTCTTCATTCACTTTCTTCTTCATTCACGACATCCTACCTTTACCTTCTTATGTTGATGTTTGTTATACTCTTTCACCTTACTTCTTCGATATTCATTGTCTCCTTCTTCTTATTGCTAAAAGACCCAACATATTCCACCTTAAAAAGGTCAAGATCGTGTACGTTGGAGGAGATAGGGTTTCACGGTGATTTGAAGATTTGGAATCTAAACAAGTAAGTCTAAGTATCACTCTTCTTGAATTGATGAATGAAACATGTTTTCATGATAGTTAAAAGTTAAATGTTCATAAAATGAGGACGGGTTTATGATGAAACGTGGATAAGAAATGAGGATAGATTCATGTCTTGCTTTTGTGTTTTGATGGATAATAGATTAGGGAATGACATAATGTTGGATTGGGTGAGTGAATGGTGATTAATGGGTGCTGGAAAAAATGTTGGCTATAACATTTTCTATCTAATTATGTTTCAGTTCTTTAGCCATAAAGTTTTTTATAGTTATCCAAATGTGATGATTCTTGATATGGAATAAAATAGAGACATATGGCTACATTTTTAATGAAGAAGTCGAATTCAAATTCTTTCTAGAGGGGTCTCAAAATCTGAACTGAATTTTAAAAAAAAACTGGGTATGCATCTGTGGAAGTTCGCTAAGGCAAACTTCTGGAAATTCACCACGGCAAAGTTGAAGGTTGGCTAGGATTTCTTTTCGGTAAAGTTCACCGTGGCCAACTCTAGGTTTCTCCATGGCGAACTTCTGAAAATATTTAGTGAATTTCTCTCTGGAGGAGTTCGCCGTGGCAAACTTCTCTGGCTTTGCCGCGATGAACTTTTCTCTATACTAAACATGTATCGGTATTTTGGGCATATCTTCTTCTATAGTTATTCAATTTGACTACGTTTTAATTTGGAGTAAACTAGAGACATAGGGCTACAAATTATCTGAAAAACTTAAATTCTTAATCGGAATCTAAGAATTTCAATTTCTGGTTGGAAGTTGAGTATAGGGCACTATCTCAGAATAAAAGCAGTCCAAATATATTTGGAGTATAACTTTCACAATACTGACCAAATTGAATGATTTTGGTGTCATTAGAAACTTAAGAGATAGAAAGACAATTCTCAAATAGAAAGTGGTCCAAAATTTCTTCATTTTCATTATACGATTGATCATGCATAGTAGACCCAAAGATGTGTTTTAGGAAAAATTTGGATTTTGATCAAATGAGTTATGAATTGGAATTCTAATGATCTTTATTGAGTTATAGATCATAAGTATAAATGTTACTTATGTGAGCTGGTAATACCAATGTTTACGTGATGAGAATGATAGAGCGATATCTGGGATTGTCATGAACATGCATTGTACATATTCCATATACACACTTGTGCATAAATGAATGCTTATAATTATGCAAATATTAATGTGTGTGTGCATTGTGTGTATTGCATAATTTTAATGCGCAAGATAAACATCCGCATTCAAATATTTCCAGATCATTGAAGCTAGTGCTAATCTGGAGTGTAAATTACTTAATTACTTATTTGTTTAAATTCTGTTTTGAAATAATTGAAGGAATGTGGCTTAATTGTTGATTCTGGACACTGAAGGTCCGATGATTGTGATATTGGATTGAGATATTAAAGTGCTGTTTGTATGTGAATGTGCAGAAATATATGCTTTATAATATGATTGACTGTGATAGATGTATTCCATACATGAATGCACAATTAGATAATGGCAGTTTTGACCAAAGTAGTCACTGATCAGAGCTTAAATCTCAAAGTGTAAAAAAGAGCCTCAAGCTTAGAAAGTGATTAAGTGCATAAGGCTTACTATGTAAAATGAGCCTTGTATCCTCTTCGGATAAGGGACAGTTATTAATGATTCTGGTATCCAAAATGGATACGGGATAGTTTAGGCACTTGGTCACAACAACGTAACAATTGGAAAAGAGTCTCATGAACATTTCATACGCATTTTTGTTAAGTATGTTTGATTTATTGAAATGCAAAATTGCTTATTATGCTTAAGTGAAAATGTGATACATGATCAATTATGTGGAAATGTTATTATATGTTATTTGAAATGATGTGTTGCATAAATTGAGTGAACCATCGATGATGGTTATCTCATTGAGTTCACAAAACTCACCCAAAACTTGCAATATTTTTTCAGGCTATGAAGAGTTACCCCGTTAGACAAACAAGAGTTGATCGACTGTGTGGTTGAGTCTTTAAATCACTCCCTTAGAAACTGAATCAAAAATTTAATTCCAAGGATTGTAATATAGAGTACAACCCCAGGTCGTTTCACTTAATCGGAACCTAGAGCAAATGATCTAAGCTAGCCTAATAGTCATGAAATGCAAACTAAATTGGTTAGGAGGGGTGTTTTGGTTCTTAAAGAAAACTAACAAAATTGAATAATTGTAAGAAAAGTGTGTAAAAAGCATTTTTGGAATTTTGGAAATAGAAAACGGAAAGATAAAACAAACGTTCAAATAGTGATAGAATCCTCTCAAAAATAAGCTTTGGCTATCATAGTTCAAAATAAATCTTGGCGGGAGTGAAAATCACTAAGTTTTCAAATGATAAACCTTAAAGAACTCTTTAAGTCCAAGGTTTTAATAAATGAACTCCATTTCTTAAAACCTTGTTGAATGCATCTTAGTGTGTGCAATGGGTAAGTTAATGTAAATGGTCAATTTGGGATCTAGCATCATCTCAATATCAAACACAA
>JANSVA010000007.1:26169810-26202738 GCA_025504915.1 Erythroxylum reticulatum | reverse complement strand
GAGAGTTTGATGAGATAATATGGGTAGTGGAATGGTTACGAAATGATGTTGTGTTAGAGGAAGTGAATTTGGGACAATTTAGATTGAAATTAAGGTTAGGAAAGATGGAAGGAATTTGGGGTGGTAAATTGACCATCTTACCTGTGGCGAAGTCAAGAGTTCGCAGCGGCGAACTTTTCCCGAAGGTTCAGGGGAAAATACTTCAGCATTTTCACTGCGACGAAACTTTAGTTGCCGCGGCGAGGAATTTTCTCCCAATTGTTTGCCGTGGCAAACACTCTGTTGCTGCGGCGAAGTCCTCCACTGCAGACGCTGTAAAATTTTTGTTATTGGAATTACCCTAAGGAGATTTTCATAGGAATAAGCTCATGTTTTATGACCTATGAGTTGGACTCCGGAAACAGTGTCTAACAATGATAGTTTTGAGACAAAGTAAAGTTGAAAATGAAGTTAAACGTGTGCTAGAAACATTTAGACGTAGTGTTTTCACTAAACATATATCTGTATTTTGTCCATATCTTCATCTGTAGATATCCAAATTGGATGATTTTTAATTTAGATTAAACTAGGGACATATGGTATGTTTTCTTTGAAGTAATTATATTTTATTCTATCTCTAATAGTTTTAAAATTTGGTTTGAAATTAAGTATTGTGTACTGCCATGGTGTGAGTATAGTCTAAAGTATTTTGTGTATAACTTCCATAATATTGAACCAAATTGTGTGAACTTGATGTCATTAGAAATTTAACACATATGCTAACATTTGTTTAGAAGAATGTATTGCCTAAATACTTCATTTTCCTTGTCAAAATGGCCATGAAAAATTGACCTGAAAATCCATTTTGAGAAAAGCTAGAATGATGCTTGGATTAGGTGACTAAATGTGTGATATGTATGAGGTGATAATTGAGGTTATAACTTAGTGAATGAATTGTTGATATTAATGTACTAAATGCATGAGGACAATGGGAATGAAGATGTTCATATGATTGTAGTTGTGATTCAAAGGAGTTGAGTAATATATGTTTAGTAAACGTGAATGAGAATTAGATATTATGAGAGCATATAATGCTAGAAAAGAAATGACAAAAAATTGAATTATGATATTAGAATAAGTAAGTGTTCTTAAGGCGTAAACCTAAAAATAAGCTAGACATATACAAATTATAAGGTTTGAATAATCAATAGACGTGATTAAGGAAACATATCGGAATAGTCAAATTGAGCATGCATTATACATTACACGTATACAATTGAATGTTTATTTGATTATGCAATTAATAATGTGTGTGTAATATGTGTATTACATAATGTTGATATAAAGGATAGAACGTTCACATCCAGATTTTTTGTATCAAGGACGCAAATGCTAATCTAGAGCATACTGTTAGTCGACCTAGATAGTCTCACTTCCATTGTTTGTTCTGTTTTAAATTTCTGTATTGAATTACTATTGAATGTGAATGTGATTGAGACAATTTTATAAATTAATAGTCCGAGGAGTTTGAAAAATGTGATAACATAGGAAATCTTCATTGAATGTGAATGTGAATGAAATAAGTGATACTCAACATTATTGTTGAATACTGGACCAAAGTACGATGATAAATGTGAATGTGAATTAGAAGCTAAAATCAAGTTACTGATTGAATATATGTGAATGTGATGCATTTCATTACATGAATGCAATAACAGATAAAGGTTGCTATGATCAGTAAGAAAAAGAGAGCTTAAAGCTCAGAATGTGATTAAGAGCTAAAGGATCACTATATAAAATGAGCCTTGTATCACCAATAGATAAGGGACAATTATTAATAAGCCTGGTATTCACAATAGATATGGGACAGTTATAGGCACTCTGTCACAACAATAACAACTGGAAGTGAGTCTTATAAGAATTACATATATATTGAATATGTATGTTTTGAACGATTGAAATGTATTGTTAAATTGTGTTGAATGAGAAATGTGAAAATTGTGAACAAAAGAGTTTTATGATGGTATATGATGATAAATGAAATGATTTGAATTATATGATTGTATAATTTGATGTGTTATATGATATGAGTGAACCATCGAGGATGGTTAACTCAATGAATTTGCAAAACTCACCAAAACTGCAACGTTGACCTTTCAAGCTTAGAGGAGATCTCCAGTTAGACAAGTTGGAGTCTAACCATCGCATTCAGATAATAGATAAAGGTCGGGATCAGTTCATGTCTGCATATATTTTTCTATTATTTTTATTAAAGAATGCATTCCGTAATTATTGTACCATGTGTATTAGAATAATTCTATTTTGTAATGACTTTTCAAATTGGAAATATTTGTAAATAAGATTGATCAATAAGTGTAACAATAATTGTGATTATGATCTTTATGAAAAAGCGGGCCTAATTTGATTAGTAGTTTTCTATAATATGTGTGTGATATTTGAAAAAAATTTGTAATGAGTTTGATTGTTTGACCCTCCTAGCCCAACACCTTTGTAGAGTGTATTTCTGAATACTGTTAGTATATTCAAGGATATGCACTATAAGAGTGGGTTGCTACAATTGACACCTTAGGTACTACACGAACAAATAGTGTGCTTGCAAATTATCAAGGTTAATTAATTAAAACTTACACACATCGAAAAACTATGATCAAGTTTTTGGCATCGTTGCTAGGGAGGTGATTAGTTTAATTCTATAAGTTGAGGTGTTTAGTTAGTTTTTATTTTTGTTTATTTTTTTCTATTTATGAAATCGTGCTTTTGCGTAAACACAAAAGTCATAAAAAGATTGAGTCACGCAGCTAAAACCTTAAATTTAGACATAACTTGATTAAAACGATCCATTAGGAAAGCTTGGTGTGAAGAAGAAGAGGAAATAATGATAGCAACAATGGCCGAGGAATTTTAGGAAGATTTGGACCATGGAGCGAACCAAGGACGTCAACAATGGACCTTTATAGACTTCATGAGACTAGGGTTCAATGTGGCTAAACAAGGAGTAGCTAGGCCACCGGTATAAGCAACGTTGTTTGAAATCAAACCAGCCCTCCTAAACATCCTTTAACAGAATGTGCAGTTTTATGGACTAACGAATGAAGATTCTAATGCACATATAGTGAACTTCCTTGAAATCTATGATACCTTTCAGTACCATCAGATGTTGGAAGATGCAGTTACAATTAGGCTTTTCTCTTTTACCCTTATAGATTGAACAAAGGCTTGGTATCATTCCCTTAACCCAGCGAATGTCAAGACTTGGGATCAGCTAGTTCATGCCCTTTTAGATAAGTATTTTTCCCTTACTAAGACAACGAAGATCATCAATAAGATTACTAACTTCTAGAAAAGTGACGGGGGATTGATCAATGAAGCGTGAGAAAGATGCAAGGATCCGCAATGAAAATGCCCACATCATAACTTACCCAAGGAATTGTTGTTGCAAATATTCTATAATGGAGTAACCCTACTTATAAGAGTCACGATTAACACAGTTTCAAGAGGATCACTGATGAGAACGACGGTAGCTGAAGCGGAAGAGCTAATAGAAGAGATGGTGAGTAATAGCTGCTTATGGACGACAAGCGGATTAAACAAACTACTACTTTTGAGTAAAAAAAGGAATTATGGAAGTTGATCAAATGATGGAGATGCAAGCTAAAATTGACAATCTAACTCGAAAGCTCAACAACATGAAGGCATCATCCTCAACTTTGTTAAAAGATATGCAATTAAAGTATGAACACTGTGGAAAAATGGACTATGATATGGTGGACTGTTTCCTGATTAAGGAAAGTGATCTAAAGCAAGTGAATTATATGGGAGATCAATATAGATAAGGAGGGGGAAACAATACCTACTCTAACACATACAACCCTGGGTAGAAGAATCACCCTAACTTCTTATGGAGGAACAATGCTGGAGGACAATTCAGACCTCAAGGACAACTAAGCTTCTAATAAGATAATTCAAGCTTAATGGAATCCAAATTGGATAGTATTTTACATATGTTTGGAACTTTAAACGATGCACAAAAGGAACTCGAAGACAAACTTGAACAAGTAATAAAGAACCATGCCTCGTCAATCCACAAGCTAGAGGTCCAAGTAAACTAATTGTCAAATGCTTTCTTTTAGCGAAATGTGGGAAGTCTTCCTAGCACTTCGGGAACAAAACCAAGGGAGTAACTAAAGGCTATTACACTTCAAAGTGGGAAAGAACTTGAACCACTGATAAAGACAATAGAGGACCCATCCATCCTGTTAAGAAAAATCAAGAAAAGGAGAAAGAAGCGAATACCCTCCTTACGTTGCCCCTCCATTGTATCAACCCAAGATCCCTTCTCTTTAACATATTATAAAAGAAGAAGCTAGATGCACAATTTGCAAAATTCATTGAGAAATTAAAGATGCTACAAATAAATATCCCATTTGTAGGGGCTTTGGAACACATGCCTAAATACGCAAAAGTTTTGAAGGACATATTATAAAAGAAGTATACTTGTGAAGATAATTATATGGTGGCTATAATTAGCACCTGTATTTCTTCGGATGCCATCTAAACTGAAGGATCCAGGAAGTTTCACGGTACCCTATGTGGTTGGTGAGTGTGAATTGACAAAGGGTTTATGTGATTTAGGTGCAAGTATTAACCTTATGCCTTTATCAATATTCAAGAAGTTAGGACTAGGTAAGGTCAAGTCAACATCAATGTTAATTCAATTAGCTGATCACTTTGTTAAAAGAACATTTGGAATAGTGGAAGATATTTTAATGCAAGTGGACAAGCTCATTATTATTGTAGATTTTGTGGTTCTCGATTTTGAAGAACATAAGAACTATCCACTGATCCTAGATCGACCATTTATGAATACAGGGAAAGCAATAATTGACCTTCACAAAGGGAAATTAACACTTTAAATAGGTAAGGATCAGATCAAATTCAATATGAATAAGGCTTTAAAGAATCCAACTGCGAGCGGCGCATGTATGAAGGTTGAAATTATAGATCAAAATTTGCAAGAACAAATTGAGAGTTACATCACAGAATTACAGTCAGTGGAAGCAAAGATAAACAATGGATATCAAAATTTTGAATCTAAAGGAGACAATGAGATGGAGGAGTCAGATGTTCAAATGCATTAAAATAAATTAATTCGAACTGAAACACCCATAGCATCATTTATAAAAAAACCGCCAACATTAGAGCTTAAACCTTTACCTGCACATCTCAAATAAACCTGTCTAGGGGAAGATCAAATGTTACTGATAATAATTTCCAACCAATTAAACAAGAAATAAGAAAGTAAGGTGCTAGAAATTGTTAGAAAGCAAATGAAAGTCATCGGATGGCAAATTGCTAATATTTGAGGTATAAGCCCAAATGTTTGCATGCATGAAATAAACCTAAAGGAAGGATGTAGAATGGTGAGGAAGCATCAATGAAGGTTGAACCCTAACATGAAGGAGATAATCAAACTCCTAGATGCAGGGATAATTTATCCCATCTCCATTAGTGAATGGGTCAGTCCAGTACAATGTGTACCAAAGAAGGATAGAATGTCAGTAATAGAAAGAGACAGTGGAGAATTAATCTAAAAAAGAACGATCATAGGATGGAGAGTATGCATAGATTATCACAAACGCAAATCAGTGACTAAGAAATATCATTTTCTTCTCCTATTCATAGACCAGATGATAGAAAGGGTATCTGAACATTCGTTCTATTGTTTCCTAGATGGATATTCGGGATATAATCAGATCTTCATTTACCCTGATGATCAAAAAAAGACCACATTCACCTATTTGATGACAAGTGTATGTCTGCACTCAATAAATTAAAGGAGGCATTAATATCAACACCAATTCTATCACCAATGTTGATACAAGTGACTAAGCCCCTTAGCACCTAAAATTTTTCTTATTATTTTATTTAGTTAGAAATGGCTTAAATAAATTATGAGGACATGATTGATTAGTTTTGGAATTTATTTTTTTAATTATGTCAAAGTTAGTAGGATTTATTGCATAGGTTAATGGAATTAAAGTGTTAAGGTTATAAGAATGTTCAAGGGTATTTTTGGCAAGACATTTAAGCATAAAAGATATAAGGCTTATAAGGAAGGGAAAAATGGAAGAAGAAATGTTGTCTTGTTTTTTTAAGAGAAGGAAAATTGTGAATTGGGAGAGAATAAGAGAAAATAAGAAAGAAAGAGAAGAGAGTTTCGGTGGAGAGGAGAGAAAAGAAGGAATGATAGTTAGGATTTCATCATTTCTTAGTTTTTAAGAGAGATTTTGAGATTGTTCAAGAAGGGAAAAAGGTAGAGGAAGAGAAGAGCTTCCATTTGAGCCAAAGATATCTTCATTTGGTGAAGAATCAAGTTAAGATCATTTTAAATCTTTTGGATTTTTGGAAAGGTTTTAGTTTATGGAGTTTAGAAAATCCATAGGTTTAAGTATTCTAGAATCAATTTTAGTGATTTTGCATTGTGGGATTTTCAATTGGATTCCTATTGAATGGGGTTTTGCTATTGTTGAAGGAAATCAAAAAAGGCAAGAGGAATAAGAGGAGAGGCATTTTAAGCAAGTTTTAAGTAAGGAAATCAAGATGGGTACCTGTTTTAATAGAGTAAATAAGCTACTAATATTTTCTTTTAATCAAGGAAGTTTAATGATTTGAATTTCATAAGTGTTGCATTTATTGTTTCTTGAATGATTTGAGAAATCGCTACATGTTTGTTATGTGAGTTGTATGATGATTTATGAAAAGACTTTGAAAGTGATTTTTTTATAAAAACAACATCTTTATGAAATCATTGTTTAGGAAATAGTTTTGAAATGTCTCATGTTTATGAAAAATCAAGTTTCGGAAATGTGCCATTTTGGGCAACAAGTTTTCAAGATGTGAATTATGTGTTATGTGGGTTTGGTATAGTTCATTCAAGTATTTCACGTGCACGTTGACTAAGTTAAAGGCTTTTCCTGCCTGCCCGCCAGCAGCATGGAGCTCCTTCATGGACTCCTCTAAGCTCACGGCTACGCAAAACCATTATGTGGGATTGCGTTAGTACGTTCTGTTTATGGCTAAATAGGGCCCTTATTGAAAATGTATAGTACGTTCTGCTTTGGAACTACCCAAACCAGTCTGATGTGCGTATATGCTTATATTACGTTAACAAGTTTGATGCATTCATTTTTTCTAATTTGTGGATCTGGTTGAAAACTTAAGAACCATATGTTTTATGAATTCAATGAAAATTTTCTATGACAAGTGAACTTTTTCAAAGGTTTTACTTTTTTTTTTATTATAAACTGTTGCTTATGAGCTTTCAAGCTCACCCTCTTTTCGTCCCATCTTCAGGTGAAGAAAATGAGATTGAGTAACCAAGAGTCAAGGCAACATTCTACTTTTGCAATGTTTTTACTAAATTAAGTTAGATTTTGTAAAAGTAGGACTTTAGATGCATTTCGAGAGTTATTGGGTTTGGTATCTTTTGTATTTTATATTTTGGTACCGATGATGTAATGTGGCTTGGAATGTTATTAAAGCTTTGTAAACTCCTAATTTTGTTGTTAATAAAATATGAATCATGTATGGATGATGTTGAGTTGGAATTAGGTATATTTAAAGAAGTTATCAACTCGAGATGATAATTTTTGAACATGAATTGTTGTTATATATATATATACATGAGTGAGATGTTATGGAAAGGAAAATAGGAATTATGAATGACGAGATGTAGTTGAATGGATAAGAATGATGTTGTATTAGAGGAAGTGAATTTAGGAAAATTTTCAAGTCTTTCATAAAGGTAATTTTGTGTTCTGACTTTTGGTCAAAAACTATATTGATCTAGGCTAAATTAGACAAAGTTGTCTCCTAGAAAGTTGTAGCTTATCTTTCTAGTTTTCTAACGATATATAGTATGAAATTTTTAGACATCGGAGAAGAAAGTTATGATCTTTAGAAGTGGAGATGTTCTGGAGAGTGTAGTTAGTGTTTTAGAACTTTAGATCATATGAAGAAGACCCTGTAGAAACCCTATCTTCTGGTTCAGTCTTAGACTGAAGCCTATCATCTGATTCAGTCTTAGATTGAAGCCTTTCGTCTAACTTTTCATCTGATCTCGTCTGGCCTTCGTTTGGTTCAATGTTGACCCTCTAGATGACAAAATCTTGCTTAGGTGTCTTCATAAAAGTTGTAGATCTATAAGTCCTCTTCAAAATCATCCAAAGATGACCTTAATCCAATGTATTTAGTGAAAGTTATGCTAATTGTCCCAAAATAGGCCTTAGACTGAATCCTTTCGTCTGACTCAGTTTAAGACTGAAGCCTTTCGTCTGTCCTTTGTTTAGTTTCGTTTGACCTTCGTTTGGCTCAATTTTGACCCTTTATATGACAAAATATTGCCTCATGATCTTCATGAAAGTTGTAGATCTAGAAGTCTTGTTTCAAACCGTCTAAGAATGACCTTAATCTGATATCTCTAACGAAAGTTATACTAATTTTCCCAAAAGAGATCTTAGACTGAAGCCTATCGTTTGAGCTTTAGTATGACTAAATTGTGACCTTATAGATGACACAATCTCACCTCATTGTCTTCATAAAAGTTGTATATATAGAATTACTCTTTAAAATAGTCTACAAATGTTCTTAATTAGATATTTGTAGTGAAAGTTATGCCAATTGTCCCAAATGAGTCCTTAGACTGAAGCCTTTCATCTGACCGTTCATCTGATTTCGTCTAACCTTTTTCTTGTTCAATTTTGACACTCTTGATGATAAAATCCCTCTTAAAGGTCTTCAAAAAAGTTCTATATCTTGAATTCCTCTTCGAAACCATCCTAAGATGAACTTATTCAACATTTCTAGAGAAAGTTATACTAATTGTCCCGAAACGGGTTCAATATGATTGAGGACAAAACCTTGTTTGATTCTTTCAGCCATAGCTTTGTTATCCTACCCCTAAATGAAGTGATTCTTAGACCAATAGATTCCTAACAAATTTTTATATACATAAAACTTGATAGCCTTTGGTGTTAATTGGAAAAAGATTGATCAAATCAAAATAATGGTATGGGTTGGAAGAGTATGAATTGGATATTTTACTGAACGTACTTTGGTATTTCGATTATATCTTAAACTGTAGAGCTCCTTATGAGATGATTCTTGTTTCAAAATAAACTAGAGACATGGATCTATAAATCCTCTAGAGAAAATGAATTTAAATTTACTATCTAGAACTTTTATTTTCTAGATGGAAGTTGGGTATAGTGTACTGTTCCAGTTTAATAACAACCCAAAAATGTTTGGGGCATAACTTTCAAATTGCTGAACTAAATTAACAGGTTTTGTGTCATTAGAAACTTAAGAGAATGGGGAACAAACATTATGAAGAAGTTAAATTGCAATTCTTATTTGAGGTTTCCCAAAATCTGTCCTGAAATTGAAGAAATGCGTTTGCTCACATTTTAGGAGTTCGTAGTTGGGCTCCGGAACTGATGCCCAACAGTTGTGGTATGAGAGCCCAAAATTTGGATCTTACATGTGCAAGTTTTGGGATATGTGACAATTGCAAGAGCGATTTTTAAGAGTTCGGTCTAATAGAATTAGTGAGAAAAACAATACTCTTTTATGATATGAGAAAATGAAAGTTTATGGATGTTTAGTGCGATATGTTAGACGTAGATGTAGTATTTATAGTTATGTCAGTGAATATGGTGACAAAATTTTGTTGTAGATATGTACTTGAATTGATATAGATGTGAAAATATTTTCATGAGTTGATTGATAAGAAACAGAGATATAAGTGGAAATGACAAGATTTAAGGTGTATAAGCAGAGTGGAATTGAAATGTTGAACTTGGAAGTTAGAATGATTGTTTAATTGCTATGATAAAGTTATGATCTAGTATAAGAAGATATTAGTGGAAATTGAGATTAGAATTTCATAATGGTTATGCATCAATAATTTCGAATTAATTAAGGATATTTATATGGAAGATTCATAAGATGAAGGATATATATAGTAAAGAGAAAGTTGGAAATGCATACAAGATAGGATTTGATGTGTGAATGAGATTAAGAAAAAGATGTAGAATTGAACGAGAAGAGTTAATGCACTCAATATGGTAGTTGAAACATTAAGATATTAGAAAAGGTAAATCCTGAAAAATTGGAGCATAGTTAATGTTAAAATGGGATGACTTTGATGATACACGCCTAAGAATATACGACAGTAATTATGTTGATTTTTGGTTATTAGAACATTATGACCTTGTAAAAATGATAAAAATTGGTCTTCCTGAGGTATTAAGGATGGCTGATAATGTGATGATGATAACAGATGATTGATAAAGATTGCATGAATAGTATAGATGATAGTAGCAAGAAATCTTCTTTCTAAGAAGAATTTCAATGAATTAGATTAAGCAGATCAGATAGTTTATGTTAAGAATGATCAATGAAAGAACAAATCAGAAATGAGTACGTAATGATTCAAAAGTAAATATTGGAGTCATATCCTTAGCAGAGACTTAAGCATAAGAGGTAGAAGGTACTACTAAGAATGTATGTATTTTTGTTTGAGGTAAAGTATCCAACTATGTGATTAGATTCTTAAAATTGAGGTGGCATCATTGCTAATATGAGAAGTATATAGGTCCATGTTATATTCTGTGTAAATATGTTCGAGAGATACAAATTTGACAAAATGAAGTATTACAAACACTAGAAGTTAAGATTGAAAATAAATTGAAATATGTGGAGAAATTAGTATGAATGAGTAGACAGTAGAATAATTCAATGTGAAATCATAGGAAATTGAATGAATTGAGAAAATCATTCGAGAAAGGAAGTCAATTGGGAAATTGAAAATAATGTGAGACAATGTTACCTCATTGAGGAATTAGTTATTTAAGGAATTATGAGAACTAATCATGGGCATATGGAGCTTTGGAAATATTTGTTTGAGTAACAAATGCCTCGACAGTACTATGGTATTAAAGATTAAAGTGATCCAAGCAAAATGGATCAATTTGTGATTATGATCATAGAGGATATTTGGAGTGTATTTAAAAAGTGAAGAGAATATTTTTTAACAATGAGATTAATCTTACATATCATGGATGAAAAAAACAATTTTGAAAAATTATAACACCGATATTAATTATATCGTCTGGATTTGGAGATTTTATAGTATAATATGATGTTGTATAAGAGAATAGGATAAAATCCAATGCATTATAATAAAGTCATTTCATATGTATGGAGACAACTAAAGTCCTATGAGTTGATTATTTGATACATGATTTAGAACTACTACAGTAGTGATTGCTTTGAAAGTTTGCGAACAGTATATGTATAGGAACATTGTAGATATATATATACATATACAAATCATTAAAGTTTGAGGAGAATTGAATACGAGACTGAGACAATGGATATAAGTACTAAAAGTTAGTGTTGTATATGATATATTAAGAAGAAATCCCAATAGTAGTGAAGCACGAATTCAAATATTGAGGTTATTAGATCTAGTGTAAGAAGGACCATAAAATGTGGAGTTGAATTGTGGGCAAATCAAAGTACTATTTGCTATAGAATTGAAGATTAGTTTCACATGGAAGGATTGACAAAGCCCAAATTGAGAATTCAGAAATTGTAAATCTTATTGAGGAATTGAAAACGAATCTGAATTTCGAGTTTGAATTGGAAAATGGAGGAGCATAAGAGGAAGCATACCCCTACCTCTTGATTAGTCAGATAAGAATTTTGAAGACGAAATTCTTTTCAGAGGAGGAGAAATATTAGGCCCTGAAATTTTTCTTGATGAATAAGTATGATTTAAATTAATTATGAGGTCTTTATGGAATTATTTTTGTGGAGTTAATTATTACGTTAATGTTAGAAAGATTATATGATATAGGTTAATTGAATTAAAGTGTTAAGGTAGTAAGATTGCACAAGGGTGTTTTCGGTAGTCCACTTAAGCATTTAAGTTACAAGGCTTTTAAGGAAGGGTAAAAGGGATTTTACACACTCATTAGGGTATTATAGGAAAAAGAATATGTTGTCTTGGTTTTTAAGAAGAGAAAAACAAAAATAAGAGAGAAGAAGGAGAGAAATACGAAAACAAAGAGAGAGAGAAGAGAGTTTCAGTAGTTGAGAGAAAAGAAGATAGTTGAGCTAGTGGTTCAATTTTCTAAGCTTTCTAGAGAGATTTTAAGGTTGTTCAAGAAGAGAAAAAGGTAGAGGAAGAGAAGAGCTTCCATTAGAGCCAAATATCTCTCTATTTGGTGAAGATTCAAGTTAAGTTTGATTTTAATCCTTTGGATTTATGGAAGGGTTTTGGTTCATGAAGCTTAAGAAATGAATGGGCTTTAGTATTCTTTAACCAATTTTAGTGAATGTACTTCGTGGGTTTCCAATTTGTAGCTCTATTGAATGAGAAATTTTGCCATTGATGAAGGAAATCAAGAAAGGTAAAAGGAGCAAGATGAGAGGCACATTTGAGCAACTTTATAAGCAAGGATTTCAAGGTGGGTACATGTTTATAATAGAGTAAATGAGTCACTAATGTTTTCTTTAAATCAAGGAAGTTAATGATTTAAATTGCGTTATAAATGTTGCATTTATTTCTTCTTGAATGAATTGAGAAATTGGTATATTTTTTATATATAAATTATGTGGATGATTTATGAAAATGATTTTTTTTTAAATAACATGTTTGTGAAATCATGTTTTCAGAAATGGGTTTCAAAATATCTCATGTTCATGAAAAACAAGTTTCCAAAATGTGCCATTTTGGGCAACAAGTTTACAAGATGTGAAATGCATAATTATATGGGTTTGTGGTGATCCCTTAAGTTAAGTCAAGTGCACTTTGACAAAAGGTTTCTCCCGGCTGTCCGCTAGTGGCATGGAGCTCCTTCATGGACTCCCATAATTTCACAATTACGCAAAACTGTTATGTAGGATTGCGTTAGTACATTCTGTTCGTAGCTACACAGGACCCTTATGGGAAATTTGTATTATGTTCTGTTTTGGATCTACCTAAACCATTTTCATGTGCTTACATGCTCATGATATGTTGACAAGATTGATACATATATGATTTGTCTTATTGTGAATTTGGTTGAAAACTTAAGAACCATGCGTTTTATGAACTCAATGAGAATTTTCTATGACAAGTGAATGTTTTCAAAGGTTTTACTTATTTTTCATTTATAAACTATTACCCACAAGCTTTCAAGCTTACCCCCTTTTCGACCCATCTTCAGGTGAAGAAAATGAGATCGAGTAACCAAGAGTCGAGGCATCATTATACTTTTGCAATGTTTTTATAAACGAAGTTAGATTTTGTAAAAGCAAGACTTTAGACAAATTTCGAGAATTATTGGGTTTGGTATCTTTTATGTTTTGGATTTTGATACCGATGATGTAATGTGTTTTGGAATGCCCTTAAAGCTTTGTAGACTCCTATTTTTGTTGTTAATGAAATATTAATTGTGTATGGATAATGTTGAGTTAGGTATACTTGAAGTTATCAACTTGAGATGATGAATCTTGAAAAAGAATTATTGTTATACATATAAGTGAGATATTATGGAAAAGAAAGATAGGATTTTTGTGAATGATGTTAATTAGTTGTAAGTGATGAGTCAAATGAGTAGAGATTAGAGAGTTTAATGAAATAGTATTGGTAGTTGAATGGTTATGCTCAGGACATTCCAACTTTGTACAGTACAAATTTCAAGTCTTCCATAGGGGTAAAAATTTGTGTTCTAACTACAAGGGAAAAACCATATTAATTGAGTCTGAATGGATTAAAGTTGTCTTTTTAGAAGTTGTAGATTGCACTCTTATCTTTCCAATGGTATACAATTTGTAGTTTTTGGACATCAGAGTTAAGAGATATGATCATTATAAGTTGGTAATGTTGCATAGGATGTATACACAGAACAATTGATCACTAAATGATTAAGGAGTGATATTGCATCAGAAGAGGTGAATTTGGGAAGAGTATGAGTGAAAGTGATGCTAGAATGGATTTAAGAACCATTGTAAACACTTTGGAGAGTGTAGTTAGTGTTTTATAACTTTAGGTGATGTGATGAAAAGTCTGTAGAAACCCCATCGTCTGATTCAGGTTGACTGAATCCATCGTCTGGTACAGCTTTGACTGAAGCATCTTCTGTCTAACATCCCATTACCTGTGGGAAGGTTAGAATAGTAAATATGAGTGATTAATGAGAGCTTAGAAATGCATTTTTCATGCTCATGTATAATATGTCATACACATACACATGAATAGTAAAATTTTCTACACATGAAAACAATTGTACATGAATTCCTGAATAATTCTTGGTATAATTGGAAGAGTTGTATTTTTTTTAGAAATTGCATTTATTCATATTGGGAATATTATTGATTAGTGGAATTATTGTAATGGTAAATTTTGGTGAAATTAGGAATAATTTTTGGAATTCTTGGAAAATAGGAAATAGGAATTCAATGGTATTTAGAGATAATTGGATTGTAAAGATGGGAGTTAACGAGATTAGTCCAAAATGAACTAAGTCAAAAGTAGACCTTAGGAAAGTGACAAGTGTCACTTAATAAGTTGCTTAAGTAATTTGTTAAAAAGTAAGTAGTGTTGTTTAGAGTGAGGTTATCTGAGAGTTGAAAAAGGGGTTATTGTTATTTCCTAGGTTTCCATCTCTTTTGTAGCAACCTTCTTCAAATTTTCTTTAAATACACAAAGTTTCTCATCAAAATCCTTCTAAGGGATTTCCTTGCTTTTCCTCATCCCACACCTCTACCATACTACTATTTGCCTTTTTACCTAAGAAAAAGCAGAAGTTGGTCAGCTTACACAGTGAATACGTGATTTTTGCATGGAGTTAGGGCTTGAAGATAGTTGAAGATTTTGGAGTTTTTAACAAGTAAGCAGTGAATAAATTTTTTAGAGTTATGGATTCATGAAATAATTTGATGAATTATTGTTAGTTGCATGAAACATGGCATATTGGGAGATCCAAAGAAAATAGAGGAAATGATGAAGAGAGAAACTATAAGAAGTATATATGAGATTCGAAGTTGTCTAAAATTGCTGAAAATTGGATACCAACAGAGATTATTAGGGAGCTTTTACTAATCTCGGTCCTTTGACAAGAATGTTTGAGGAAAAACATGTAAATTGTATGTGTGATGAATGCAAAAAGATTTTTGAGGAATTATAACACCGATGCTAATCATATCACTTCAATGTGGAGATTTTTGCAGTATTTAATGAAGCTTCACATAAGAGATTAAGATGCAATTTGTTGCAACATTATAAAGTGATTTGCTGTACATAGGGACAATTAAAGCCTCATGAGCTGAATTTTGATACATGAATTAGAATTTGCCATAGTAGAAATTTGTGTTGAGAACTTGGAGACATTAAAAGTACAGTGAAACATTTCAGATTTTATACAGATTATTAGAGTATAAGGTAATTATTGAGTTTGAAAGGAATGAAAATGAGGCTGAGACAATGAATAGAGTTATTTGAAGACTTTGATTTTGTAAATGGGTAATTCCTAGCAAAGCTGGTGTTGTAATCTAATGCATTGAATGGAAAATTCAATAACAGAGTATCACAAATTTGGATATTAAGGTTATCAAATCTAGTGCGATAAAAAGTGTAGAATATTGAGCTGATAAGGGGCAAAGGAAGTATTATTAGTTATTGAAATTTATGACGATTGTATTACTATGATTAAAAATGTTTATGAATTAAAGGAGGCCCGATTTGGTCATCGATTTTCGCATTTTATGATTGTGGTTTCAAAAAAAATTGTATTGAGTTTTGAATGATTGAGTGCTCTAGCATGCCACCCTCACGGGGCATGGACTCCGATATCTCTCAGGATCTCGGGTACGTGTCTTGCGGAAGTGAGGTGCTACATTCTGATTCCGCTTGACTGAATCCATTGTCTGATTCAGCTTTGACTAAACCATTGTCTGGTTCAGCTTTAACTGAATCCATCGTCTGATTCAGGTTGACTAAATCTATCGTCTGATTCAACTTTGAGTGAACCATCATCTGGTTCAACTTTGACTGATCCATCGTTTGATTTAACTTTGATTGAACCATCGTCTGATGCATCATTGACCAAGCCTTTGTCTGATTCCTTTTGACCAATGACCAAGCCTTCGTTTGATGCATCATTGACCAAGCCATCGTCTGGTGCATCATTGACCAAGCCATCGTCTGATTCCTCTTTGACCAATAACCATGCCTTCGTCGGATTCCTCTTTGACCAATGACCAAGCCATCTTCTGATGCATCATTGACCAAGCCATCGTCTGATGCATCATTGACCAAGCCACTGTCTGATCCATCTTTAACTAATGATCAAACCTTCTCCTGATTCATTTTTGACCCTCTATATGGCAAAATCTCTCTTTAAGGTCCTCATGAATGTTGTAAATCTAGAAGTCCTTTTCGAAGTCGTCCTAAGATGATCTAAATCTGACATATCTAGTAAAAGTTATGTTAACTGTCTCAAAACAGGTCCAATATGATTGAGGACATAATCATGTTTGATTCTTTTGTCCATAACTTTGTCATCCGACCTCCAAATGAAGTGATTCTTGAAGCAATAGATTCCTAATGTACTTGTGTATCTCTACATAAAAATTGATAGCCTTCAGTCTTGATTTGAAAAATATTGATGAAAAGAAAGAGAGAGATCAGTCAGGAGAGCATGACTAGTTTATGAACATACTTTGGTATTTTAATCATATCTTGATTGGTAGAGCTCCGAATGAGATGATTCTTGTTTCAAAATAAACTAGAGACATGAGCTACAATTGTTCTGAAAAAGTCAATTTGTGATTTTGGTGTTTGACTGGTGGGGACACGCCACCCTTGTGGGATGATGGGTATAATTATGTACAATTTGTTATTAGTAATCAAAATGGAATAAAACCAATAAAAAATGATTATAATTAGCTCAAAATCTTTATAATTTTGATCTCCAAGAACTCAATTATTTAAATAATACTTTATAGAATCACCACCATCAGTTGAAATGATTGACATAATAACAGAAGACTAACCAATTACCGACGACCAAAATATATTAGATATCGATAATTTAGAACTAACTGAATTCACTGGTATTTTTCATATAAACACCTTACTCTCTAAAGAAAAAAAAACAAATAGCTAAAACTCAACTAAACTTAAAATTCGAACAAGATATATATAATCCTCTTCTAAAAATTTTAATAAATTGACAGAATATTATTTATTATGGTAAAATTGTTCATGAAACACCAATTCGAATCGATCAATATAGTGGATATATTAGACTAAATTTAATTGACCAAGAACAAATTTATAAACAATTACAGAAAATACCTAACGATAAAAGACATAAAATAGGATATATACATTTATCTACAATTCAGATTTTATTAAAATCAAATTTTCAAGAAGGAATTGATTCACCTATTGGAATGGCAATTATTGATGAATGAATGACCAATTTAAATGATCAAATCATAGGTATGATGAACGGAAGTCTAGCATATGGAAAAATAATGTCTAATACTCACTTAAAATTAGGAATACCATTAACATTACATAATTTAGATGAAACCATTACTATTGCTTATAAATTTTATTGACAAAATTTAATGAATATTAGACAATATCCATTCTCTGTAACATATCAAATTAGTTATGCTTTAACAAATTCGCATCATAGTATATAATTTAAAAACATTGAAAAAATTTATATTGAACAACTCTTTAATGATGTTGCAAAAGTGGGAACAAATTTACGAACAACACTTAGAGAATTACCTGAAATAAAATACCGAATAAGTTTAGAAGATATTTCTGTACTAAGATTATCTTTTAATTATACTTTTGATCCTACTACTTTAGATAAAAGAACTCTTTTTCATTCACAATCCTTACGATTAGAAAAGCCAATCCGATTTACTGAACCCAAAGTAACTTATCCTCAACCAATTAAAATAACTGAACCCAAAGTTAACTTAAAATCAAAAGAATCAAACATTGAACAAAGTATCACTAAAGATATAGGAACAATAAAAGCTCAACTTTATGAATTAACAACACATATTAAAAATACTTTATAAGTGTTACTAAATATTTAGTTGAAATATTTGAAAAACAGTTACAAATAGAAGTACAAATAAATGAACTACTAAAATATCAGGAAAATATATTACAATTTATGAAACAATTATCAATAGAAAATACATTGAATAAAGAACAAATAAATCAAGTACAAAAAATGGTATAAAAAATCATATCAAATAACCCATATAGGTAAGATAGGTAATTTGGCCCAAAAATGCTTAGATGAAAACTTACATAAAACATTAAAACACAAAAGTATTCAATTATGTTGTTCAAAATATTTAGAAGTACCACAACATTATGGTTGTGATTTCACTACTTATAGATATCCTAGATCAAAACATCCAAAATTTAGATTTAAAAATTATAAATGGTTATGCTAAAAATTTAGATCAAAACATCAAAAGGTTTAATATGCTGAATTTGAAAAAGGTCTCCACACCAATGAATTCAAATATGGCATATAAAAGACTAATCCAACCAATTTTAAAAATTGATTGGTGGATTGAATTATTTGACTCACCCACATCCTAACATTGTATTTTCTGTTAGTGTTTTATCCAGGTTCATGCATATTCCTACACAACATCATTTTGGGATAGCTAAGAGAATCTTAAGATATGTTACTGGAACATCTAACTTTGGGATTTAGTACTCTAAAGTATCAAGTTTCAAATTATTTGGATACACTGATAGTGATTGGGTAGGTTCTTTAGGAGATAGAAGGAGCACTTCAGGCTATATTTTAGCTTGGGGTCAAGAGTTGTCTTATGGAGTTCAAAGAAGCAAGAAGTTGTTGCATCATTACAAGAAAAATAGGTTTTAGTGACAGAAATTACAAAAAATAAAGATTTTTGTTGGGAAACAAATTTGACGACTAAAATTACTGACAGAAAAATTCATCAGAGAAACGGCCATAGGTAAAATTTAGTGATAGATGTAATGAATTTATTACAAATTTAGCGACAAAAATTTGTATATATATCGATAAATTTAGCGATAGAATCTTATATTTCTATAGGTAAATTTAGGATAGGTTAGTCGCTAAATTTACCGATAGACTTACAACATTCCATCGTTAAATTTACCAACAAAAAATATTATCCGTCACTAAACATTTACCGACAAAATATATTAATCCATTGGTAACACTCTATTGCTAATTAGCAACGAATTATTGTATTTCTATGGGGAAACTTAATTATGACAAATTTCAACGCCATTTCTCCCTTCCTACTTGAGTTTTCTGTTGATAATCTTATGATTTTTTTAACATTTAATTTATGTGAATAATAAATAACATTGATCGATAAATGTAAAGTAAACATTATCTTAAATGGTATAATAGAAAATTTATAATGTACACTAATAAGTATCTTGAAAATAACTGTAAATTAATAATTTATACAAAAAATTAAGAATAACAGAATATCAAATACATTTACTTATCCAGAAGATATGCAGATCATGAAGGCGGATGCTCTAACTGCTACGATAAGGTCCTATTCCTACCCTTCGACTCACCCATCCTATTACG
Organism: Erythroxylum reticulatum; assembly: GCA_025504915.1. NCBI lineage: Eukaryota > Viridiplantae > Streptophyta > Magnoliopsida > Malpighiales > Erythroxylaceae > Erythroxylum > Erythroxylum reticulatum. The sequence continues at coordinate 26,183,041 of JANSVA010000007.1, read as the reverse complement.
GAGCTAAGTTATGCACTCCATCAACCTCTCTACTTTGTTTTCAACCTGAAGGACTCTCTCATTTGATGTGGACTGCCTACTAGATCCAATTGTACTAGATGTGGAGGATTGCGAATAATATAAGTTTACAAATGAACCTAAGTTGAAAATCCTTCCAGGATGGTCCCTACCACCCACTGCATCAAGATATGCCCGACTCTCATCACCAATTTCAAAGTTCTAAGACTGTCGTTCAATGCTTTCTTGTATTTGGTCCTATCATTATAATTTTTTATGTTAATAAGTGATACATTTTAAGAATTAATATTAAAGTATAGATTTTACATAAATGAAGTTGTCTGCAACGGGTGTTGATGAAAATCACACCTTTTATGCTTCTTGGTGTAAGTGTGTAAAAAGAGCTGGCAGGGTATAGACTTCTTGCCCTTAGAATTTCCTACATCAAAATAAATTTTTGTAAGTGAACTATAATTTACAAAAATTTCAATAGAATTTCCTATATTTTTATGATATTTACCCCCTATTAGACAAAAAAGTTTAACTCAACAACACAATCATTAATGACACCAGATATTTATAACCTTATTATTCTCCATAATGCACATATATTTTCATTTTAAATTTCATTCATCAAATTACATTAAAATCAAATTTCATACATCAAAGTACAAAAATTAGAATATAAGTGTAAAGTTTTGATACTTACAAGTTAAAGTGTATGCTCCTAGTAGGTCAAAGATCCTTTAATGTGTATAGGAAAACTCTCTTCGTCTGGTTCTCCATGTTTGTTGGTAGAATTGCGCTCCGAAATGGATATTGCCTCAAGTGATGCCTAACACTATTGCCAACAACTCCATATTTCTTCAGATATATATGGTGGTCGTACACCATTCTTATGTATCAAAGCAAGAAAGTCTCTATAACGTGTACAGGCACGCCTTGCCTATATATTATAAATTAGAACATCAAATTTTGGATCCTAAAAAGTTCTTTCTAAAAAAAATAGAAAAACATACTATAAGTACCTATAAATGACAATATTTATCTAATTATTGTATAAAATTAGATAAAATAAAAAAGATTAAAGAATATATTTTTATTTCTCAAACTCCTGATAATAAAAATCCTTTGTCAGCTAAGAGACACTCTTCTATGCATAACCCTCATAACCCTCAAGATCTATCCTCTTTTTGAACTTAGATGAGATATTTCTTAAGCACGTTATAGACATAACCAACCTAATATATAAGTTATTTTAGATCATTTTCAAATTAAAACCTATAACTTCAATATAAACTTATAGTATTATCATGTAGTATAAAATTTTTAGAATTTTACCTATAATTTTTTTACAATTGTGATGTACGCTCTTCCATCAACTCCTTTAGCTCCAGGTTGGAGGTCACCTCCTTCATCTTCATCGTTCACCCCTAATATCTTTGTTAGTATAAGGGTGGTGGATGGTGTAGCATTAAATACAAAAGGTATGCCTCATCTAGAAGTGCAATAGCATTTGCAGAATGTGATGCTTTACCTGGAAATGCACTGGCCTCTCAAAATTGTGGTAACCTGAACTTTAACTATATCATATCCTGTTTTCTCTTGGTGGCATATTTTTACATGAAATTCACATTTTATTGAATTTTTCAATAATAGAACAATATAAATTCAACATATAAAAATATATTATTGATGTAGTAATAGATTTATTCATATAATATTCTTTTAGAAACACAAATTAATCGATATTAGCACTTAATTATAATCAAAATCATCACCCTTTTTTTCTGAAGAACTAGAATCAAACTCAGGCTCCTCTTCAAATCTTTCGCCCTCCTCATCCTCTCCAAATGAAAATTTAACATATTCATTATTTGGATCGTTCAAAGGTTCATTCTCATCATATGTACATATTCATTTATTTCATGAACATGTTCCTGAAACGCTCCACTTTCAATTCTCTTATTTTCTCCTTTTTCATGTAATTCAAAAACATCTTTAGGTTTTACTTTACAAACGGCCAACCAATCTGACTTATCTCGCTATAAGCTAGAAAAAGGGACATAATACACCTTGATCGCTTGCATTGCTAACATGAATGATTTAAATTGTCTAAATCTTCTTCATTGGTTGATTTCAACTAGATTGTATCAGCTGTGCACTTTTGTTCCAACATTAGGAGCTACATCAAACCATTTACACTTAAATATCGCTCTTCATTTTATTGGTAATACAGGGTACTCAATCTCAAGTATCTTAATAATTTTATCATAGTAATCTATCAATTCTCCCTATATGTAAACCTCACTATTTACTGTTGCCATGCTATTACCATAATATTCCGTATGAAATTTGTATCCATTAACAAAATACACCCAATACGATTTAACACTTTACAAAGATCATTTCGCAAGATCGCATATGAACTTGTTCTCTATTGGATTTTCTGAGCCCTAAACAAAAAAAATTATCATTTAAATAGTATAATGTCATCTAATCACTTTGATATGATAATTCAACCATTTCAATTATTACAAGTGAAAACTTACATATTTTTTGAACCATCGAGGAAAGTGTCTTTCAAATTATTTATTAATATCATCCTGCGTTGTTTTGGGCATTTGCTCGCTTAAGCATTCCTCTTATAATCTAAAAGCATTATTATGTATTTTAGTTGTAAACAACGGTAACTTCATAAACTCAAATAATCTATCTCAAAATCAACTTAAACTTACTGCATGAAAGGTTGAACTTCTTAACAATTTAATACAATGTAACCATGAGCAGTCTTTGTTTCTTCTGTTGTTAACATTCTTCTTGTTTAACGTCAATATGTTCATCCTAGAAATGTGAAAATGGATAAGTTACCATTAACATCACCTATTTCTTCCCTGTTGTGATTACAAGGAACTTTTCTTTCTCTTGTGTGCACATGTGGCTCAAAATAATGTGAACAAAATGTACTTATGCCCTCCATTAAATAAGCATTACAAATCTAACCTTTAATTCTAGCTTTGTTTTTAGCATTTTTCTTCAAGTGATGTAAATACCTACATTACAAATAGATTTATTACAATTCTGTGATTAAAATATGTTATAAGTTGTAATTAAATATTAACTATAATTACCTCTTAAATAGATGCATCCATCGATATTAAACTAGACCAGCAAATTTAGTTTCGTGTGTTAAATGTACAAGTAGGTGCTTTATATAGTTAAAGAAGCTTGGAGGGAAAATCTCTTTCAATTAGCACACGATAACACGAATTTTTCTTTTTAGTTTTTCCATTTCAACAAACTATATTTCAGATGATGATAAGCTTTTAAAAAATAAACTTAATTCTATTATAGCTTCTCAAACCTTATTCGGTAGCAACTCCCAAAATGTAATTATAATTAGCCATAGCATAAACACATGACAATCATGACTTTTCATCCCAAATAATTTGTACTTCCTAATGTCCACATATCTTGCTAAGTTTGAAATATAGCCATCGAGAAACTTTAAACTTTTCAAGCATTCACACAATTTTTTTTTGTCTAAAGCGCACCCTGATTGTTGGATTGAAAACAATAGCATACTAAATTTAGTTGAATGGCAGATTTCAAAAACTTTTTTCAAAACCAAAACACAACGAAAGCATAAAAACTAAATCAAAATGTCATCATCCATACATGATACAGTATCAGGAAATTAACTAGTATAAGAAAAAGATGGAAATTATACCAACTCTTTGCTACAACTTTGACTCCTCGCTTTTGTATCCTCTCCTTATTAATGTATCCTCTCCTTATTGTTGTATCTTTAACCAATCCGATCTACCATTTGTTCTCCTTGGATAAATTAGTTAACAAGATCCTTTGGTGGGAAGGGAGAAGAAATATTGAAGAGGATTGCCTTTTATGATCAACTAGCTGAAAAAACCAAAAATGAGACAATCTTATTACAATTTTCAACTAGCACATGAAAGAGACAAGAGAGTGAGTAAAAAATGCAACACCTTCTTCTCTTTCATCAAAAAATGAAGAAGAAGAACATAAATGAGACATTCTCATTTTTTAATATGGATAAATGAAAAGACAAAAAGAAACAAAATGGAACCTCTCAATTTCGGTTAAAGATGAAAGAAGAGAGTGATGTGCATCCAATACATCACTTCATTATGTAATCAAAAATAAAAAAGCCAATAAATAAGACACTCTCATTTGTTTAAGATGGCTATATGAAAAGAGTAATAACCTAAATGAGGCCTTCTTATTTTCGGTTATGAGATGAAAGAAGGGAGATATTACATCAAATGCAGCTCTTCCTTCTTTAATCAAATGAATGATAAAAGGTTGCATGCCATCATTAAAAGAAAACCATTAAACCATTTAATGATGATGAAGCATGATACAAACCCACCTTAAATATGCAGCTATCCATTTAGTCCATTTAATCAAAATTTGTCCTTCTTTTATCTTTAATAACTTTGTTTCAATTTAATTAACCTAATTAATCAAATCATAAAAGAAATCTAGCCCACTATTAAATGCTCATTTGGGCTTCTAATTAACTACTAATTAGTGTAAGCCCAACATTTAATCACAGGCTTTACCCAATTTAATTAATTCTTAATTAAATTGTTATATTTTTTGTATTTCGAATCTAATTCGGTCACTCCTTTCTTTTCTGTCTCATTTTTCTTTTCGGAAACCTTTATTTATTTTTCTTACTTTTAGTGATAACCTTTATAGAAGCCCTGTGGGGAATCTAATTGGACTTATATAATTCAAACTTCAATAAGCCCATAATTCATTTAATCTCATTAGAATTAATTCCAACTTATTAACAAAATGTCATTCTACTGAAGACAATTAGTTGAACTCTTGAATTACTAAATATTATGAGAATACATGTTTCTAATAAGATGTCCAATTGCAAACTCTATTATGAACCATATTATAGTCATCCGCATAATAAAGGGTACACATACTATTTTGCCCTTATGTTGGTTTTTCCTTCTAGATCTCCCCTCTTACCCATATGGTGATTAACACATAAGATCTCATTTTAGTGTTAAGACTTTATAGGTAGCTAGTCCATCAAACTATTGGCACCAGTTTAATCACCAATCTTCGTAAAACATTTAGAAGTGATAATGTCACTATAAACTCTTTACTTGAGTGAATGTTCCCTAATACATGTTTCAATTAATAATTCCAACAGGTAGACACCGGATTGATACTCTATAAAAATCCATTCCGATTATATCAAAAATTATAATGAAACACTTATAAGTTCACCATTCACTAAGATTGTGGTCCATAATAAACGAATGCTAAAGCGTATGTTTTAAGATTAAAGAAACGACCTACTTTATTCTTTAAAAACATACGTGATTCTAGATTCATTTAATAGTGCCATTATCGATAGTCAACTACTATCATAATATGAAACTCATCATTCTCTTGAAGTAAACTCCTTTACTTACATAGAGATAAATCGAAACACTACCGTCTAAACCATAATCAAGCGACCAACTTGATTATTTAACAGTGAATCAATTAATTTAGACTCTAATAATATATATGTTTCCCATACATCTCCATGTATACGTATATTACATAAAAAAGAATCTTGGTACCTTATGACTAGTTATATTATGCTCATACAAATAAAACCAAACTCTTATGTTTTATTAATAGTAAATATTTTCATTACAAAAATGTAACTTGAAGAAGATTAAATTATATGTAAATAAACTTACTTTCTAGGGAACTGTATTTACATAACTCCAACAATCTCCAACTTGTCCTAAAGCAAGTTTGACATATCCCTCATTCTCATACCTTATAGGTGACCCTTAAAGCTCTTTTGAGATAGCGTCTTTATGAACGCATCAAAAAGGTTTTGCTATGTGGGAATCTTTACCACATTCACCTCACCATATTGTATTATCTCCCTTATAAGATGATACTTTCACTCAATATGTTTGGTAGCTTTATGATTCCAAGGTTCTTTAGATTTATCCACTGGCCCACTACTATCACAATAAAGTGTAATGGCCTTTTTCTTCCTTCGGAATTACCTCCAAATCATTTAGGAACTTGCGAAGCTAGACTGCTTCTTTTTCTTCTTCACAAGTAGCAACATACTCAGCCTCCATAGTCGAATCAACAACACAAGATTACTTAACACTCCTCTAAACTATGCTCCACCTCAAGATACTTAAGTATGCACTTAACTATAGTCCAATGCTCTATTCTTGAATTAGACTGGAATTTGCTTACTAGTCCCATTACGTAACAGATATCCAGTTTACTGCAAAGCATAGCATACATTAAACTTCCAACTGTCGAAGCATATGGAATGTTATTCATACATTTGACATCCTTTTGTGTCTTAGGTGCTTACTCCTTTGAAAGTTTGATTCTATATCTAGTAGTTGTGAAACCCTTCTGAGAATCTTACATGGCAAACTTATGGAGCATGTTCTCAATGTAGGTCAATTTAGACAAGGCTATCAGTTTTTTCTTACAATCCCTTATAAGCTTGATCCCTAGAACATAGTTAGCCTCTCCTAAATCCTTCGTTGAGAACTATTCGTTCAGCCATCCCTTAACTGTAGATAACATTTCTACATCATTCCCAATGAGCTAAATGTCATCGACATATAGAATTAGGAAAGTAACCTTTCCTTCTTATATCCTTTTATAGACATAAGGCTCATCTAGGTTTTTTATAAATCCATAGGTTTTGATAGACTTATCAAACCTAATGTTTCAAGACCTAGATGCTTTCTTAGGTTCATAACTAGACCTCTGTAATTTGAATACCTTATGGTTATTACCTGGCTTAGCGAATCCTTTTGGTTAGGTCATATAAATGGTCTCCTCAAGATTCCCACTAAGAAATACGGTCTTGACATCCATTGGCCATATTTTATAATCGAAATAGGCTACTATGGCAAAAAGAATTCAGATGGACTTAAGCATAGCAACCAGAGAAAAAGTCATCTCATAGTCTATACCCTATTTTTTAGTATAGCCTTTAGCTACTAATCGAGCTTTAAAAGTATTTACCTTTCTATCTGATCCTGTTTTCCTTTTGTAGATCCATTTTCATCCTATGACTTATACATCTAGTGGTAGATCTATAAGGGTCCAGACTTCATTGGTGTACATTGAATCTATTTTCAATTTCATTACCTTGAGCCATTTTTCTGCATCAACATCATTAATCGCCTGTGTATAAGTTATGGGTTCCATTTCTTCTTGGTCCAAGATGGAAATTATGCCTTCTCCTAGGCCTAGATACCTGTCTGGATGTCTCACAACCCTCCCACTATGTCTAGGCACTACTTGATGTTCAAGCTGCTCTTTCGATTTAACTCTTGAATATATTTCGTCATCTTGTTCTGCTATATCCAAATCAACTCTTGGTTTAGATGAAATAGCTAACTCCTTTAGTACTACTTCACTTCTTCCTTTGTGATTTCTCATAAACTCTTCCTCTAAGAAGGTCACATTTGTTGACATAAATACCTTCCTATCCTAAGGACTGTAAAAATAGTACCCTTATGTACCTGTAGGATATCCTACAAACAAACACACTTCTGATCTTGGTTCCATCTTTATGGATTAAAGCTTTAGAACATAGGCTGGGCAGCCCCAATTCCTTAAGTACTGCAATGAAGGAACTCGGCTAGTCCATAACTCCCTATGTGTTTTAGGCGCTTATTTGGATAGAGCAAAGTTAAGAAGATAAGTTGTCGTTTATATAGCATATCCCTAGAACTAATTTGGAAGGCTAACGTAGGACATCATTGATCTTTACCATTTCCACTAGAGTCCTATTCCTCCCCTATGCTACACCCTTTTGTTGACGTGTTCGAGGAGCTAACAAGTTGGAAACAATTCCATTGTCAATTAGAAATTGTTGGAACTCTCCAGATATGTACTCACCACCTCAATCCAATCTAAGTAGTTTTAATGGCTTACCTAGCTGCTTCTCATCTTCAGCTTTGAATTCTTTGAACCTTTCAAAGGACTCACTCTTTTTGTGCATCAAATACAAATAGCCATGTCTTGAGTAATCATCTATAAAGGTTATGAAGTATTCATAACCTCCTCTAGCTTGTAGGTTCATGGGCCCACACACATCAATATATACCAAGTCCAACGTAGATTCAGATTTGTTTCCTTTCGAAGGAGATGAGGCTTTGGTCATTTTTCCTTCAATACAAGATTTACAGGTGGGTATCCAAGCCTAAAAGGATCCCATCCTTTCCTAACCCATCAAGTCTGTTCTGATTTATATGACTCATTCTTAAGTGCCACAGCTATTTAGAATTAAGTCTAGAGTCATTGGATTGTCTTAGTTTTATTAATTCTATGGTGTTTAGTGAGCTTGTCATAGGTTCCATAAAGAACATTCCCTATTTAATTATCGCATTACAGATAAAATCCTTATTCTCATATATTGAAACAACAATTTTAAAATATAAGGAATAACCAGAATTTATTAAATAAAAAATAGAAATCATGTTACTTACAATCATTGGGATGTAATATACATACTCCAAATATAACCTATGACCACTACGAAAGTCTAAGATAACTACTCCCACTGATTCTGCTAAAACGTAGGATCCATCCACTATCTTGACTTGAAACTGGCCTTTCGGTAGTCTTTTCCTTTACTGGAACCCCTACAAAGAATTGCAAACATGGTTAGTGACTCCTTAATCTAATATCCAAGAATCAAATGAATCTACCACATTTGTAGTTCCTAACAAACTTAGGAAACCCATACCTTGTTTACTTTTTAGGGACTCAAGGTAGACTGCACAGTTTCTTTTCCAATGGCCCTTCTCATCACAGTGGAAACACTTTTCCTTAGTGTCCTTTTCGGCCTTCTTTTTCATGGGTTGGGCCTTGACCCTTGTTTGGCCCTTCTTTTTCATTGGACCCTTCTTATTTTGCTTACCCTTACCCTTGGGATTAGAAGAGGATACTACATTAGCTTTTGGCCCATTAGCCTTGATATTTAATATCTCCTTCGGACTCTAGATGTTAGCCCCAGAATGTTTTCTTTGATTAAGCATAATTTAAATTATTATAAGGTCTTTATGGATTTATTTTATGTAGTTAATTATTGTGTTAATGTTGGTAAAATTTTATGACATAGGTTAATTGAATTAAAGTGTCAAGAGTGTATAGCATAAAGGGCATTCTAGGCAAGTCATTTAAGGATAAAAGATACAAGGCAAATAAGGAAGGGTAAAATGGACTGTTTGGACTCATTAAGGGTAAAAAGGGGAAGAAGACGCTTTGTTTTGCATTAAAGAAGAAGCAAAATGGTGAATAAGAAAAAAGAGAAGAGAGAAGCACGAAAAAGAGAGAAAGAGGAGAAAAGAAGAGCTAAGCTAGGTTTCAATTTTTCTTAGTCTTAAAGAGTGATTTTGAAGTTGTTCAAGAAGGGGAAAAGGAAGAGGAAGATTAGAGCTTCCATTAGATCTAAGAAACTCATTATTTGGTGAAGATTCAAGGTAAGTTTATGTTTAATCTTTTGTATTTTTGGAAGGGTTTTAGTCTATGGATTTTTAAAAACGCATAGGTTTAACTAATTTAGGGTCAATTTTAATGAATGTGCTTTATGGGTTTTTAATTTGAATTCCTATTGAATGGGAATTTTGTCATTTATGAAGGAAATCAAGAAGGGGGTCAATAGAGCCAAGAGGAGCAAGAGGAAAGACATCCTTAAGCCAATTTCTTAGGCAAGAAATTCACAGTAGGTACATGTTTATAATAGAGTAAATAAGTCACTAATGTTTTCTCTGAATCAAGGAAGTTAATGATTTGAATTGCAGAATAAATGTTGCATTTCTTGCTTGTTCAATGAATTGAGAATTTGCTATATGTTGATATATTGTGTGGATGATTTATGAAAAGACTTTAAATGTTGGACCTCGAATTTTTTTTTTCAATTTTTGTGATTTGTTATTTAGCTTTTTATTTAGGTTTTGGTTGATTATTCCATTTTCTGATTATTTTTTAACGTAGTCATTGATTTAGTGGCATAAATAGAGATTATAAATTAATATGGGAAGGTTAGATGGGGAAAAATGGGAAGGACAAGGTAAATGAAGGGTAGAATCGGGAAAAAACCACTTAAAATGGTTTTATATTAGAAGAAGAGAAAAGTGTTGCGAGAACCAAAGAGAAAGAAGAGAGAAACGAAAATAGGAGAGAAGAACAGAAGTTTCGGTGAAAAAGAAGAGAAGAGAAATCAAGTTTGTTAAGGTAGGTTAACTATCTTTTTCTTGCTTTATTAAAGGAATGGGTTGTATTGAGGATGAAGGAGTTAGAGAGCAAAAAGGTTTTGTGGGAAGAAGATGGATTAGGAGAACCCAATTGATTTTAGGGTTTCTAAACTAGATCTTAAGTTTTCTAACCTAGATGGACTGTGGGTAGGTTAGATTTGAGTTTCATTTGTGTTTATTATGATTCTATGATTTTTCTGAAGTTTATAAATTTTATTGGAATGTTGGTTTTGAATGGAACCTTGGTTGTGTTAAGAAACTAAGGGAATCCTACCGAAGAGCAGGGGAAAGGCAAACTTGACTTGGATTTCCGCAAGCCTATTAGGTGGGTAATGTATTTATAGTTATTGTGTAATTGCACAAATTCTTTCCTATATGTGTGTATGTAGTTTGCTTAAAATTTGATATGCATGAAATTGAAATAATTGTGAATACTTGAAATGCATGACGTACTATGGTTATGTTAAAACTTGAAAAAGGTTATAACATTTGGAATTGAATGAAAAGAAGAAAAAAACATGAAAATATAAGATTATGATGAAATGAAAGAAGCATGAGAGTGCAAATTATGATTGACTAAATTGAGCATAATTTGATTATGTTTAGGTAAGAGAGGAACCGTTTCGTAGTCACGTGCATGTCGACATAAAGCCTTCTCCCGGCTACCCTCTTGTGGCATATGAAATCCAAAAAGTGGATTCATTTTGTTTACAGAGTAAACTTTGGTTTCTCTGTTTTGTTCACAAAACTGTTGAGCCAATTGTTGTACATTGCATCTTTAGATGTTCAAGTATGGTGCATAATAAAGTGTTATGTTTAATGGCTGACGTTTATGCTATGTATTATGTTTGAGTTATATTGATCAATGTTTAAATTGCTTGAATAAAGTACGAATGCTAGATTTGCTAAACATACATATACATATGTTTAAATATGTGGCCAATTGCCAATGGCTATATATATATTAGCCACTAAGTCATGAAGCTCACCCCATTATTCCCTGCTCAAGTGCAAATCGAGAAGATAAGTGATCTATGCAAAGCATTTAGGCAAATTCCAAAATAGTAGCTTTTATCCCTAAGTTAGTTTGTTCACTTTTGGGATAGCTTCTTAAGCATGTAAACATCGAGCATCCTGTATATGTTGTATTTTGTGGTTAGGCCCTTGTTAAAAGTGTATTGATGTAATTAAGTGACGTATGAGTTGCTATTGCTTGGGTAAACAAGTTAAAGAAAAAATGGAAAGTCCCCAGGTGAATATGCATGTTGCGTTGGTAGATGTTCAGTTCCTGATCTAAGCCTTTCACAGGTGTAGAAGTTGTGTGCTGACTTCCAGGGGAATGAAGACTAATTGAGTCTAAGTTAGTTAAAGTTGTCCTTTGAAAATTTGTAGCTTAATTGCCTAATTTTTCATCGACATATGGTATAGAAATTTTGGACTTCGGAGTTTAAAGTTATGGTCTTTATAAGGGTAAAGATGTATCGTCTGTGATGACGTTACATCGTCTTTGATGACATCATTCATCTTAAGAGATGCATCATCTGTATAGATGTATCGTCTGTAAAGACGTATCACCTGCGATGATGTCACATCTTCTGTGATGACATCATTCATCTTAAGAGATGCATTATATGTAAAGATGTATCTTCTTTAAAGACATATTGTCTGTGATGATGTCATATCATATGTGATGATGTCATTCGTCTTAAGAGATGCAATGTCTTTAAAGATGTATTGTCTGTAAAGACGTATCGTTTGTGATAACGTCATATCGCCTATGATGACATCATATCGTCTATAGAGTTGTATCATCTGTAAAGATGTTTCATCTTAAGTTGACCCTGCATCGTCTTAAGATCTTGTTTCGTCTTAAGTTGCCCTTGCTTTATCTGAAGACTCTTCGCTTCGTCTGTTCTTTTGTTTCGTCTGCCCTTTATGCTTCGTCTGCCTTTTGTTTTGTATGCTTCCTAATTTTATGACCGAGACTTCTTCCTCTATTTAATATTCATCTAATACCATTGTCTAGTCCATTTTGACTCTTCAGACGATAGATTCTATCTTCAAGGTCTTTATGAAAGTGGTAGATCTTGAAGTCCTCTTTTAGCTACCTAAAGAACACCTAAATCTGATACCTATAATGAGGGTTATTCAAATTTCCCCCTAAATAAGTTTAGTATAGTTGAGGGAAAGTACTGTTTTCCGTCAAATGTCTACGAATGTTTGAGTTCTGAAAACAGGATCCAATAATTTGGTATCAAGGAGACTAGGTTTTTCCTAGGCTTAGAATGCATAGTAGGATAAACTGTTACTTGTTGCATTATGAATTGATTGAATTGCATTAAGTTACATGCATGTCATGCATACATGTAGGAATTAGGACTAAAATGAAATGCTGATAATCGGTAGTGTTTTATTGAAGGAGCAGGATGCCACCTCATAGAAGGACATGAGGAGTACTACAACGATCGATTGCACCTGACTCTCCGCCAAGGGAGAAGAGTATCGATGAGTCTGTAGCCCCAGGGAATGTTGAGGCTTTTGTAGGGCCTAGCAGTGAGCTCGTTCGGTCACAGACGCGGGAATCTCCACCTCCGCAAGAGCAAGTGGCTGCTCCACTAGATCCGAGGATGTTCCAAGCCTTCACTCAGGTGTTTGTCCAGGTTATGGGACAGATGCCGCAATCCTCTACTCCGACCCCTGTCAAGAAGGGAGGCTGTTTGACAAGCTCAGGAAGTATAGGGCAGTGGATTTTTATGGGACAATAGATCTAGAAGAAGCTGAGACTTAGATGAGAAAGACCGAGAGGATACTGGATCAGATGGACTGCAAGGATGAGGACATGGTTGTGTATACTGCTAGTTTACTTCAGGGGGATGCTTTGCATTGGTGGGAGAGTGTGCAAAAAAGTCAAATGAGACCACCAG
>JANSVA010000007.1:26143102-26153468 GCA_025504915.1 Erythroxylum reticulatum | reverse complement strand
TACAGTGTTTATGTTTTTAAAGTACTTTAAATCACAATTTAGCTAATGTAAATATATCAAGCATGATATATGAGCTAAAACATACACGCTGAGTGGTTGGAGAAATCCAACAGGCATCTGTAATGAAAGAACCCGTTTCTAAACTCCTTAGGAAAAAAATCATTCTCAACTTATAGATTTTACACCAGTGTCAATCATGTTGTTCTCTAAGATAGATATACTTGGAAATACCAAGTTCAAAAGTCATGTCAAGTCTCAGTTGCTTCTATTAATTTAATACCCTTTCTTATAAAGAACTAAAGATTTGGCTTAGGTCTAATCAATTCTGAGCCTAGTTTTAAATTCATTGACCATCAGAGGTTATCGAAATTTCATATCTCATATACAAGAGATTGTGCAAGTGGGGACAGTATTTGAGCACAAGCAACATTGACAACTTCTTTACCTATTTTATCATAGTCCCTAAATATATAAGAATTACCACTATCAGCATCGTGCAAATCCACTACAACCTTTAGTTTCCACCTCTTCTGCGTTATGACTTACATCCTTGCAATATAATTTGGAAAAGTCATCTTTTGATTAAGTATCAACAGTTTTATTTAAGCCTTTCAAAATTGAAATTTCATCTTTGTCTCGCAAAGTTTTTTAAGAAGGTTGTATTCAATAAAGTTTTTTATAGCATTGCCATTATTTCTTGTTGTTATTGATCAGCCTAATCTTTAAATGACCATGTAAATCTAAAATCCTAAGCTTCTTTTCTTAAATTTGTAAAAGAAACACTAGAACCATTTTTTGTTGAAGGAAGAGAGAATAAACGACAAGTATAGAAGTTAAAGAGAAAAAAGAGAGAGAGCGGAGAGCGGTGAGCGCGAAAATTGTATTGCCTTTAATTTTTTCTTTTCTAGGCCCCACTCAACATATAGGATACACCTCTAGCAACGAGTTCAAAAAGATACTAAGAGAGAATTGATTCAATTCAAATTACGCGTTTGTGAAATATTAGGGTTCTTTTTAAACATGCCAAAATATTTAGATTTAAATTAAATTATGGGGAAAATGTTAAGATCTAATTTAACTTTCTCATAGTGACCATCTTCTTACCTAATGTCAACGTGGTTATCACATGTTCATAAGAAAGATATTTAAATAAAAAAAGTAAAAATATTGCTTTTATCCTATCTGCAATAGTCACCTTAAGCTTTAATAGATCATTGAGTATTTGACTGAACACATTAATATATTGTTAAGATATTTACCTTATTCATTTTTAGCTTGTATAAGTTTTTATTTATATATAACTTATTTCTGAGAGATTTTGATCTTTGACTCTCTAACTCGCTGCAAGAAAATAAGACATTTTGCGACGTTTTTAAAACATCACAGAATGTCCAAAAACGTCGCATAATATATTAAAAAACGTCACATAATGTGATATAAGCAAAAAGTTTATGTGATATTTTATGTAAAACGTTACATAAAATACTGACATTCCGTAATGTTTATAAAAACGTAACTAAAAGTTTGGACAATCTGCGACGTTTTTAAAAAGCGCCGCAGAATCTCTAACATTCCGTGACGTTTTTAAAAAACATTGCGAATTCTCTAACATTTCATGACGTTTTAAAACGTCACAGAATGTGAACGCATATGTGACAATTTTTTGAAAACGACACTGAATGTCTTTCGCGACGTTTTTAGAAACGCAGCGGAACATCTTTCGAGACGTTTTTATTATTATTTGTATTTTTTTTCATTTTTTAAAATTATATTGATTTAATAATTTTTAATTTTAATAAATATTTTTAAAATACAATTTTTTTAATCTTATTTGTTTAATAGCCATTCAATATTATTTGTGAATTTTATTTATTTAATAATTTTTCAATTTTTTAGTATATTATTAATTTTAACAATTATTCATTTATCACAAGAATTTAACACCTGTAGACAACATATTATCTAATTGTAATTCGCAAACATATCATAATGCACTTTATAAGTGTGACAACAATTAGCTAATAAAATAAAATAATTATGAAAAATCAACATTTTTCAGAAGCATTAAACATATTTTGCATATTTCATAGGATCAACAGATATGACAAGAGAACAATTACATGGTAGGTATTCTTTTGGAAATTACAAGTTCTTATCATTTATAATTCATACAATTTCTTATTCTCCAATTAAGATGTCCATGTAATCTACTACGGGTGCTGCAGTATATGCTAGATCAAGATTTTCATTTTAACTCTTTGTTGGTCTCTTTGGCCTTTTGGATCTCTGCAATGGTTGATCTGCATTTAGAAAAGGATGATCCAATTCATTGTCAATTGAAGTTGATTCATTCATCATCTGCAAATTCCTTGACTTTGATTAATTAGTTTGTTTGTCAGAAGTTTTTCTCTGAGAAAGAGCAAAACTTTGTAAGTAAAAACCAAAAGAGCCCAGATGCAGATGAATTTTGACCTGTTATGTAAATTAATGGCACAATGGCTTTGTCATATCGTGGTGAACCTGAAAGGAAAACAACTTCAATGTTCGAAACCACTTGGATACATCCAGAGAATATGAAGGTTTTAGTCATCAGAGTTTGACCACTTTTCAAGGTAATAATCTTCGCAGATGCAGAGGGTGAAGGATTGTATATAATTTTGAGAATGCTCAACGGGAATGTTTTAAATCAATAAAAATCTAAGGAACTCATAAACTAATTACATATGATTTTATTAAGAATGTTAACAAAAGTCTTAATGTGGAGCAACTAAATTAATGATTGGAGGCTTCAATAAGGAAAAAGTATCAAGTTAATGGACTAAAAACATGGTTGTTCTAGACAAAAATTAGACAAATAGTACATATAAAGTCCATTGCTCAACAAGTACAAGCACTTAATGAACATGAGACATGTCCTACAATATACTCAATATTTCCCAGCTACATTGCGCATGATAGTTAAATCAATACCTTTGGCTTTGGCAAATTGTTCCCATTTGGTAGGAGGTTTAGGCTTTGGAAGCTGAAAACAAAATAGAAGTGATGCACAAATTATCCTTCATAGTAGAAGAGGTATGCAGTTATCCTTCCAAGCTAGAGCTCTATCTCAATATATTTCTTAAATATCTGTTTTGAACAAAAAATGTAAAGAGAAGGCAACAATGTGGCACAATCAATCTCATTAAAAACCACCAACTTGACATTTACCTTATCTTTAGGAGCTCTGCCAACGACATTGCCTAGAATTTGTCTAGCATCCTTTAGATTCAGTTGCCGTATTTCAAACCGAGCAGCTAAAAGCCATATTTTTGCAAATGAGAACTTCTTATGCGGAATTAGTTTCAAACACTCCTGACAACATTCATTTGAATTAAATCAACTGTTCAAATACTGTTTCCTAGATCTATCCATGCCCAAAAAAACAAAATCATGAAAAAGAAAGAGAGAAATGCAGACATGTCAATGTATGTATGGGTGGTAAAGTTCCAAACCAAACCCCATATAACCAAAATTACATTGCATTCCTAACCACTTCAACTAAGTACACACAAAATTTAGATGAAATACATAATCAATTTCCTGAACCTTCACTGAGCAAAGTACGTGATTCGTTTAAGGCACACAATAGATGTTCTTCATCCTCTTTTTCTCACACTACAGTTTGTTAATTTTGACCCTACACTTTTATTTCTTTAAATAAATGAAACAATAAAATTTGATAACATTTGGACTCAGATACTTGGATTAGACAACTAACTTTTCGATAGTCAAGTTTTCAATAAAGACAAAAATGACAAAGTAGGAGACAACAATTTTTCAATGCTAAAGTTCCAATTGACATATCCACCTCAGTAATGCCATACATCTTCTAAGTTTTTCAATTCTCTATTTGATCTAGACAAAGCTATTATCCTACCAAATCCTCTAGCATAGTAATATAAAACAGAACAGTCATCTAGACAATGGTCCAGATGCTGGAAAACATTATTTGGCATGTAACTACCAACAACTATTGTATAGAATGTTTCAACCAACAAGATGTAGCTAAGTTAATCTGTTATCAGACAAAGCTACCAGGTATTTTGGCACGAATAAAAGTCAAAGTGAGGCGTGTAGACAAAACATCTTGATCGTTATAACACAAAATACAACAGGGACTGCAGAATGAAAAATACCTATATACATCCCGTGTTCTTTCCAAATCACCAGCATCAAGTTCTTCATACAATGCATAATTGATCCTATTCACATACAAAGAAAAAATAATTATCAAGACATAACCAAGCATGAAATACTGCAAACTTATCCACTTAGATCGACCAAGGACTCAAAACTTACCACTAATAAATATATCTCTGCCAATATCTCTTCTCATCAGTAGGTGGCACATTTGAAATTGCACGCTTATAAACCTCCCTAATCCTTTCCTTTTTCCCAACACTCTCTTCCAACCTAATATAATCGAACCATGAATCATAATTCAACCGATTCTTCCTCAATTCATCCTCATACTGAAACCTCCTCTTTCCTACGATAGCATCCTCAATACCCTCCTTATCTCCATATTGCTTCTCAAAAGCCACAAACTTCCTATTCAAATCCTCTGCCCTTCCCTTTGGTATATGATCCAATGCAAACTTGTAAATACAGCGTGCTTGTTCCACCTTCTTACACCTTTCCTCAAACTCCGCAAAGGCCACAAACAACTGCTCCGCCTCCTCATCATCTGCCAACTTCTCCACTACCCTCTCATACACATTCCTTGCCTCGGAACTTACCCATTCTTCATCTCAAACTTAGCGTATCGAATCCAAGCAATAATCTTTGGGTGACATTGAACAAAACGTTCGAAAATTCCTCAAGGCCGTTCAATCTCATTGTACCTAAGTTCAAACTTAATGTAGGAAAGCCAACATTGATGGTCTGGCATCCAACTCATCCACCGTTCAAAAATCTGCCTTACACCTGCCACATTACCCAACATCTCCTCCATGGGGATGTACTTATACCACAACTGATCAACACGTGGCAAGAGTGTTACAGCGCGGTCCCAAACGTTCCTGGCACAATTGATGAACTTGTTATTCATCTCCATTTTTGCGTACTTGAGCCATAGTGTGTGATTCCTATAATCTACCTCTATGGCTTGTTCCCAAACGGAACATGCCCTGTTAAAATCTTTCTGTGACTCCTCCCACTGAGCATACTTGATCCAAACACTTATATTCCACCTAACCCCTCGAATCTAGTCATCAAATTCCTTCCTCTTGCAAAGCCGGTAGTCAGCAAGCTCTATTGAGTCAGTGATTTTCTGCTAGGGAGGGTGGATTTCAGCTTCCTGGCACTCACGAGCCTCCCGAAGAATCTGCTCAGCAGTTATTTGGATTGGAGCTGGAGTTTTGTTCTTTACTCGTGTGGGACAAGGAAGTTTGACCTCAGTGTCTTTCCGGGTCAAGTAACCCAGTGACGGGTCACTTTCCTTTCCAAAAGCCATAAAAACTAAAAAGACAGAGAAAGGGATTACGTCTAAGAAAACGTATATAAAGAATATAATTCCAACTGAATATAATTGAATACTACAGAGAAAAGTTTTTGAACGAAATAAGCAGAAGGAAAAACATGAAATTGCAGCCATAAACACAAAAAACTCAAAGCATATTGAATTGAACAGAATATCACTAGAAAGTAAGCAATCAAAGAACAAAATGATCATAAAACTTGTCTTTCTAGAGTCTAAACTGATCTACACCAACCGAACAAAATAAACAGCAACAAGAAGAAAGAAATATAAAATGAAAATAGATCTTAGCAAACTTGAGATTGAAAAAAAACAGACAACAAAAATAAAAGCCCAAAACATGTAACCAATACTTCTACACTAGCTCTACACCAGAAACTAAATGGAAGGGAATATGACAAAAAGAACCAAAGAGCTAACAAGATCCTGTCGAATGGTTTTACCGAAGCTAGAGCACGCATGTGCGAAGATGTTTCCTTTCACAGCAGGGCGCGTTGAGCATGCGAGAAGATCCTTTGGGCCCTTGAAAAGCTAGTCTGCGGATTCGGGGAGTGCTTGGACGTCTCAGTGGCTAAGATGAAGAAGGTGGCGTCTATTTCACCTTCCCTAGGGGGTTTTTGTTTATGGGCAAAGAAAATTGATCCGAAATTGCTCAAATCCAACAGAAATTGCTCAAAATCTGAAGAAAATGGGTGAAAAATCACCAGCGAGCATTGAAAGCACAATGGAGAGGTGGTGAGTTATGAGCGAGAGGCTAGGGCTAAGACGATAGAGAACAATAAAAGAACATAATGAACTGCTTCGTGGACAACATAAAGCAGAGAAAGAAGAAACCATAGAAAGTGATGAAGAGACGTTAAAGAAGAAAGTGGGAAATGAACGGCATCAGATCGTCTGTGTCACTAATTTTGTGCCTGTGCCAAATTTAAACGTCGACGTTTTATTAAAGCTAATGTCTCCTTTGCCTAAGCCAAGCGAACGTCTCTAAGCCAAGCCAAACATCTCCTCCTTCTTTTGATTTTACTTCTCGCTTTACTTCTTCCATCTTGCTAATAGATGTGTCTTCTCTCTTTGTTCTATTACACCCGCCCCTTTTCTTCACACAAAAACACTCTCTCTCTCCATCAACTACTCACATACGCTGGGATTTGGTGTTCTGAGTTTAAGCAAACAGGAGCTTTGACCACTTTGAGGATTTGGTGTTCTGGGTTTTGGTTGATTGGAGATGGGTAAATTGGAGGAAAGAGTTATCGCCGTAATCATGGTCTGTGGATCCACCAAAGGTATGGACTTTGTCTGACATTTCTTATTTCTGGAAAAATCCGTTCTCCTTGGAGCTGAAGAGTTAACATTCAGTGGCAATAAAATTCAATTCTAAAGAAATTTTGAACATGCATTGGCAGAGATGATCTGATGTTCCTTGTTGGTACCTCATATTTTCGCAAATTCACTTCACAAGCCTAGTTCTTGCATGCTCCTTATTTCGCTTTACCCAATTGCAAAAACGACACAACATATAAATTATAGATTCCAAAGATCGATCCTTTACTGTTTGTCTCTCACCACGCAAAAATGCCTTAACTTGAAGAACACCACTTATTATTATTGCGATTTCAATTCTCTCTCTCTCTTTACAAATCTCGCTTCTTTGTTGGTTGTTTCCTTGAGATCCAGAATTAGCTTCGCAGAAACTAGAAAGATTGAATCTTTCTACTCTTACAGCACTGCTTTTCTTGTTTCTTCAATTGGGTAATCGAGCTTATCGCCCTTCTCTTCTTAGATTCTTCAAGTTCTAGTTAAGTCCGTTTTGTTTTGTAAATACCCACTTGCCATCTGAATCATAATCTCTCGTGTTCTGCTACTGCATTATAGTCTTCTCCGCCTTTTAGTTTTGGCCACATAATCGTTTATCTATTCTTTGCCTATTTTTCTTTGTTTAAGCTGCCTTTGGTCTCAGAATAAGCTTCTTTAGGTTTAAAGTCCCAAAAGATTGATGTTTTATAAGGGAACATAGGTCTTTGGGATTCTTTTGACTTGCCAGATTCTATCTCTAACTTCGTGGCTTTTTGTGATCTTAGCTTCGTAGTTCTGGTTCAATTTTATTGAGCTACTTTTGTTTTCTTCTGTTTTGATTAAGGTTTAGCGTGATCAGTTTTTGGTTTCTTGGAGGAGTCTTAAGGATAACTTACAGTGATTCAATAAAGACTTTTTATGTGTTGTAGCTGAGATGCAGCCTGGTCAGAGAAAAAAGGTATAGGATCAATCATATTGAAATTGTTTATATCGCTACGATAAAAAGATGACATCTTCTTTTCGATAATTGGCAATTGCATCTTAGTGAAATTCACTTTCTTCTTTGTACATTGAGGAAGAAAAATGAGTTTACTTTATTGACAGTATCTACTATCCTGGCTTGATCTAGTTTCTTACTTCTTTAATGAGTCTCAAGTCGTTGTAATGCAGGCCATTGACCTTATAAATAGGAATCAACTTGATATGACCTCATTCAAATAGGAATCAAGTACACACAAGCAGCTGTTGGAGTCGTTGTTCGCTTGAGGAAGGAGTTGTCACTTATGAAAGACGTACCTGTGCTTATTGCAATTGACGAAGTAAGAGTTTTGCTTTAATTTAAATCCTTGTATTGCATATTTAGCAGTTAGAACATGCTATAATTTAAGGTCTTGTTGTTTTTGTTTTGAAATATCCCTTGATTTACTTCAAGCTGTTATCTATCCAGTACAATAGCTGGTTTACATTCAGCAAGCACGAGGAGCCACTAACCGTGAAATCTTGCCAACCAATGCATACTACAGAACTTGCAATGGTTAGCTTCAAATTCTGCACCATAATGCATTCTTGGCATTGTGTCAATTGTCTGCATGATAACATAACTATTTGCAACATAGGTTGAATTAATGCACATTCTTATCTTCTAAGGAGTTAACCTTCAGAGATTTGATTCCCTACTCCTCACATAGTGCAGTTGTTTACTTTGCTAAAAATGCAACCTTGATGGAGGTCAGTTCATATACAACATATCTGTTGTTTTTCATCTTCCGCAGGTAAATGCTTTTAGGTCTATGATGCATAATGAGATGATGGTGGGTGCTTTTTCTCGTTCAACAGCAGTTGGCAAGTTCCTCTTATCCGATGACCTTTTCAAGATGACTTCTTTGTTTCACCAGTTGAGTTCACATGTTCTGTGGTCCTGTGCTTTTCATCCACCTTGCATTTGATGTTCTTCAAGAATCCCCAAATGCCGATTTGGCAAATTACTTTCTTTCCTCAATTTAGGATTGGAAAATTGCAATTTTTTATCCTTAGGATGATGCAGGCAGTTTTGGTGCTAGAACAAATCAATAGCATTTTCATGGATGTTGTAGACTTGCTAAAACAGAGAATTCTTATAGCACGAGTATGCACTCTATATTATTAACACATGTTATAGTTGTTCCATCTAATAATACTTTCAAATGGTCATGTTGACATATGTGCACGTATGGATAACCATTCAAAGCATGCTAATCCATGTTAACTTCAACGCCTGTAATGCTTGAATCAAGTTTATCAATAACTCGTGACATTTTCCATGCAAATTTTAATATCATAAGCGGTTACATCTCCTACAAGTATGGATCCGGAAGGAAACATGATCAACTAAAACATAATGAACCTTGAAAATGGCTAGTTCAGGACAAAAATTTCAGAACTATTTATTAACGCCAGTAAGCAACAGAAAATTATCATTGAAATTTTACGTACATACTAACTATTGATTACATAGCATCGTCATATTGACTTTTTGCTTCCAAATTTCATGTACCATAAATCTTCATTCCTATTGCCTTCTAGAGTCTCGTTGGGAGTTTAAGGCTTGTGTGTCATTGCCTTCAGTCAATTAGGCAAAATGTTGCATCACCAATGTGCGCTGTATTGGCATCGATTTTGCCAATGAGCACATAGCCAAGGGCCTTAGCCACGACAATATGCTGCAGCGAGCAACTGAGGCTATGGTAATGGGTAATCTCTTAAAGTTCTACATTGTAGATGCTGCTGTGACTTTAAGGCTTCAGGATGGACCATGTTGATCATTGAAGTGTATCAGAATGGAGATTGGCATAATGAGCATGATGATTTGTGAGAGGTTGAGAACCATTTGTATAGGCAGGTAGAATGGAACTTGTGCTTGTAAGTCCTGCAGGCAAGATGAGGATGGCTATGGTTTGAAGTATGGATAACATTGTAGCATATGGGGCATTCCTTAACACCTTCAAATTCCTTGTCAAAATTGCTCTTCCATATTCGCAGCCAAAGCCCCATTCTACATAAGAGAAGAATCATCACTTCTAAAAATCTTCAAACAGACATTCTCAATTCATATCATGCTTTAACGCCAATTCATCCAAATTAATGTTGTCCAAGCATGATTAGTTCATAAATAAGGCTTGGTGAATGGTTTTTTGAGTTGAATCTAAAATAATGTTGTCTAAGCAGAAACTGTGCCCTGACTTACTCCAAGTGAGATTAAAAATCTAAAATTAGCAAATGCAATAACAATATGAGTCAACTCCCTCCATAATAACCATAGGCATGGATAAATAGAAGATAAGATTTTTGTAATGTATCAAGACTTAATTGTCCAGAAAAAAAAGTTTGCATATCTTACTGATACAAACACTGCATAAATAAAAAACAAAAAAGGATTCATTCAGTTTGTTGGCTTGCAGTAAACTGTAAATCCTTTTAAGATGTCTAAATTTCCATGATGAATAAAATCGCTTGTCAAAGAACACAATCAAAGGTGTATGATAAGAAACTTCATCTATATATTGTCTTAATATTTTT
>JANSVA010000007.1:26122041-26139970 GCA_025504915.1 Erythroxylum reticulatum | reverse complement strand
TCATGAAACAACTCGACTCATCCAGTTAAGAGGACATGAGTTTTACTACATGTTGATTTTCTCTAAAGGATTTTTCAGTTTAACTTCCAAGAATGACGTGCTTGGTATTGTCTTCAGGGCATTGAAAACTCGTGGAACCACACCGAAATGTGGTTTGATTTTCCATTCATCTTTTATTACTCCAGCTTGATATTCTTTGCCTCTATAAGAAAGATATTTTTTACTCCAACTTGATATTCTCTTTTCAATGGAGACAATAAGGGGCCTTCACTCTATTTCCTTGATTTTTTTGGTAAAAATAAGAACTCCCAAATAGGTGAGTGGCACATGCTTGAATCAATTTTGATAAACATATGTTCCTTTTGTTAAAACGATCAGCAAAAGTGGATTGAACAAGCTATTGGTGAAAGTAACATCCTAATGGAATTTTCATTTAGAGTTCTTTGACGTCTTTTCTTATGTTCCAGGACTAAAGGCATTATCCTGAAGGCTTTAGATAAAAATGTAGCTTGTGTTGATGAATTTTTATTGGAAGTTATGTCACTTCTTATGCTATTGTTTTTGTGAATTGGTTCACTTTATAGGTTATTGGTTTCTCTTCCCAGCTCTAGGAGGATTGCTGGTGCTACTTCTGGTGCTGCCATAACATTACAGGTGCTTCAAAAATCTAGTGGTCTTTTCTCTAATTTTACTTGTTATCTGATAGCACTATAGGTCCTGATAGCACTATGGGTCCTAAACCCATACTAACTTATTCTAGGAGAAAGAGGGAGAAGGGACTGAACATGGGCTCAAACCCACGTTGACATACTCTAGGAAAATCACTAAAGTAGAGAGAGGTGAGTCAGCTAACGGTTAGAGAGGAATTCGTTAGAGGAGAGAGAGAGTACTATGTAAACGAGGGGGGTAGTACAGAGGGACATCTTTTGCTATTGGACTGTCTCGGCTAATAGCTAGAGGGGCCATTGTTGGCTGATAGCTTGGTGCTTGTAGAATTTCCTACGGGGCTATAGCTAAGAATTAATAAAAGTACTATATTTCCATCCATTCGCTTATTATTGATGCTTTTATTGAGAGCCCCAGTGTATGCAAACAAGAATGGCGCCACAGGAGTGGGAAGCAATGGATGCTCGTATGACCGCAGTAGAAACGGAGTTGTTGGAGCATACAGTTCAACTGGGCAACTTACATAAGGGTGTCGACGATCTCTCTAGGGCATTAGCGGCGATGCACGAGAAGGATTCCAACGACAAGTAGCACACCAAACACCAGAGGCGGGTTCGAGTTCGGTGGAATGTGGGAAGTCGATACACACTGCAGTAGATGGCAGCGGTGTCACTTCCATGACATCGGAAGAACACCAGCTCCGAGCAAAGCGGGTAGAGCTCCCTCCATTCCAAGGTGACGACTCGATAGGATGGGTCTCACATGCTGAACTGTACTTCACCATTCAGGGAACTCCTCCGGAGCTTCGAGTTTAGCTGGCACAAATTTGCATGGAGGGAATGACATGGCACTGGTTTAAGGTCCTCCTAGCATCGAAGCCCGAACTGGATTGGGAGACCTTCGAAAGAGCTCTGTTCGATCGGTATGGTGATCATTTCAACGGGAATCCTTTTTCTCAGCTGAAGACGTTGACGCAACAGGGCATGGTGGATGAGTACGTGGTAATGTTCGAAATGTTGATGGCTCAAGTTCCTCCTCTTCCCGAATATCAGTATATGGGTCTCTTCCTTGGAGGACTACGAGAGGATGTAAGGTTGGAGGTGGTGGCGCTGGATCCTTCCTCTCGTTATCGACTGACAGCAGCAGCACATGCGGTGGAGCGTAAGCTTACTCCAAGCCGACTGTGGGCTGGAGATCCATGGGCGTTCCATGAGTCGGGCCTACCAACTCGACTGTGTGAGGACGCAATTGGGTTGGAGCACGACCCGGACTAACCCGACTCCAAGCGCCCACCAGTGGAGGCACGAACTAATGGACCAATCGGGAAGGAGGAGCTGATCGGCGCCCTGGCATGAAGAGAACCACCAAAGGACGTCCAAAGGGGACCAGAAACCTTTCGTACCAGGAATTGATGGATCGGAGAGCTAAGGGACTGTGTTTCAAATGTGGCTAGCATTACAGTCCTACCCACATCTGCCCCGATAAACATCTACGACTGCTAATTTGGGAGGGAAACGAAGAAGAAGAGGGATCACCTTCTGGTATTGGGGACAGAGAGGAAACCGACACAGAAGAGGCATGGGAGCTGGTCTGTCAAGTCGCTGAATATGGGAAAATAGTTTAGTCCAAGACTCTTAAAATTGAGGGCAAATTGGCTGGGGTTCCAATCTTGTTCCTCATCAATAGTGGGGCAAGTCACAACTATCTTTCGCAAGATTTGGTGACTACCTTGGGATTGACTGTTATTCCAACCGCAGCTTATGGAGTAAAATTGGGGAATGGAACAAAATGCTTTTCACAGGGTCGGTGTAGGGGACTTGTGATGTTAAGTAGGGAATGTGGAGTTGAGGATCGATGCTTATATTCTTCAGTTGGGTGGAATAGACCTGGTTTTGGGTGCAGAATGGTTGGAAACTTTGGGAGAAGTGAGAGTGGATTTTAAGCAGAAAACAGTGAAATGGGGATTTGGGCAGGGAAAGGAGTTGGTCACCTTGAGAGGGTAGGGCAGGGAGTAGCCCCAACAACTTTCATCCTTGCAAGGCATGCTTCAGTCCATTGCCATGGATTCCCAAAATGAACAGCAAGAAGGTGAAGCTGGAATGTTGGGTTCAGAGACTAATACCACCCTATTTCCGGCTCAGATTCAAGAATTAATCTTAGTTTTGCAAGCAAGTCGGTTGGTGTTCCAAGAACTAAAGGGACTTCCTCCTTCGCGGAGTCACGATCATGCCATTAATCTATTTAATGGAGCTAATTCGGTTAATGTTCGTCCTTATAGGTATGCTAATCGCCATAAGGATGAGATTGAGCAACAAGTCAGAGAATTGCTTGCAACTGGAGCTATCCGACATAGCACCAGTCTGTTTTCTAGCCCAGTAATTCTTGTTAAAAAGAAGGATCACTCATGGCGAATGTGTGTAGATTACCGTGCTCTGAACAAGGTAACAATTTCGGAAAGTTCCCAATCCATACTATCAATGAACTTATTGATGAATTGCATGGATCTAAGTATTTTTCTAAGATTGATTTGAAGTTCGGATTTCACCAAATTCGAATCAAGAGTGAGGATATTCATAAGACCGCCTTTCGGACTCATGAAGGCCATTATGAATACCTTGTCATGCCTTTTGGGCTTATGAATGCTCCATCCACATTTCAATCTACCATGAATTCGGTTTTTAGACCACTACTGAGGAAGGGTGTGCTGGTCTTTTTTGATGACATCTTGATCTATAGTAAAAGTTGGCAGCAACATCTCAAACATTTGGAACAAGCTTTACAGCTCTTGATTGAACATCGATTCTTTGCTAATCAGAAGAAGTTCTTATTCGGACAACAGTCTATTGAGTATTTGGGGCATGTTATTTTAGCTGAAGGGGTTGCAATGGATCCTGTCAAAATCCAGAGTGTTAAAGATTGGCCGGTTCCAAAGAATGTAACAAGGGTTAGAGGGTTCCTTGGTCTCACTGGGTATTATCGGAAGTTTATTAAGGATTATGGGAATATTGCTCAACCCCTCACTGAACTCACTAAGAAGGATAAATTTTCTGGGGGACCTGAAGCTCAAAGAGCCTTTGAAGAGTTGAAAAATTGTCTAGTTTCTTTTCCGGTCCTCACCCTAACAGATTTCTCTAATGAGTTTGTTGTGGAGTGTGATGCCTCGGGTTTTGGATTGGGGGCTTATGAGGTGTTTTATAAGCCCAGACCCGACAACAAGGCGGTAGATGCTTTATCACGTGTACCAGTGGCGCTAGAATTTCACCATCTGGTGTCATCTCCTAATTGGGTCGATTATGATAAGTTACAATAGGAGTACCAAGGTGATCCGTGACTGTCAGATATTCTGCAGAAGCTCAAAACTCACCCTACAGCAGAACCTGACTTCCACTTGTTAGGAGGGCTATTGTTCAAAGGAAACAGGTTGGTGTTACCTCAAACCTCCTCCCTAATCTTAGAATTTTTGCAAGAGTTTCATTTTACTCCCACGGGTGGACATTTCGGGTTTACTAAAACTTATAAAAGGATAGTTGGATGTCTGTATTGGGCTGGAATGCGAAAGCAAATTTTGTAGTTTGTGAAGGAGTGTGAAGTATGCCAAAGACATAAGTATCAAACTCTTGCTCCAGCTGGGTTACTACAACCTCTTCCTATTCCCAATTCAGTTTGGGAGGATATCTCGATGGATTTTATAACAGGACTGCCAAAAAGCCAAGGGTTCAAAGTCACTATGGTAGTTGTGGATAGGTTGTCAAAGTATGCACACTTTATCCCTCTCAAATATCCTTTTACCTCCAAGACAGTGGCTGATTGTTTTGTTAAGGAGGTGGTAAAACTTCATGGCATCCCAAAGTTAATTGTAAGTGACCGGGATCCAATTTTTGTTAGTAACTTTTGGAGGGAGATTTGGAGGATGCAAGGCACGGTTCTTCAAATGAGCACTTCTTATCATCCTGAAACGGATGGACAAACTGAGGTGGTTAATCGATGTATTGAGACCTATCTCCGATGTTTTGTATCTGAACAACCAAAACTGTGGCATAATTGGCTCTCTTGGGCCAAATTTTGGTATAACACCTCTTTCCACTCCGCAACCTCTACAACCCCTTTCGAGGTGGTGTATGGTCGGCCCCCTCCTAAGGTTCCTCATTTCCTCATTGGGGAGTCCCTCATTGATGCGGTAAATGGTGTATTGATTGACAGGGATGAAGCTTTGAGACAGCTCAAATTCCATCTTGTTAGGGCTCAACAAGTTATGAAATCTGCAGCTGATGTTAAGCAAAGAGATGTTCAATTGGAGGTAGGCGATTGGGTTTATGTTAAGCTTCGACCCCACAGGCAGAATTCCATAGCTAGGAGAATCTGTCCTAAACTTTTAGCCCGGTTTTATGGCCCATTCCAAGTGCTAGTTTAAGTTGGGACTGTGGCATACAAGCTAGCTCTTCCAGACACTTCACGAGTTCACCCGGTGTTTCACATTTCACAGCTAAAAAAGAAGATTGGGAGCCATGTGCTCGAACCCACTCTTCCTTCAGGCCTAGAGGTTGACTCCACCGAACCTCTTGCACCTAAAGCAATCCTGGTTGAACGGACTGTCCAGAAAAATGAAGAGCAAGTTGTTGAGTGGCTTGTGTTATGGAAGGGGAAACCTATTGAAGAAGCCTCTTGGACAGCTGCTGACCAACTACAACAGCAGTTCCCCTCCTTCTGCCTTGAGGACAAGGCAGATTCTGAAGAGGGCGGAATTGATAGCACTATAGGTCCTGATAGTACTATGGGTCCTAAACCCATACTAACTTATTATAGGAGAAAGAGGCAGAAGGGACTGAACATGGGCCTCAAACCCACGTTGACATACTCTAGGAAATCACTAAGGCATAGAGGGGTGAGTCAGCTAACGATTAGACAGGAATTCGTTAGAGGAGAGAGAGTACTGTGTAAATGAGGGGGTAGTACAGATGGACATCTTTTGCTATTGGACTGTCTCGGTTGATAGCTAGAGGGGCCATTGTTGGCTGATAGCTTGGTGCTTGTAGAATTTCCTACGGGGCTATAACTAAGAATTAATGAAAGTACTATATTTTCATCCATTCGCTTATCATTATCCTTCTTGTAACTTATCTTACAACCAATATTTCTTGAATTTGATAATTACTTTGTCAATTTATTAGTCACTTGAACTTAGTGGGATAACATGGTTCAACCTTTCAGCTGTTTAGCTTGGCCTTGTGGTATGGGTTATGGGCTATACTAATTGCTCTTTCTCCATTGACTATAGAAGCGTTTTTGTCCTGTTTTCTGCTTTTCTATCAATGAATCGGTCTTTTCTGAAGACTTATGGACTTGAATGTAGGTTAGTGGTTCACTTTATAGAGTCTCCTTACTTTATGGACTTCTCAACTAATGTTTGCTATACATTTACTGAGTATATCATTGTCATCTTTACTGAGTATCCTGGTACTTATTTCATGATTTGACTATTGACTGATCCTACACATATAAACATTACAGGAGAGACTCGTTAAAGGAACTTTTTTTGTGAACGAGAAATATGGTTCATACAAGACCGTGGAAGATTATTGGGATGTTGAATAAATGGATCTAACAAGATGTTCCCATGTTGTATTAAGCAAGCTTATGTTGTTAGACCTATCTGCCATCGTACTCAGCGAGAAGCTTTTAAGATTCTGCATCAATTATTTGCTTCATAAAGCTAGATCAGCTATACTATTCTGTTTGGATGTTTTGCAACTTCTATACTGTATACTGTATTATTCAGAAATAATTTCCCAGTTCCTTATAACTGTTTTGGAATAAGCACATGTGCATTCCAACAAATTTGGACTCCCTACTTCTTTTCCAAATCTAAGGGAAATATGGTTAATAGATCTAATAAGTGTGGGGAATTGATGGATGGATTGTATAATATAGCAATGGTAAGGGTCGGGTTCGTTAGTGTATTAATTAGTGTATTATGAGATGTTTGCAAATTATAATTAGTGTATTTTGATATTAATTAGTACATTATGACATGTTTGCAAATTACAATTAAATAATACACTGTCTGTAGGTATAAAATTCTTGTAATACATGAATAATTATTAAAATAAATGATATACTAAAATAATTGAAGAATTATTAAATAAATAAAATTTATAAATAATATTGAATAGTTATTAAATAAATAAGGTTTATATTTATTAAAATTAAAAATTATTAAATTAAAATAAATTTCAAAAAATGGAAAAAATAATAATTAAAAATTACTATTTGTGATGTTTTTGTCGAAACGTTGTAGAAGACATTCTGCGATGTTTTTCTCAAAACGTCGCGGAAGGAAAAATATCGCGAAAAAAGCAATCTTTTAGTCTCATTTTTTAAAACTTCATGGAATATTTGTATTTTATGTGACGTTTTACGAAAACGTCGTGGAAACCTTTTGCCTATACCACATTCTATGAAGTTTTTTGTGACATTTTTTAAAGCGTTAAATTATATTCTGTGATGCCTTTTGAGATTCTGCGACATTTTTTGTCCTGTTTTCTTGTAGTGTTAATTTTGAAATCTAATTAATTCACATATTGTCCTATTTTTTTTGTAGTGTTAATTTTGAAATCTAACTAATTCACTTTTATAAATTTTCATTAAAGAAAAATACAATTGAAGAAAGATGCATTGTCACTGATATGAAGCACAAAAGCAATTCTCGAAATAGCAGAAAGTTTTGGAAATGAAAATCCTAATACTAGGTTAATAATGAACTACTTCATCGGTATTTTCATAACCATTATAATTTATATTGATTAAATTGTTCCTATATATCTTAAATTATTTATTACTATGTAATAATAATTTAATTTGTCTAAGTTATGAACTTATGATGGCTAGGAGATCTTCCCAAAATTTTTATTCGTGTAAATGTGTTGGATTTTAAAGACACTAAAAAAATTAATTTCATGGAAAAACGAATACCTCCAAACTTAGAAGTCATCTAGCTGAAGAGTTCAACATTGTTTACGATGTGAACATTTATTAGTGTTCGGGTTGTTGAAGCCCCTAAAATAATACCGATTCTGCAAATTTTTGTAGTAGTCGTGGAATTAAATCAAATTCCTAAAAAACTGAACACTAGTTTCTTAATTTCAAGCAACAAATTAAATTTGGGGTTTTGGTTAAGAAACTGATTAACTAAAATTAAGGCGAAAACAAATTAAATCAACTGAATTTAAATACGACAAATTCAAGATTGCCAAACTCTAATTCAAGGGAAAGATCTCATCTAATTGTAACATTAATCATTGGTTCAAAAAAATATTTTCACCATTCAAGCAGTTAGTTCGAAACATATTAGAATAACCGTAATAAGTCTCAAATTTTTCTAAATTAATTGGTACAAACCTAACATCCAAATGAAAACTTATCATCTATTGACTGGGTGTGATAGCATTCCATATCAGGTAAATGATAGCAATAAGCTCTGTGAAAAAGACTAAACCCTAAATTAAATAATCGAGATAACTACAACTATTCAATTTAGTTTTCTTGTTTATCATAAGTTAAATATGAAAATTCATAAATAACCTATTTGCTACTTATATCATTCCTTCATGATAATTACAGATCACTGAATTCTTGGATAGCGATAGTATAATCAATATTAAATTAAATTGTCCATTCATGAAATATGAGAACTCAAAATAAGAAATACTTGAATTAAAACATGAATAAAAGTTTGAAGTACAATATCTCACAAAGCTACAATTAGAGTATTGAATTCCTATGAATCAGAAAGATGAGTTTAGCCACACGTGGCTTTCGCTCCAATAACAGAAATAGAAGAAAGATTAAGAATTGCTAAAAACATAAAAAAGGAGAGCCTACTTTTGTTATCATAAACGCCACTTTTATAAGTTTTTCTAATCTAATCCTAATCTAACTCTAACTTGTAAACATATCTATCTAAAATGAATTCAAAATCAAACTCCTTCATGATAAGGATAAGGCAAAGTTTTCTAGTTAAACTCCAATTCTTCAAGTGATTAACCTTATCCACTGGATCAATCTCTTCACTTTATTCAAAATTTGTTATTATCATCAATAGGGTCTCAATTCAATGTAATCTCCACTTTTCATCTACTAAAGCAAAACAAACATTAATTGCCATATTTAAGCACTAAAATAAATATAAAACAAAGGAGATAGTATTGAATAATATGTCAAAATAAGATCTTATCAAATTCCCCCAGACCAAACTTTTTCTTGTTCTCAAGCAAACATCGATTCAATGAGCACATATGTAATGCTCTTAAGCTTAAAGCTCACATAAGTATCAAAAATTGCATCAAGTCTTGCACACTTTTCATTCAACAAAATCAATGAGATACTTGAAATAATTCAATGAAAGTGCTAATCATGCTTGTCTTTCTCATGCATTAGATCTTAAACCGAAAATACATCTTAACTTAAGAATTATTCATAAACAGCAATCAGAAAATTATGAAGCTATCATAAGGAATAAATGAATCAACATATCATGAGTCCAAGTATAAATCACAAAGTTTATCAAAATGAAAACACTTGCTCCCCCACATCTAAATCATACATTGTCCCTAATGTATGCGTAAGATACTCACACTTAACAAAGTTAATCAAAGAAAATAAATAATTGAGGACTTCCTTGAATGGTAAGCATCTAAACATTATCCATGCATGTTTCTTTGTGGTACTGGTTTCTGAGCCTACAATAGATTTAGCATTCATAGGTGAGTTGCCTTTTGTTGCGATCTTGGTTATATCCTTAGATCGCTCCATTACACTAAACAAGATAAACAAAAATTACTTAAAAAAAGAAATATTAGCAAAACCTTAATAATAATTGAAATTAAACTAAAAGAAAGATTAATCAAAAGTAATTAATAAGAATAAAAATAATTAAAAACAATAAAAAACTTTAAGAAAAGAAAAATAGGGTGTAGGGACGCTAGTATCTTTAGAGAAGAGTTATTGTGTGTGGGAGGAGAGGGCTGCGTGCGTGTTGTACAGTAGAGAGGGTTGTGTGCGTTAGTGGTTATGTCATGCGTGGGTTTGTTGGTGCATTGGGGAGGTGATGCTGCCTGAGTTGGGAGGAGGGGGCTGTGTAGGCTACTGGTGCGTTGGATGGCTTGCATTTGTATAGGCGTTGCTGCTTAGAGTCTGCTCTGCTGCTGGGAGTCTGTGTGGATGGACTGATTTGTTTGTGGAGAGCGTGGTTGAAGCATTTGGCTGGTGGAGGGCTGCGTTTTGTTTGTAATTTCTTGCAAAAAGGAAAC
Organism: Erythroxylum reticulatum; assembly: GCA_025504915.1. NCBI lineage: Eukaryota > Viridiplantae > Streptophyta > Magnoliopsida > Malpighiales > Erythroxylaceae > Erythroxylum > Erythroxylum reticulatum. Next base: position 26,129,999 of record JANSVA010000007.1, on the reverse strand, counting down.
AAGCATAATAGGTTTTTTTTAAAGTAAAAAATATTTAAGTAAATAAAGAAAGTAAATAATTAACTAAGAAAAGAAAAAAATTTCAAAACATTAAATCACATAAGGCGAGACCTTGCCCTATGAGATTTGGTAATTTGGAATTCCAGAACACTAAATTACGTAAAGCGAGATCTCGCCTTATGAGATTTAGTAGTCTGGAATTTTAAGGTCTTCACTCCAAAACACTAAATTCCATAAGGCAAGGTCTCATCTTATAAGATTTAGTAGTCTGGAATTTTAAGGTCTTCACTCCAGAACAATAAATTACATAAGGTGAGGTCTAGCCTTATGAGATTTAGTAGTATGAAATTTTAAGACCTCCTTTTTCCTTTAGGCCAATAAATTTATCTTTCAAAAGCAATCCAATGCAAGTTATATATAACTAAAACAAAACAAAATAATATAAAACAATCATATTTTGGGTTACCCCCGATAAGCGCAATTTTTTAACGTCATTATGCTCGACGTGGCTGGTTCTTCCTAAACTTCTATGTAATTGCAATTTTGTACTACTTAAGTAGTGTTACTAGCCCTTCTTCTTACTCTTTAGTCAGCCATTTTGAAATGATTGTGGGTAATGACTTTCCATCACCTAAATAGATATACTTTAGGCAATTTGATAATACCTTTAATTTTATCTTTGGAGCCTGCAAAATAGAAGGTAAAATTTTCTTTGAATTATAGTAAATTCATCATTTAAAGTTTCCAAATCTATTAGCATTGCTGACAATAATTCTACAACTTGACAAGTTTCATCAATTTGCTCGTTCACTTCCGATTTATCCTTACACTTCAACTTATCTTCAACACTATCTTCTTTAAACATATCTTGCACAAATGAATCCACAATATCCATATGATAAACGGATTGAAAATCATTCTAGTACTTCATTGCTTAAGAAATGTTGAACTTTACTATTTCTCCATCAAACTTTATGGAAAGAGTACCCTTGTGCACATTGATTATCGTTTTAGCTTCCTTCATAAACAACCTACCCAATAAAATTGAAGCTGAATGTTCTATACTATCTCCATCCATTTTTAAGATGTAAAAATCCACTGGAGATACTAAACCATTAAGACTAAAACGTCCTCAATAACTCTAAAAGGGCAGACATACAAATGATCAGCTAGTTGGGTAATCACATTTGTTTCTTGCAAAGAATTCAGATTTAAAGCTCGATAAATTGAGTATGTCATGACATTAATAAATGCACCTAAGTCTAGTATGGCACGCTCAATTTTTCTGTTACCAATAACACACGAAAGTGTAAATATACTTGGATCTTTGCAATTTTTTAATAATTTCCCATTTATCACAACTGATGCATTCTTACCTAAAATTATTATCTCCTTATCCTTCAGCTTACTTTTATTTGTTCACAACTCCTTTAAGAATTTTGCATATTTCAAAACTTGCTTGATGGGTTCCAGAAGTGGTATATTGATTTTCACCTTTTTGAAGGTTTCTAAGATCTCTCTTTCGTATCTTTCATCTTTTGGTTTAGCCAACCTACTAGGAAAAGGATGTAATTATGCATTAATTGATATTGATGGATATGAATCATTATATACCTTTGTTGATTCTTGAGTTGGAAGTTCTTCCTTCTTTTCTCCATTATCGTGCTTTTCTTCCTCCATTGGTAAAGAAGTTCCATATTGAATTTCCTTACCACTTCTCAAAGTCACCGCACTCACATTCTCTTTAAGTTTCACCACTATTTAGGAAGGTAATTTCCCTGATGCTTACACTTCCAATTTACTTACCGAGGTGGCTAATTGAGTGATCAGATTTCTTAAGTTTTGAAGGTTTGCTCTTGTTTCCTGTTGAAATTGTTGAGTATTATTTAGCTTCTTGAAGAGAACCTTCTTACAATGTAAAGCACATATCCATAGAATGTAGGGCATATTCTGCACAATCTTGCCTATTGCAATTGACCTACAGTTATTTGACAAACTAGAGTGGTTAAATAAGATATTTTATCCATAAGGTGCGTGTTACTTACTAATTCACACACTTAATAGCTCCATCCGTCCTTATCCCAAACTGTTGAGAATTTTCGACCATAATTGATATCAACTGTCTGGAAGCCTCAGGTTTTTTGTTTACTAGAGCTCCTTCGCTAGCTGCATCAACTGTACTTCGATCCATTGCTAATAGTCCTTTATAAAAGTATTGAATAAAAAGTTAATTGGGAATTTGATGATGTGGAGAGGTGGCACATAGCTCTTTAAACCTTTCCCAATAGTCATATATTGTTTCTCTAGTAATTTGTCTTATCCCACATATCTCTTTTTTGATATTTATTGGTCTTAATGCAAGAAAGAACTTATCCAGAAATATTCTTTTTCATCTTGTTCCATATTGTTACTAAGCTAGGTGGAAGATAATATGGCCAATCATTTGCCTTATCTTTCAAGAAGAATGAAAAAGGCCCTGAGATTAATTTGTTCTTCCATCACCTCTTGTGGCTTCATTCTAGAATAGACAACTTGAAATTCTTTCAGGTGTTTATGCAGATCTTCTCCTGCAATACCATCAAAAATAGGTAGTAAGTGAATAAAACCATATTTCAATTCGAAAACTACCTCAACATCTAGAAATTGAATGCATACAGGTTGTTGATTCAAATTTGGTGCAGCTAACTCCCATAACGTTCTGGGATTGAGATTTGCCATCTTTTCATCCTCTCCTTGAAAATTAGAGTCTTCACTAATTGTTAGATCTACTTCAACTTTCACGTCTGAAGGTGAATGACTACTTCCTTGCTTAGTTTTTTTTCTTTCTCAAATAACATACTATCTTCTCAATTTTTAGAGTATATTGCAATTTACCTCTATGAGAAGCATGAGTCATGCAAGATAAGAGGTTAGTAGTAACTGTAAAAATAAAAATGTAAAGAAATTAAGAAACTTCAAATAGTTCCCCGACAACGGCTTCAAATTTTGGTCAGGTTGTCGAAGCCTCCAAAATAATACCGATTCTCTAAACTTTTGTAGTAGTCGTGGAACCAGGTCAAATCCCTAGAGAACTAGTTTCTTAATTTCAAGCAATAAATTAAATGGGGGGGGGGGGTTGATTAAGAAACTGATTAACTGAAAATAAGATGAAACGAATTAAATCAACTGAATTTAAATACGAGAAAGTCAAGATTGCCAAACTCCAATTCAAGGGAAAGATCTGAACTAATTGTAACATTGATAACTGGTTCAAAAAGAATATTTTCACAATTCAAGCAATTAGTCTGAAACATATTAAGATAGTCGTAATAAGTCTCAAATTTTCCTAAATTAATTAGTTCAAACCTAACATCCAAACCAAAAGTTATCGTCTAATGATTAGGTGTGATAACATTTCATATAAGATAAATGATATCAATAAACTTCGTGAAAAAGACTAAACCCTAAATTAAATAATCGAGATAGCTGCAACTATTTAATTTAGTTTTCTTTTTATAATAAGTTAAATATGAAAATTCATAAATAACCTATTTATTACTTGTACCATTCCTTCATGAAAATTACGGATAACTGAATTCTTAGATAGCGATAAAATAATCAATGTTAAATTAAATTATCAGATTAATCAAATATCAACTATACATGAAATATGAGAACTCAAAACAAGAAATATTTGAATTAAAACGTGAATAAAAGTTTGAAATACAATACCCCACAAAGTTACAATCAGAGTATTGAATCCCTCTAAATCAGAAAGATGAGCCACACATGACTTTCACTCCAATAACAAAAATAAAAGAAAGACTAGGAATTGCTAAAAAGGTAAAAAGAGAAAGCTTACTTCTTTTGTGAGAAATGCCACTTTATAGGATTTTCTAATCTGATCCTAATCTAACTCTAACTTGTAAAGATGTCAATCTAAAAAGGAATTCAAAATCAAACTCCTTCATGATAAGAATAAGGTGAAGTCTTTCAGTCAAACTCCAACTCTTTAAATGATCAGCCTTATCCACTACATCAATCTAAAACAAAGGAGATAATATTAAATAATATGTCAATATGAGATCTTATCAATGAGTTGTTTGATTTACTCTTTTTTTATTATAGTTTTTAATTTTTATTTCGTTTTTAAAATATAAACTTGTTTGATTGATATTTGTAATAAAAATTGAAAATAAAAACTTATTTAGATGAGATTTGTAAAAAAAATTAAAAAATTAAAACTAGTTTGGATTCATCATCATGTTTTTCTGTTTTATTATTATAATATTATTATTAAACGTTAATATTAAATTTTAATTAATTAATTTCTTTATGTATCAATTTTTAAAATTAATTATCATAATTACTTAAAATAAAAAGATATGAATTTTAATACAGTTAAATTAATTAATTCTCACAAATAATTAAAACAATTTTGAATTAAAGATTGAGACATTCATGGTTTCAAACATAGATTGAGACAATAGGTTTCCTTTTTTCTTACAACTTTACACAAAACTGGTCTTGTTAAAATTGTTTATATAGACTAGAGATTTGAATTTTTTTAGAAAAACTCGAGAAACACAGCATAATAAATATAAAATCAAACATCTTTCATTAGTTTCAAGACTACACCATTCTTTTCTTTTCTTAATAACGTTCCTCATTTCATTGAAACCAAAAAAGCTTGCTAAAGTTGTGTCCTTATAAGAATTGTTATGTCTACATGCAATGCGTAAAATATAGATCAGATGACAAGTAATGAAAGATGGCTTTATTGTTGTATCTTCTTCCATTGCTACTCTTTGCTCTAACACTTTCAAGGAAATTGCTTTTCTATATATCTTGGATAATATTATATCCTATATGCAGTGAATATTATCATCAAATAATAGATTTACAGTGAATATTATCATCAAATAATAGATTTTAGTAACATAATAAGTTTGTTTAAGAAAGAACATAAAGCAAGTTATTAAATGATGTTTAAGGATAAGGATAATATCTTGGTGTATATATAATAGGATAATATCTTGGTGTATGAATGGTTATGATTTTATTGTGATTTATTCCCTTGTTAATTCGGTCTCTTACTATTAGACTGATTGTTTGTATTGGGAGATGTAAGCCTAACTTCTAATAATAGAATTTCCTAGCTAAACTTAACTTCCTTTCTAAGCCAACCTATGTACGCGTACATATTGACTAATGAGCTAATGAATCCACACACTTGATTTTTCTCTAAAACTCTTTCTTATCATGGGATCAGAGTAGGTCTTGATACCTTCGACCTAAATCATAGAGCAACTGACTGATGACAAAGCTACCTATGATGGACGACCGAAAAAAGACCGCTAACACAATTGATCTTTCCAATTTGCTACGTACTGATTCCTCTTCCCCATACTATCTCAATCCATCTAATCATCTAGGTGCTACCTTATTCAATTGTCTTCTTAATGGAGACAACAATGGAACATGGAGACAAGCCATGAAGGTGGCATTTCGAGCTAAAAGCAAGCTTGGTTTCACAGATGGAACCATTGTCAAGCCAATAGATGATCCAGTTCTTCTGTAAGCTTGGCATAAGTGCAAATCTATGGTGATATGTTGGATTTTTAATTCACTTGCTACTGATCTCCTCTCTAGTGTTGCATATGCAAATTCTGCTAGGAAATTTAGGACGATCTCCAGGAGAGAGTTGCGATTGGTAGCGCTTCTCTAATTCATGAGTTAAGGCGTGAATTGGCCTTGATGCAATAATGAGATTTTTCTATAGCTGCCTATTACACTAAGTTGAAAGCTTTATAGGATGAACTTACTAACTATTTGAGCATCCCGTATGGTGTAGTGAAGGAACTGTTGGCAAAATGTGAAGGTAAGAAACTCTATAATTTTATTACGGGACTAACTGGTCACTTTAGTGCTGTCAGGTTATAGATATTAAACATGGAACCTCTACCAAGCATCAACAAAGCTTATGCGTTGGTTAGTAAAGAAGAAAAACAATTGAATGTTGCTATTGCTAGGGCCTCTGAGGCTGCAACCTTTGCAACAAAAATTTACCTGTGTAGGACAGCAAGTCAAGGACCCTAAACGAGCCAACATGCTTTGCACATACTATGACAAAATTGAACATCTCTCTAATGATTGCTTCAAGCATAAAGATTATCTTGATTGGTGGAAAGGGAACAAGAAGAGGGATGAAAATAAAAGTGAGACACCAAAAATAAGCCCATTTGGTCAATCAAGTGTCAACAAGCAATGGAGGATACTGAGAAAAGAGTCTGTACATGATTTAAGAGCAATATGACTACTTGATGTCTCTGCGTGAGATATCGAAAAGTACAAAAAATTTCACTGGTAAGGCAACTATTAATTCTTTAAATTGGATTATTGATATTGAAGTGTCCGAACATATGAATTTTAATCCAAATTGTCTCTCAAACACTGAGGTTATAAAAGATGCTTCATCTGTGTGGCTCCCAGATGGAAGTCGTTTAGAGATTGGCTCTCGAGGAGACCTTACATTATCTTAGAACATAAAATTAAAGGGTGTTTTATGTGTTCCATCCTTTAAATTCAATTTTTTATCAGTGAGTAAATTAACTCGTGTTTTAATATGTTCACTAACATTTTTTCCTGATTATTATATCCTTCAGGACCTCGAGTCGAGGTTGACAATTGGTCGGGGTGAATGCCAAGATGGACTTTACTATTTTCATAATACTAGTGAACATGTTGCTTCTAGTTTGAGATTAGATTGTTCTAGTACTATTTGGCAAAGACACCTTGGACATGTTTCTGTTGGTTTATGCCCTTGCAACCAATTTTGGTTGTATATTTATTTGTATAAAATTTGTTTTATCTAATAAAAGGCATTTTTTTTATCTTTGTGTATTTTTAATTATTTAATTATTAATCATAAAGATAAAATCCCTAGAATAATTGTTATGTACTCAGAAATTATAATGTGATTATAATTATGAGATTCAAATTGCATTTTTGTATTATTCCTAAAATGTTCGTAGTCATAGTTTCATCAAGATGGGGTATTGATGAAATGGTTAGACTAGCACATATTTGTTTCTTTCTTATGAAGAAAGTAATCAATCTCATAGATTAAAGTATGGAGATACTTAAAAAAACATGTGGGTGCTTATTAGAGAATAAGTTTACTGAACTGACCTAGTTATGAGAATCCTAAATGGATCATTACTTGTGTGTTTTTGGATTGCCTCATTATGATGGTTGTATAATTAATCCTTAGACTTGAGATTAGCAAAGTTATCACATGTAGGAATTACTATATTTTGATACTACTTATGATCTATTCCTGGAGTAGTTCAATTCGGTAGTTATTAGATATAATATGAACTATGTGGAGATAGTTGAGTAAATCAATAAAGAATTCGTTATCCTAAAGTAATTAGGGAGAATGTTATGTTATTCTTGATTAGTAATGATTTTGGGAATCTCAGGCCATAGTAAATTGAAATTTGGAAAGTTATTTTCAAATATCAATTATAAATCATTTACTAATTAGTAAGAACGAATATGATTGGTTTATTTAGTATAGACACGAATTCCATACTCTAATTCCAATTGGAGCATTAGATGACGAAAATATTAATTTATACAAGATAACCATACATAGACATGTTAAGTCAAACCACTTTGACATTCCTAATATTTGGATGGTCATGACATATTGCTATACGTTAATCATGATCTATGATTATAAATTGTTTAATTAGAAAATTAAAGATAAATTAAAAAGAGTTTTAATTTATCTAATTCTAATTATGAATTAAAATTAAAATTTATAATCATAGACAACATATTAGGAACATAATGGGTTACATATAAAAAGGTCTATAAAGGAGAAAGTGAAATTTGAATTAAGTTAGACTTAATTGAGAAGTTTTAGAAACTTTAAGGATCAATATGTGATATTTGATCTTATAAGGATTAAT
>JANSVA010000007.1:26104512-26120191 GCA_025504915.1 Erythroxylum reticulatum | reverse complement strand
TTTTAAAATAGTCTTCATTTGCATCGTCTGGTACTATGCTTATTTTGGTGTCACGCTTTCCTCTGATGTCACGCTGACATCTGGTGTATCTAAAACACTTTTTCGTATAAGTAAATATCATCTTGAGTTGACCTTTATCATTTTGTGCTGACCTTTTGTGTCTTCTCATGTTGACCTTTTTCTTTTAAGTATCATCTTGGTTTGACTATACATTGTCTGAAGTTGACGACTTATGTCACTTATATTTTTCTGCGCACTTAACAAACTTATCAAACACTTCACACACTTCTAAGATTATTATTATTTGATTATCATCAAAATTAATGTAAGTGAAGTTTTCTTGACTTAACAATACTATCAATCATGTGAAACCATACTCAATTGCTTAATCCAGATTTATCTCACAACTAACTTTTAGGATCACTTTGCTCAAATATTCACATCAGCAATATAAGGTAATTTGATAACACTTCCTTCTATAAAGTTGTTATCTGTCTTAAGTTTCTAATGATACCATGGTCATTCCATTTGGTTCTATATACTGAAAGTTATACTTAAAAGAGCTCAGACTATGCTTAAGCTTCAACAGAATTCTTATCTCAATTTCCAATCATATTCTGAAATTCTTAGGGGCTGAATTAGAATTCAATCTCTTCAAACAATTTCTAACCTTATGTCTCTAATTTAATGAAAAACAACAATCACTCCATTTAGAAATCTAACGATCAAGATATAAGCACAATAACAAAGTATGTTCAGTAAAATCATCCCAGTTATCATATAGTCACACTTTCATCTTAAATTATTCAGTCAATCCATTTCATAAAGTCCTAATTTTTGGTGGAGAAGAAGATGAATGTCTAATGAATCTATTGGTTCAATTTCCATGTCAATTGGATGTTTGGAGAAGAAATTATAACAAAAAGATCAAAGTATGTTTAGAACAACCCCTTCGGATAAAACAAGGAAGTCGCGATTGTGCACATGCATGGCTGCGATATGCCAGGTGAACCAGCGATGCCGGGATCATGTAGAACCATAATTGAGACTCGCTATATTTATTAATAAAGTCGTGATCGTGTAGAAGCACGGCCATGACCTCCCCCTTCTTCACTGTATTAGACTTTCTTTTTCTCTTTGATTCTTTCCCTAAAATTTCTCAGTTTCATTTCCAGAGTTACACATTTTTAAATTGTCTATACTACATTTTTAATACCAATACATACTCTAAAAAAATTACATTCAATTTTACACTTCAAAATCACAAATCCAAAACTTCCCATATACTTTCTCTCACTACTGTATTTTTTTTCAAATCTTTATTCTCATTTCAATCTTCTTCAATTAACATATAAAACACTTAAATCAATTCTTCCAACTTCATTTCAGCTCAAGAATACACAAGAAATCCAAATTTTCAGATTACATACGACCATTAAAAATCTGAATCGCATTCACACAATTTACAAATTTGTGCATTTTCTATCTTGTTTCATCTTCAACACACAAGTACTTCAGATCATTTCATTATCACAACCTCACTAACTGCTACATTACATATCATTAAACTCATTTAAAGCCATTTCTACCAATACTTAACAGATTCATGAATGTACAGTGAAAACAACTCATGCGTATTTCACACTATCACCGAAATGCTTCATACACAATTTATGCATGTATTCCTTTCTCAACTGTGAAACATCATCAACTTATTCACAGTACAAGAAACCTACAATTTCATTTACCTTGCTTTTAGAAAAACCACCAACAGTGAGAGTGAAAAGCAGGGTTCGGTGTTGAGGAAAAACAAAGCAAAACCAAAGAACAACTAAGTTACAGTGATCTGGATTTTGCTTTCTAACATATGTACATACATGTATTATTATCCTAGTGACACGTGGCTCCTTGCATCTATGCCTTTTTTCGACATCTAAGTCCACCATATGTCCCAATTCCATTTATCTACTTTTCCTAATATCCTGAATTTTCCAGAAAATTCCTAATGTTCCCAAAAATTTCAAAATAATGCCAATAGTCCCCGAATAAGTTTTTCTGTAATTTAATTGCATTTGTAAATCCATTTTACCCAAAAAAATGTCATGAATACATGTATAATAATTTGTATATGTCAAAATTCATAAGCACATAATAGTAAAACACTCAATTATGCAAAGCGTAAAGTGCACTGAAATTCCTGAATATTCGAACCCCTAACACGGCGTGTTACAACAATGCTTGTTTGGTTACTAAAAGGTTTATTCAAATAATGGGTATCGTTATAAAGAAACTTTTGCACCCGTAGTAAAATTGATTACTGTTCGATGTGTTTTATTTGTAGCTGCAACTAAAAATTGGGAACTCCACCAACTAGATGTTAATAATGCCTTCATGCATAGAGATCTTCGAGAGGTAATTTACATGGTACCACCTCTTAATGTGACAAAACCAAGAGATTCTCGATTCTACATACTTCAAAACTTGCTTTACAGGCTTAAACAGGCACCTCACCAATGGTTAGAAAATGTTTCTCAAACTTTTTTATGTTACAGCTTCCAACAGTCTAAATGCGATTATTCTTTGTTCCTTATAAGATCTAACAATGATTTTCTTACCTTGCTAGTTTATGTTGACGACATTATTAGTTTAGGAAGCAATGGTAATAAGATAAATCGAATGAAGGAATACCTTTATAAGTAATTTCACCTCAAAGATTTAGATACACTCAAGTACTTTCTTAGGCTCGAAGTAGCTCGATTGCCTTCTGGAATCTTTCTTTCTCAAAGAAAGTATACAATGGACATTCTAAAAGAGACTAGAATTCTTAGCATCAACCCTATGATGTTTCCACTTCAACAAAACCATAAACTTGTCGAAGTTGAGTGAAAGTTACTAAGCAATCCTAGACAATATCGATGTTTGATTGGTAAGTTGATTTATTTAACTATTACTTGACCTGATATTGTCTTTGTTGTCAATTTGCTCAGCCAATTCATGAAGAAGCCAACAAAGCTACACATGGAGGCAGCTATGAGGGTTCTCTGATATCTGAAGAATTCTCTGGGACAAGGTACGTTCTTCCCAGCAAAAGACGATCTTCTTTTGAGAGGTTTCTACCATACAGATTAGGCAAGTTGCCCAAAAACGAGGAGATTAACTATTAAATTCATTACAAAATTAGGAAATATCGTAACTTCTTAGAAATCTAAAAAACAAGTAACTATTTCTTGCTCATAAATGGAGGCCAAATATAGGGCCATGGAGGCAACTACTTCTGAATTAGTATGGCTCAAATCACTACTACGTGATCTTACAATTCTTTAGTAGCAGCCAATAAAACTCTTTTATGACAACTTAGTCATCGTTTATATTGCAAATAATCCTGTATTTCGTAAACAAATGAAACATGTTAAAATTGATTGTCATTTTGTTCGTGAGAAATTGCAAACAGGTGACATCACTACTGTACATGTCACTGGCAGTGGGCAACTAGTCGATGTACTTACTAAGGCTCTTGGTAGAGAGCAATTTCTTTTTCTAACAAGCAAGTTGAGCATTGTGAATCCATATGTTCCAACCTGAGGGGGAGTGTTGAAGGATAAGGATAATATCTTAGTGCATATATGACAGGATAATATCTTGGTGTATATATGGTTATGATATTATTTTGATATATTCCCTTGTTAATTCGGTCTCCTACTATTAGGTTAATTGCTTGTATTACGAGATGTAAGCCTAACATCTAGGAATAGAGTTTCCTAACTAAGCTTAACTTTCTTTGTAAGCTAACCTATGTACGTGTATATATTAGCTGATGAGCTAATGAATCCACACATTTGATTTTTCTTCAAAACTCTTTCTTATCAATTAACGTCAAACAAAACCATTTTTCTAATGCTATATACCACTCTCTACAATACATAAACAACTACCATGTCCTTGAGTAAGCCTTGGAAATTATGAAACATAAGAACTATCAGTGAACTTGAAGGGATTACTGATCAAATAATCAAAAGTAAGAAAGAAATCCATAATGTCTAGACTTGAAACACATTTCATTCCAAGCATTAAAATTTACTATTAAGTCAAATTTGTGATGCTTCATATGGTTATTAGAGGTAATTATTAACCTTAATGTTGTAAAAAGGAGTAAAAATAGTATTAGGTTTTTAAAGGAGCCAACCTACGGGCCAGCCTCTCCCTGACCTAATACCTAAGATTGCCTCCACACCTAGATCTATAAGCAGATTTGAAAGCAATTATGAACGTGAAAATTGATGTACAAAGTATGAAGAATAAAGATATCATGGTGGCTCTCTAGACGATATCTGAGTCGACTGGAAAGTTCCCATGAAGCTAAGCCTATTGCCTTTGTTAACGAAAAGCTTCAATTTACAATAAGAAATGTAAATAGTGGAATTTTGTTTTTTGGTTTATTAAAATTTTTTGCAACATAATGGCTATATTTTGACATCCTAAAAATTTCAAAGTCCCTATAAAAATTCAATATACTTCTATTATCACATCAATTTCTCAACTCCAAATTGTGGATTTCAAAACCACTCATATGTAGTCTTAAATAGTTACATCGATAAACTTTGAAAAGCTAAAACAAAGTCATGTATTCCATTTAAAAACTTTTATACACATCTATTCTTTATACAAATGTACTTTCCGAAACATGTTCAAAGATAAACAATAGCTCCCAAAAATTGTACAAGGAAAAATAAAAATACTTGCACGGCAGCACTTGACGAAATTGACTACTCATGAGGTGGAGTCCCTGCTATTGAAGCCCCTGAGCGTGCACCTAGGAGGTTTTATTTAAAAACATAAGATAAAGGGCAAGCTAAACAAGCTCAGTGAGTGTTATTGGTTTCTAACAAAAACATTTATATAAATATTAACCTCTATAAAAGAAAACAAATTCTTTTCTTTTTAAGTAATAACCAATGTTCTTACAAACACATTCTTTTCTTTTCATAAGATCAATGCATATGTAAAAAAAAATGCATATATTTTTCTAAGATCAAGTTCCACTTTTCTTGTAAAGTATACAGCAAGGACAATTAATACTTTCATGAACATTCTTTTTAAAACATAGCCTATCACTGATTTTCTTTGTCATATGGTAACCTTAAGTGTAAGGCCATGGAGCTGGTTCTGCATCGCTTACCTGTGCCTGGTTAACCTTTATATACTGATTATTATGAAGCTGGCTCTGCATCGCTTACTCGTGCCTGGTTAACCTTTATATACTGATTATTATGAAGCTGGCTCTGCATCACTTACCCATAACGATGCTAGCACTACATATAAATTAGTGGTTATGAAGCTATTTATGCATCGCTTACCCGTAACAGTTCTAGTGTAATGTAACACTCTTATAGGACATATACTCGACATTCCAGACAATATCTAAGCACATACCTACGGAAGCGGCATGTTAGAGCTATCATATCAACTTATCATGGCATTATATAGAATATTAACATTTCAAAGAGCTAAGTTTCCTCATATCATTCATAGTCATAAGCTTACGTTATCATTACATTCCATAAATATTAGGTTCTTTGCATTTGATTCACAAACATAAACATTCATGTGTTTATACAATACATAATACATGAAAGTTAACAGATTTATACAATGTTTATAACATAAAACTAGGTGTTAGACCAAAATAATCTAACTAGATGCTTCAGAATTACCTGACTAGACCTTTGACCCATTCTTGGCTCCAAAACGGACAATACTAAGCCGTTACCAAATTGTCTTAAAAGCTAAGTCACCCAAGTACCTGAAAATTAACTTTGCAATTTTAATGAGTTTATGAACTCAGTGAGTGAACCATCATCGATGTGCTCCCTCATGTTTAAACATAATTATCATGAGTATAAAAACAATTTCACAAATGTATCACATTATTTAGAATCAATTCTCATTCATCACATCACTCAATTTATATACCAAATCATAATATACATATCATATTTCACAAGCATATTAGGATTATAAGCATTTCATAAAGTCATCTCAGAACAACCCAATTAATAATCTTCATCATTCATATCACTAACATATACACGGGTATTTCATATCACTATTTAACACAAATCAATGGTTCTTTCCAATCATTTGTAGGATATATGTAAGGATATGTATATGCAAACGTACACGAGACTCTACTTCCATTTTTATATTTGTTGTGACCAAGTGCCAATTTAATTGTCTCATATTTGTTGTAGATAATGGGCTCATTTCATATACTGTCCTATACCCATTATGGATACTGGACTCATTAATAACTGAGCTTATGACTCTTTGTGCTCATTTCCTGAGCTTTAAGCTCTTGTTCACATTGGTCACTCTGGTCACAAATCCTTTATCTAATCATGCATATTAATGTCATGAAATGTCTCATTTCACACAATATACTATCAATCGTTTTCATTTAGTATACACAGTCATTTATCACATTCATCAGATCTAAGTCCGGCATTTAACATTTAATTGAGCACTCATTTTCCCATATTAACACACAAGTAGATAGTCTTCTAATACATTCTCAAATATTGGACTCCTCAGACTATCAATGTCCAGAATTATCAGAATCTCATAGGTAACAATTCAATAATTAGAATTTAAGTAAAAACAAATCAAATATAGTGAGAAAACGTTTAGGTTAACTCAAACTATGCTCCATATTAGCTATTGCCTTGACAATCTAGCAATGTCTGGATGTTGTTGATCAATTTATACTTCTATATCTTACAATACAGACATATTTACACATTACTAAATTGTTTAATCAAATGAGTACTCAATCATACACATATATATTTGTTATGTTCAATGCATGCTCAATTGGCTAACCCAGGTATGTAACCTTATTCACAAATCTTACTCATTCATTCATTATAGCTTGTATATACCTTTTTCGCAATTAGGCTATGCCTTAAGTAAGTTTGGTTACTCTTAATTCATCAATCATAGATTCACCAATCCTTTTCTAGCATTATATTTGCAAAATTTCCTAATTCTCATTCAATCGTGTCTAATTCATTACTAATATCCTTTGAATCACATTTGCATTCATTAGGACAACTTTATATGATTAACAACTCATACTTCTCAAATTCATATACATTAATATCAAACAATCTAGTTCTCAAGTTATAACATTAATTATCAACCTAAAATCATCAAATAATTAACCAATTGATTCAACATCAAACTAAGTTCATTTTAAGCCCTATGTAAGGCTAAAACCACCAATGTATAATGTATTATCTTTATATGATTCAGCTAGAACACAAAACATAAATTTCCTCTCTACTAAGCATTTCCACGATTGTGGGAAGGAACCATACAATTCCCACGATTGTGGGATAGGTGAACTAAAAATTCACCATCCTCTTCCTCCAATCTTTCCTCCAAATTTTGAAACCTTCATGATAGTTCATCAATTATACCTCAATTATACCAAAAAGATACTTCAATCCTCATTCTAATTCATCCTTAAAACAATTTATAACCTAAGGTTTCCATACATCAAGAAAAAAACCAATTCCTTCATCAAGTTTCAAGCACATCTCATCATCAACCTTATATGCAATTCATCTCAATTCATCCCTAATTAATCTTCATGGATGTTATGCTCACATATATCACAATAAAGCTATCAATTACTTACTTCTTTAGCTCAAGGTCTCTTTAATTTAACAAGATAAACAAGCCTCCCAAGCATTCATACATACACCAAGAACAAGTTGGGATAAAAGGGTTTCAATTACAAGATGAGGGATACAAAATTTTGGATAAAATTCAAAGATTATGATGATCATATGAGGGTGTCGTTGGTGAGGGGAAAGAAGCAGAAAGCTTAAGACCAAAACACGAAAGAAGGTGGTCTTACAAGGTTAAAAGTCGTAGGTGCAAGTGCATGGTGGAGAGGTGGAACACATTTCTGGCCACTTGTTAAATGGAGAACCAAGACACGTGTCTTCCTCTTACACTACCGATTGTCAATCCATAACTAGTGCATTTGTCACTTAATCACTAGGCCATAAGTCATGCAACTATACCATCATTTGTCACTCATTTATTAAAGTCATTTGTCACTCTATTATTAATGCCACATATCACCATTTCATAGGCTCATTCAACCTACATTCCAATGTATAATTTTGTGTTGTCCATTAACATTTTTCCTATACTAGATGCACATATCACCTTATCAATCACTCAATTGTAACAATAAATTCCCAAGTCACTAATTATAATCAATCCAAAACAAAATTTAAGACATAATCAACACATAATTACATCATAATCATTTAAAATCTTTTATACCGTAGGATATGCCAAATGAGTGCATATATTGTTTTTACAATGTCTTTAAATCATGGTTTATTTGTGTATGCAAATATGATGCATGCAAATGTAATGCACTTTATGTATTCTCATATGATATGACTCAATCTAACAATTAAATCCTTAAGTGTAGAAATGGGTTATTACAATTCTCCCGCTTAAAAAATTTTGTCCTCAAAATTCTTACCTAATTGACTAAATAGGTGCGGGTCTTGATTTCTTATATTCTCCTCAATCTCCCATATGGCTTTTTCTTTTGAATGATTCCTCCAAAGAACCTTAACCAATAAGATTACTAGGTTTCTTAATTTTTTAGTTCAATACCCCACTATCTTGACTAGTTCTTCTATATAACTCAAATTACTTGCAATCTTTACTGTGTAGGTATCACATAGGTCGGGTCTAATTGATATCTTCTAAGCATAATAACGTGGAGCACATTATGAATCTGATCCATCTCAGCTAATAGTGTTAATATGTATGTCATTGCTCCAACTCTCTTAGTAATCTCAAATGGACTAATGTATCTAGGGCTCAACTTACCCTTTTTACCGAACCTTAACACTCCTTATCTAGGCGACACTATTGAGAACACTTTGTATTCCATTTAGTACTCTATATCTCTTTGATGTGGATCTGCATAACTTTTCTTCCTATCTTGAGCCGCCTTGATTCTACTACGGATCAATTTCACCTTATCAATAGTGTCTTGAATTAATTATGGCCTTTAACAATCCTTAGGCCCTCTTCATCCCAATATAATGGCGATCGACACTTTTTGTCATATAATGCCTCATACGGAGCCATACCAATGCTACTGTGGTAATGATTGTTGTAAGCAAATTCAATAAGGGCTATATATTGATCCCATACTCCTTGGAACTCCTTTACACAAGCCCTGAGCATATCCTTAATAGTTTTAATAGTTCTCTCACTCTGTCCGTCTGTTTAAGGATGAAATGTTGTACTGAAGTTTATCTTTATAACCAACACTGTCTATAAACTACCCCAGAATCTAGAAGTGAATCTAGGATCCCGATAAGACATAATAGACATTGGAATACCATGCAACGTCACTACCTCATTAACATACCTTCAAGTCAATTGATCCAATACATTATTCTCTCACACAGGTTAGAAATGGGCCAATTTCATCAATCTATCAACAATGACCCACATTACATCATGTTGCCTCGGAGTTCTCAATAAACCCACAATCAAATTCATATTGATCCTCTTTCATTTCCACTCTAAAATAAGTAATGACTGTAACTTTCCAACTGGAACCTGATCCTTAGCTTTAATGTATTGACAAGTCAAACACTTAGCAACATACTCCACCACTTGCTTCTTTATCCTTGGCCACCAAAAATGTTATTTTCGTGTATTGAACATCTTAGTAGTACCAAGATGTATAGCATAAGTTGGTAAGTGAGCTTCCTTCTAAATCTCTTTCCTCATATTATCGACATCAAGTACACACAATCTTTGTTTTAACCACAATGTATCATCTCTTAATTCAAATTCAGAATTCAAATTTTGTTTCAACTTCTCAATAAGTTTCACTAATTCTGGATCTTTACTTTAAGCTTTCCTAATACTTTAACGTAATAACAATCTCAAGGCTCTCAGTTGAGCTAGATTCAGTAATCTTAAGGTCTGAATCTGTGTCATACTACTATTAGATTTCCTACTTAAGGTATCAACCACTATATTAGCTTTACTATCATACAATCATAATCTTTTAACAGCTCAATCCATCTCCTTTGTCTCATATTCAACTCCTCCTTCCTCAATAAATACTTTAAACTTTTATGATCTATGAATATCTAAAATGTCTCACCACACAAATAATGTCTCCAAATCTTCAAAGCAAATATCACTGTGGCAAATTCTAAATCATAAACCAGATAGTTAAATTCATGAGGTCTCAAGTGTCTCGATGCATATGCAATTACTATGCCATACTATATCAGAACACACCTTAACCCCTGGTGTGAAGCATCACTATATACTACATATCCTCTTTATTTAGATGGAATAGCTAATACTGAAGTTGTAGTCAATCGGTATTTTAATTCCTCAAAACTCCTATGGCATTCATTTGTCCATTTGAAGGGTACATTCTTCTTCAGAAGCCTTATCAAAGGGGCTGAGATCAATGAAAACCCCTTGACAAACCTCCTATAATATCATGCTAATCCAAGAAAACTCTAAATATTAGATACATTCTTCGGGGCTTCCCACTTCATCACTGCTTCAACTTTCTTTAGGTCCATGTGTATACCCTATCTAGACACCATGTGACCTTAAAAAACCACTTGATCAAGCCAAAATTCACACTTACTGAACTTGACATATAACTTTTTCTCCCTTATAATATGTAGAACTAGCCTCAAATGTTTTAAATATTCCTCTCTATTTCTAGAGTACACCAAGATATCATCAATGAGCACAATCACAAATCAATCTCCCAAAAGGCATTACCAAAAACTCAAAGTACCCATATCGGGTCCTGAATGCACTCTTTAGTATGTCAGCTTCTACTATCTTCAACTGATAGTATCTTGATATCATATCTAATTTAGTGAACACCTAAGCTCCTTGTAGTTGATCAAGTAAATCATCAATTCTTGATAATAGGTACTTATTCTTCATCTTAACTCGATTCAACTGCCTATAATCAATACATAACCTCAAGGTTCCATCTTTCTTCTTTAAAAATAAGACTGGAGCACCTCAAGGTGATACACTAAGTCTAATGAAGCCCTTATCCAACAATTCCTGCAACTAGGTCTTAAGTTTCTTAAGTTCCATAAGTATCATCCTATATGGAGGAATAGATATAGGAGTGGTACCGTGGACAAGGTCGATGGTGAACTCTGTCTCCCTATCTGGGGGTAATCCCAGTAATTCACTAGGAAACATGTCCAGAAAATCCCTAAAAATAGGAATATTTTGAATTGTCTACTTGGTACTGCTATCGCCTACAACCAAATCTAAAAAGAAACCAACTTCTGTTAATGCAAATTAATGTAGTAGTAGTAAGTGGATATCGTTCTCATGAGGAATTTGAACAATAAAGAGTTTAAAAGTTCAAAACTAAAATAAAGTCATAAAAAGGGGGGATTTCTCAATTCACCTAAATTAAGAAAGTAGAAATAACAAAAATATGAATTTCACAAAAGTGATTGGATCTAAAAATTTAATGGAAAAACCTCAATTTCGAGTCACTGATTTTATCACGCTAAAATAGATCCTTGATCTAAAATTTTATTTCATTAATAAACATTCATTAGGGGGATGTTTTCTTTTAAGCGTAAATGACTAGAAATATGAATTCTAAGCATTCTTATTAATCAACAACCTAGATACAATCGTAGGTTCAATTGAATAATAGCTTTAAGAACCAAGAAACCAATGAATAAGATAATACATGCTTGATATGCAATTAATCAAGATGAATATCTTTTTAGAATTTCTGACTCTAACGTAAAGAAGGTAATCCTAATTGCTACTCGTGATTAACAAAACCGAATGTCATATTTCATTAATATAGCTATTGAAGGAATTAATCCCTAGTTGTGCACCTAGAAATTGATTAATTTAATTAGAAAAAGTAATTTAGAAGATACTCAATGTTCATCAATGAAACAAACTTTATTGAAACATCTTACATATAATAGATGATAACATGGTTTCCTTACACTAAGAAAAGAAGTTTAGTTACTCATATTGAAATTGAAAATAAAAGAAATAACAAAACACATAGTCTCCATCCCTAGTCTTTCTTAAAAATATGAAAAATCCCTAAAGAAATACTGCATAAATTGAAAAACTAATTATGGCTATCTAGAAAACCAGAAGAAGAAAAATGCAAAAAAAGCCTAAAACTGCTACTAAAGGTTGTTGTGAACAGTAACACTCATAGCCTCTTTTAATGCCCCCCGATCCCTTCCTTTTCCATCATCTTTGGCAGATCACATCTCCTACGCGTTCAGATTGCAAATCTCTAGCAATCTGATCTTCCAAGATTATAAAAATCTCAAACGAATCAGATTTGAATTTGAAAGCAGATTTTTTTTCCATCCTTGCACGTCCCACGCTTAGTCACTAAATTTGTTACCAATCTGTAATTTTAGATTTTCTTTGTTTCCTTTGCATCTTTTTGATTCAATTTCACCTCTAAAGTGTTGAAATTCATCTGAGAACAATTAAGAGACAATTCCATTCATTTTGAATAATAATTTCAACACATTAAAGAAAATTAAATACAAAGTATGCACAAAATGACAATTTAACACTACTTAGTTCGAGTATCAGTTACATAGGCTAAGTAAGCCTCACATCCACTCTGAATTAGCCTAAAGGCACTCATTGAGGAAATTAATCTAGCTAGCACTGCTTGACTAGCACCCTAAAATATTACTCTTGGCTAAGTAGGAGATTCAACAATCACCTCCTTAGTATAACAATTCATTACGACCTTGTGTCCAGTAATTTAGTCCATACGTAGGATGATATCTATCTCTCTCAATTGTAAGAATATCAGACCAACTTTTAACTCAGTTTGATCAATCTGAATAATACACTCTTGACATATTTCCTTAATTTTTGTGGTACTGCTTACTGGAGTACTCACTACTAAGCCACATTTTAACATCTCTTTCTCATAATGCAGTTTAGATGTCAAATGCGGTATGATAAATGAATGCGTAGATCCTAGATCTAGCAATGCAAATGCCTTAAATTGAATGACATGTAACACACCTGCAATGAAATCTAGGGAGTCCTGACAATCCTATTTAGTAATGACATAAATCTTAGCCTAGGATTGCGATTGATTGCTTCATATCTCTGTTTTGGCACTAGGACCTGCAGAATTTGTTTTACCTCTATCTCTGCTCCTCTGTCCCACTCTACTGACTATACTCTATTGATATTCATTTTAGTTATTGTTCCTCTTCTCACTCCCGACTATGCTTCAATGATAGCAGGATAATCTTTGATATGATGGTCGAAGGAGCCACAACATAGGCAAGCTCCTGATAACTTCCAACATTCACCTCCATATCTTTTCCCATAGTGCTCACAGCTAGGCATCTGTGGTGGTTACCTACTATAAATCTACCCTCCAGAAACCTACCTCTATTAGAATAACTAAATTCATCTCTCAGTCTAAACCTTGACTTTGTCTATCTTGGTTATGATCGTGACGGTCTACTCTGATGTTTACTGAATCTTTTGCCAAAATCAGCTTGAAATTTTCCATGCCTTTTTATTCTAAACTCTTGCCTATACTCACCCCGTTCATCCTTCAATAGCTGCTCAATTCTAATCGAAGCAACTCTCAACTCAATGATGTTGCTCAAATTGATAATTTCCAGCCTCGTTCTAATTTCTATATTCAATCCATCTTCGAACCGTCTACATTGGCCTTCCTAGGTCGGGAAAAGAGTTATTGCATATCCCAAGAACTCATTAGATTGCACTTTATACTCAACTACAGTAAGGTTCCCCTATTTTAGATCAAGGAACTGCTTCATTTTTTGGTCCAGATAGATCTTTGGCATGAAGTTCTCCTTAAATTATAAGGTCCTAAATTATATCCTAGTTGCAATATTACATGTTCATAAAGTACATGTATGATAAGTGTTAAAATTGTGAGATGATTGAGAATTGCATTTGATTTAAATTTTGGTTTAATGGATCCTACTTAGTGAATTGGAATTAATTCATACAATTATAGAATTGAGGTATTAAAATGCACATTTGGACTAGGAAAATTGTCAAGTAGCAAGACAAGTTGGTACATGAAAATTGGTTGACTAAGCCTATACATTTAGTGACATTTGGCATGAGTAAATAAGGGAAAAATGGTAGTATAATTAAATGACATTTGGCAACATTGATTAAGTGACGAATGACTTAATAGGTGTTTGACATTTGGTAGCTTAAATGGAGGATAAATATGATACATGCATTTGAGACATGTGCTCCTCTAAGCTTAGGAAACCTAGCAACTTAGGTGTTAAACTTGCAAGAAGTTTCTGCAATCTTCATCGAAGAATCTCTACCGAAACCATTCACCATCTCTTAGCTCTAAATTTTGCTTCAATTTCACTTTGAATTATTGCAAGATATTGCATCAAGAAATCTACCACAAGTTATCTTTTATGTTGCTATCTTTTGGGTGTTAAGATCATCCTACACCTACATAAATTTCGGAAGTGTTTTAGATGCATGAAGGGCTGATTTGGTTACTTCTTTAAAGAAGGAATTTTAAGGTAATTACGTAAGGGAATTATAAACTTGATATCATGTATTAATAAAATTTTTATGATAATTTAATTGGTATGAAATATGTGTTAAGATGATGATAAATGAATGCTGGAAAAATGATCCTTATATGATAACTTCTACTTTGGTTTGATGTGTGGAAGATGTTGATCTGTAAGTTACTGAATGAATGATTTTTAAATTGGTTTGGACATGAATTTTATGAGGTATTTAAGCATGAATAGGGTAGAATTGAAGTGAACTTGATGGTGTTTGGTGAAGGTTTGTCGAATGGAAATGAAGAAGTCAAGTTTTGGAAACAAATTGGAGATTGTGGGGGAGTGAACCTTCGATTCACTCATCCCATGATTGTGGGATTTATAAGGCTTATTCCCACAATCATGGGAAGTATTTAGGAAGGATAAAATATCTTTTTTGGGCAATTGTTGGACCATATAAGGTTAAGGTACTTTATAATGGTTTAATTGGACTTAATTAAACCCAGTTTGATGTGGAAAAAGATTATTAAAGGTTGAATAAGATTTGGATTTTTAATTGAATAAACAACTTAAAGAATTTGTTATTATATAACAAAGTATCTAATTTTGGAACTTATAAGTTGTTAAAAGAATGAAATATACTTATGAATACAAATATGTTTTAAATGATAAAAGTGATGTGATAGTTATATATGTTTGAGAATTGGGGAAATTAAGTGAGTACATGTAAAATGTAACTGCTTAATATATTCATTGATGTATTATTACAAATTGTTATGCTTATAATGCATGATAAGCTTGTTCAAGTAAGAATGAATGGTTTAATTTGAGCATAAGAAAATGAATTCATATTTATGCATTATTTCACTATTATGTGATTCTGATATTGTGATTATTTCGGACTAGTTATTGTCCAAGGATTTTTATAATTGGGATTGTATTGGAAGTTCTTTCTAATTGTGTGAATATACATAATGTGTGATGACTTAATACATTTATTGATGCTTTAATGCATATGTTTGTAT
>JANSVA010000007.1:26066627-26077823 GCA_025504915.1 Erythroxylum reticulatum | reverse complement strand
CAAATGTAATTGATGCATTCCTTGTCATGAATGCATGAAATATAATGGATGTTATGACTAAAGTAGCCACCGATCAGAGTTTAAAGCTCAACGAGTGAAAATGAGCCTCGAGCTCAAAAGTGATTCATAGCCTCAGGCTCAACGATTAATGAGCCCTATATGGGACAGTTATCAATGAGCCCTATATGGGACAGTTATCAAAGAGTCCTTTAAGGGACAGTTTAGGCACTCGGTCACAACAAAATAATAAATGGAAAGTAGGTCTCATGTGCACTGCATATACATAATATGAATGATTAAATTACATTGATGTGAATGTGAATTATGTGTTATGTGACTGGGTGAGCCATCGATGATGGTCATTCACTGAGTTCGCAAAACTCACCCAAAATTTGCAAATATTTTTCAGGCTTTGAAGAGTACCCCGTTTGACAAACGAGAGTTTACCTACTGCATGTAATGAAAAAGATAGAGATCAGGATCATTTCACATCTGCATCTTTATTTTCATTAATTTTTGTATGAAAGGATGTATTTTGAGATTTCTGCATTATGTTTATTTATTAAAAGATAAAGGTCGGAATCATTTCGCTTCTGCATCTTTATTTTCATTAATTTTTGTTGAAAGGACGTATTCTGAGATTTCTGCATTATGTTTATTTATTAAATTTATTTTGTAAAAAATTTTCCAAAATGGAAAAAGGGTGTAAATGAAACTAACTTTCGAGTGCTATTATCATATATATGTGATTGAAAAAGTTTATGATTGAAACAGGCCCGAATTGATTATTCATTTTCCATAAAAGTGTGCATTGTTTCAAAAAGAAAAGAAAAAAAAGACTTTGCAAATGAGATTTGACTGATTAAGTATTCTAGTATGCCACCCTCACGGGGTACGGACTCGGATATCACCCATAGATGTCAGGTTCGGGTCTTGCGGGAGTGGGGTGCTATATTCATCTTCTTAAGATCATAGCAATTTATGTTTTCCTTACATTCTGCTAGATTATCATTCTCTTATTACTATTTCTGTTAGATCAAGCTCTTAACAATTTTTCATGCGTGTACCTCATACATATGCGTCTTGACTAAGGATCAGTTGCTGTCGCATCCTAAAACACATCAAAACACATGTAACTTGATATATATTACCAAAGATGCCCATATAAGATCCTAATTCTGGAGCTCTGATACCATAAATGTTGGGTCTCGTTTTTAAAACCTAACTCTTGCTCAAATAACATAAATGTTGGGTACCGTTTTTGGAACCCAACTCTTGTGAAATCATAATCACTGAACTTATTCCAATGAAGTTTCCTTAACCATCATCAAATCCTCTTCTTGCTTTGATACCATGCATGGTTATTCCCATTTAACGCTCATTGGTCATCCTCGGTTAATCTTCATTATCTAATACCATAATATCGGGCCCTATCTTCCAAATCTTTCTTATACTAAAGCAAACATTCTATGCTCATCTTCCATCCAGATGTTGAGCAACCTAGAGGCTGGGAAAAAAAATTATATTCCTCCAGATTGTTTGATAACTCTATGTCTCTAATTTATCTAGACATAGGATTCACCTTATTTGGAGGTCGGATAACGAAGTTATGGCTGAAAGAATCAAACAGAGTTTGACCTTAATCATATTGCACCTATCTTGGGACAAAAGGCATAACTTGCTCTAGAGTTTTCAGATCGAGATCATTCTAGGAGGGTTCGAAAGAGGACTTCAAGATCTGCAACTTTTATAAAGGCCTTGAAGACAAATTATATCTTCTGAAGGGTCAAAAATGGAGCAGACGATAGCAACAAATGAATAATGTACAGAAGAAGAAGTTTAGGTCACATAAGTAGAAAGCAGACAAAGCAAAAAGCAAACGAAACAGAAAGCAAACAAAGCAGAAAACAGACGAAGTAGAAAGCAGACGAAGTGAAAAGCAGACGAAACGAAAGGGCAGATGAAGCAAAAAGTAGACGAAGCAGGAAGTAGACGAAATAGAAAGCAGACGAAGTAGAAAACAAACGAAGCAGAAAGCAGACGAAGCAAAAACCAGACGAAGCGAAAAAGGCAGACGAAGCAAAGCAGACGAATCAAAGTCTTAAGACGAAGTGGGGTCAACTTAAGATGATGCAACTCTTAAGATGATGCGTTTTTACAGATGATAGCACTCTATAGACAATATGACGTCATCATAGACGATATGACGTCATCATAGACGATATGACGTCATCACAGACGATACATTTTTACAGATGATGCATCTTTACAAAAAATGACATCATCACAGACGATATGACGTCATCACAGACAATACATCTTTACAGACGATGCATCTCTTAAGATGAATGATGTCATCACAGACGATATGACGTCTTTACAGACGATACATTTTTTAAGACGAATGACATCATCATAGACGATATGACGTCATTATAGATGATACATCTTTATAGACGATGCATCTTTACAAACAATGCATCCTTACAGATAAAATCACGTCATCATAGACAATGTGACATCATCACAGACGATGCGTCTCTACAGACTATACATCTTTATACTCCTAAGCATTTCCTTTTCTAAGGACCATAACTTTCAATTCATAGGTCTAAACATTCCATACTATATATCATTGGAAAGATAAAAGAAAGACCTACAACTTTATAGAAGACAACTTGGTCTAATTCAGCCTAGATCAATCTAGATTTTTCCCTTAAGTCATAACACAAATTTTACCCTATAGAAGGCTTGTAATTTTTCACGGTGCAACCTTGGAATGTCCTAAACACAACCATTTAGCTACCCATTTGACTTCATGAAACTCTCAAAACTTAACTCGATTGTCTCTTCACATCCAACTACATCTGATCAATCATAATTCATGTCTTTCCTTTCCACATATCTCACTTAGGTATATATATCTATCTATATATATATGTATCAGCAATTCATGCTCCAAAATCATCAACTCAAGTTGATAACTTCTTCACGTATATCTAATTTCAAGCCACATCATCCATCATCATGCATATTTCATTAATAGCAAAAGAATAAAGTTTTACAAATCTTTAATGGCATTCTAAGCCACATTATATCACCCTCTCAGGATCTCAAATTTACATACGACTCTTGAACAAACAAACTTGTTACTTTCCTAAAATCAAGTCAAAATACAAATTGAGAAAATTTGGAGAATTTCCCTTAGGCTCTTAATCAATTGATCTCTTAGCTATCACCTGAAGGGGGGTGAGCTTGAAAGCTCGTGGGTAACAATTTATAACAAAAAGATAAGCAGAACTTTTGAAACCATTTTTCTTGTCATAGAAAATTTTCATTGAGTTTATAGAACACATGTTTCTTAGGCTTTCAGCCAAAATCTACAAGTTACAAAACATGAATGCATTAAACTTGCTAACATAAAATGAGCACATAAGTACATCATAATGGTTTTGGAGGATCCAAAAATAGAACGTACTACACAATTCCTATAAGGGTCTTGTGTAGCCGTGAATTTAGAGAAGTCCATGAAGGAGCCTCATGTCACTAGCAAGCAGGCGGGAGAAGCCTTTAACTTAGCCAACGTGCACGTGACGGAACTTAGGGAACCACCACAAACCCACATAACACATAATTCATGACTTGTAAATTTGTTGCCCAAAATGGCACTTTTTCAAAAGCTTGCTTTTCATATACTTGATATATATCTTGAAAACCATTCTTGAAAACTGATTCTATAAGCATGTATCTTTTCATAAATCATTTGCGAAGTTTTTTTATCAAACATCAACATAATTCATGTAACAACATATAGCAGATTTCATAAATCATTTAAGAACAATGAATATAGCACTTATGATGCAATTAAAATCAATAAACGTCTTTGATTTAAAGAAACAGTAGTGGCTTATTTATTTTATTATAAACATATACCCACCTTGATTTCCTTACTTAGAGACTTGCTCAAAATGCCTCTTGTCTTTGCAAACAACCTGAGGTATCAAAGGTTCTTTCCTGTTGTATCTTTAATGTGTACTCCGTGAGATGATCTAACTGAAATAGGCCTCTATGATCCCCTTAGTTCTTCACCAAATGAAGAAATCTTTGGCTCAAATGGAAGCTCTTCTCTTCCTCTACCTTTTTCTCTTCTTCAACCACCTCAAAATCTCTCTTGAAAGCTAAGAAAATTGAAACCCTAACTTGTTTTCTCTTCTTTCTCTCTTTAATTTTTTTCGCGCTTCTCTCTCTTCTCTCTTTTCTCATCCACGCATCTAGCTTCTTCTAGAATGCCCCGAATTCACGTTTTCTCCTTCTCTTAAATGTAAGACCATATTTTGGTCTTGTCCTTCCAAAAATACCCCTCCTCTTCTTTGGTCTTCCTATTTTACCCTTTCTTTCATTTTCCTCCTAACTCCTTTAATCTTCTTAAACACTATATTAACTCCACAAATTTTCATAAAGATCTTATAATTGATATAAACCATACTTATTCATCAGGAAAAAAATTTGGGGGGCCAACAGAAATTATAATGAGATTATAATTGTGAGATTCATATTGCATTTACATATTATTCCTAAATGTTCCTAGTCATTGTTCTACTAAGATTAGACATTAATAGAACTTAAAAAGACTAGCACATATTTTGTTTTTCCTTATGAAGGAAATAGTTGATCTCGTGGGCTAAAGTATAGAGATACTTAAACAAACGTGTGGTTGCTCGCCGTAGAACAAGTTCACTAAATAGACCTGATATGAGAAATCTATTTGGAACATTACTTGTATGTCTATGGAATTCTCATTATGATGATTTTATAAGTAATCATTTGACTTGAGGTCATCAAAGTTATCTTGTATGGGGATTGCTATGTTTTGATACTACTTATGATCTATTTAATCATCGGTGGTTTAATCGTTAGTCATTAGACGTAGCATGAACTACATGGAGATAGTTGAATGATCAAGATAGAATTCATCATCCTAAAGTAATTAGGGAGAATGTTTCATTGTTCTTGATTAGTATTGATTCACGAAATCCTTGGCCAAAGTAAAATGATGCTTTGTAAATAGTTTACAAATGTCATTAATTGAATCGATAGCTAATAGTGGAGAACTAATATGATTATATTCAAAATAGAACAGACATTAATTTCATGCTCTATGTCTAATTGAAACATTGTATGATAAAAGGATGCATAGAAAGGTTAGTCAAAACTACTTTGACATTCCTAAATATTTGGGTGGTCATGATACGTTGCTAGACGTCAATCTTGATCTATGATTGTAAATTATTTAATTGGAGAATTAAAGATAAATTAAAAGAAGTTTTAATTTATCTAATTTTAATTATGAATTAAAATTAGATTTTATAATCATTTCCAACATATTTGGGAACCTAATGGATCTTACATATAGAATGGGTTAAAGAGAACAAGTTAATTTAATCAAGTTGGACTTGATTGTAAAGTTTGAGAAACTTTATGATTAAATATGAGATATTTAATAAATAAGGATCAATATGAGATATTGAATCTTACATGGGCATAATTGGTATTTAATTAGAATTATTTGTAATGTTAATTAAAGTTTAATTGAAATTAAAATTAAATTTCAATTAAATTACTAAAATATCCAAAGCTTATTATAAATAGACTTAAGCTATATGAAGCTAGCACTTTATTCTTAACCCTCTCTATAAAAATTACAAAGTTTTCTCAACCTGTTTTGTAGATATCATTAGAGGCTAGACACCTGTGCGGTTATAGTGGTTGACACGGATCAATTTCGGAAACGATTCGAGAGATACAACAAGATAAAGATCAAGTTTCAGAATAAGGAACGAATTAAATTTTTGCTTTATTATAATTTGTGTTAATCATTTTATATAATTAAATAGATCTTGATTTTTGAAAAATTAAAAATCACGAAAAAATAATTGTGATCATTTCGCTACTGTGATCAAATCTCAACCCAAATTTCTAATACAAAGAGCAAAATTTGTCTCGCACACTTCATTCAGCAGAAAACTTGTTTACATAGAGCGGGACTCATCTAACTGCGGCTCCTAGTTTTAAGTCACGTTAAAGAATCACTGTTAACATACTTGCTAGGACTTTTGGTCAACTAAACTTATCCATCGACTCCACTGAACCATGCAAACAGAACAATAACAAAGAAAGTTACTAAGTAACAGTAATAGAAATAATAACAAATCTGGATTACTGTCAACAAAAATCTTCTCTTCATAGCCCTAAAACGTCAGTCCCAATCAACACTGAACCTCTCTGAAGGTAGCCAATGGCATTATACTGAGTTTCTCAACACCGTCAAGGAGGGCAAAGTGGAGAAAGTCTGTTTCAACAAAGGCGGTTTAGCCCTTCTACTCTCCACCGTCGACGAGCTTTGTGTCATTGTCAATGTGCGTAATGATCCGGACCTCATTGGCATCTTAGCTAATAGACTTGATTTGAAAATTTTAAGTTTTAAGGTTAATTAATTAATTGATTAATTAAGTTAATTAATTAGATTAATTATATTGAGAGTTAAATTAAACAAGTAAATCCTATATATTTTAATAATTAATTTTAAGTAAGTGGGTATTATTAGAAAATATATAAAACCAATTGAGTTGGCCTCACACAAAAGCTTAAGCTCTTGTAATAAAACGGTCACTTAATATAGTATCAGAGCCTCTATGACTAAATGGTCATGAGTTCAAACTCTACTACCCACTTATTCTAATTAAATTAAACACAAGGTAAAGTAGGTATGTGTAAATTTTAAGTCCAAAAGGCTTTCATTTAGGGAGATGTACTAGAGAATATATAAAACCAATTGAGTTGACCTTACACAACAACTTAAGCTCTTATAGTGAAACGGTCACTTAACAGGTATCACATATCATATAAGCATCACGAAGCATTATTGAACTATAATAATATTATAAATTTTATAAATTTTTGTACCAAAGTACAGAAGACTTACGTGTTACGATTAATTTGAATATTTCCAAAATAATAAAATTTAATTTAAATACCCTGTAATATTAAAGAAGTAAATGTTCCTTTTTGCAACAAAGACAATAAGAGGATAGGCAACTGACTATTTTAGATCATACGCCAGTCACTCCGCCCGTGAAGGAGGGCCTGGAGCTAGAGAGTCCCCGCTTCTCTTACGGTATGTTTTGGTTCTCTACATATTTTTAATAAAAGAATTGTTATTTTTAATAATAAAAATTATGAACAATAGAATAAAATTTATATTATTTAGTCTAGTTTATTTTAAAAAAATTTAATGATGATTTTAAATTTAAAAATATATATTTAGAATGATAAATAAATAATTAATAAAAAATTAAAATATCCATTATAATCTTCACTAATTACATTATTTTTTATTTTTTATCATTATTCTTCTTCTTTTTTTATTATTATTTTTTTATTATAAATAATAATAATAATAATAATAATAAAAAGAAGAAAAAATTAATAATAATAAGAAAAAGGAAAAGAAGGATAAATTAATAACAATTTTAATTAATAAAAAGTCAATATTTCAAACGTTGGAGTTGTGGAGTTGGTGTCCTTGTAATCAGTCGTTAAGACTTTTCATAGAGCCAAACTAAAAGGCTAAAATGGCAGCCACCAACTTCCCAAAGAACCAGCTCCAAGATAAGGTGGCTATCATCACCGGAGGCGCCAGTGGCATCGGCGAGGCAACTGCACTCCTCTTCGCAGAATATGGCGCACGAGTAGTCGTTATAGCCGATATTCAAGACGAGAAGGGCAGAAACCTTGTCAACTCCATTGGCACACAAAGGTCGACCTACATACGCTGCGACGTCACCGACGAAAGCCAAGTCAAATCCCTCGTAGAAACAACTGTCCAGCTCTACGGTGGCTTAGATGTCATGTTTTGCAACGCAGGCACAGCCACTACCCACCGGTTTCAAACCGTCACCGAGTTCGACTTTGACTCCTATGAAAAGGTCTTTGCTGTGAACGTACGCGGCGTGGTGGCGAGTGTTAAGCATGCCGCTCGTGCCATGATAGACGGCGGTCAAAAGGGTAGCATAATATGCACGTCGAGTATTGCGGCTAGTACAGGTGGACAGAAGTCAATGGACTACGTGATGTCCAAGTGTGCTGTGTTGGGGTTGATGAAATCGACGAGTATGCAACTGGGAGGACACGGGATACGTGTGAACTGCGTCTCACCGGGAGCGGTGGTCACTCCGTTGTTGTGTAGGGCGTATGGGGGGGAGTCATCAACGGAGATGGTGGAGAAGATGGTGGAGTCGAGTTCTTACATGAAAGGTGCATTGAAAGCGAAGCATGTTGCTGAGGCTGTGGTGTTTCTTGCTAGTGATGACTCTGAGTTTGTGAATGGCCATAACTTGGTCGTGGATGGTGGGTTTAAGCCTCCAAAGATCTAGTAAGTAGACAACCATTTTCCAAGATGAGAATCATGTTCAGTGTATCTGATTCCACGTCTCTCTTTACACTTCAGAGTGATTTGGAAAGAAATAAGATTGCTGTCTTGTATCGTTCTATAATATTCAACCAACAAGTGGGAAGTTACTTTTTTCCATTAAATTGTTCGGTTCATATCGATCTATTTTCTCGATCACTAATACGGTAGAGTTTTCATTGTACAGTTTTTTATAGCGCTCTTAGAAGATAGAATTTTCTAGCCGTTTCTTATAAGAGAGAAATTTTACTAAGTGTTCCCTAAAACAAATGATAGTGCAATACAAATAAAAGCACAAACAAGAATTTCTCAGGATTTTTCTCGAAGAATCTGCGTAAAGATTAGATCTTTTTTCGTTTTCCAATTTCCCCTGGTTAAGATTGGGTAAGAATAAAAAAGCAAACCATGGATGTGAGCCAGAATCAACGACGATTCTCCTTGTTCGACTATCCACTGACGACGATCTGGACACGCCAAGTGCATATCTGAAGAAATCATAAGCATTTTTTAAATTTACGGGGACAAAGGAAGGTTCCAAGGAAAACCCGCTTATCTTTCGGGTTTTTGGGTTCTAGTTTGGCGTTTCATGCAAGTTTGATCTTGATACAAGTTTTGTTAGCAATCTTGTCGTAATTTCAGAATAAGAACAGGACTCAAACCTTTTGCCTCTATTAGCGACTTCACCCACCAATCACGTTCTCAACATATAGTTCCCAATTTGAAGAGAGTCTTATCAAGTTAGAAGGAGTTTAGTGATGAGATTCTCCCAAGTTTCTTTGTTTTGATTTTTAATTGTTGATCATTTATGTTGTATGAGATGGAATCGGCGTTTGCTTAACTGGATATCCTTGAGGATGAGAAGAATGGACTGCAATTTCAACAAGAGAAGTCAGCAGAGCCATTGGTGGATGTTTCCAAATGTGTGTGAAATGCCTGGTCAAACTAGACGTGCAATTGACTCCTATATTTTTTCCGTTCTCCATTTATTTTTGTTTCCAAGTTGTTTGAGCGGGTATATCTACTTGCTTTTTAGTTATTGCTCGTTTTCAACTTCCATGGGAGCCAAAAGTTAAGGATTATTTCATTGTATAAATTCATATAGTTTCACTGAGAAGGGGAGAGAATTATATGACAAATCTTATCTCTCTGAACTCTATTCTTCTTTTTTGAAATTTCTATAAAATTCTACTATTAGTAGTATTAGAGTCAGGTTTGGCTCGATGAGAACACGGCAACAAACAAATGTAGAGTTCCGTAATAAGGTCACCAAAGTGATAGGAAAACATGCGTCCATGTTCGACCAAATACATGTGACTCGCCAAACTTTGATGACCAAAATGCAAAGTATGGAAACCTCTGTTACCCAATTGAAGGAGCGCTCTGATAATGAGAATCCCTTCGCTTACCATTCAACTGCCGATAATCCTTATGTAGGCAACAACGGCCCTCCACCAAATAACCATGCTTCCAACCACCATTCACAAGGCACATCATCAAACCAGAATCACATATCCAATTCACAAAATTCAAACTCTCGCCACCAAATCAAACTACAATTTCTCGAATTTGATGGTGAGGACCTTCATGGGTGGATCCATAAGGCTGAACAATACTTTGATTTCAAGGTTATTGATGCAGAAGATCGAGTACAATTGTCTTCCTTCCACCTCAAAAGAGTGGCGTTGCGATGGCACCGATGATATGCACGCTATCAAGGACCGGTTAGCTAGACCGAATTCACTAAGGATGTGTTGAAATGACTCGGGCCAACTGATTATAAGGACCCTTCAGATGCTCTTAACCGCCTTCGATAAACATCAGATTTGACATCATATCAAATAAAGTTTGAAAACTTGTCTAATCGAGTGGATGACTTACCTCACCATTTCCTAGTCAGTTGTTTTATTGCATGATTAAAAGATGAGATATGATTGGAGGTTAAAATCAAACAACTACGTACATTGGCAGACGCAATAGGCATGCCAAGGTTGGTGGAGGAGAAAAACAATACCCAGAAAAAATAACAAAGCTCTACTAGGACTAACTAGGCAAATAAATCAACTTCAAATCAAAGTTTGTTGGGACCAATTCCTAAATCCAGCCCTAGTTCTTCTATGACTTTGCCAAGGTTTTGCCAAATTTCGAACCAAGAAGCCAAGAAAAGAAGGGAAAAAGGACCCTGCTACTATTGTGACGAGAAATAAACTCCCAGACACTGTTGTGTGAAGCCGCAATTATTCTGCATCAATGATTCCATTGTGATTGAAGAATAGGAAGATGATTTTTGTACAACTAATAACATGCCTGAAATCTCACTACATATCATAAATGGGACAGATCACCCACAAACTCTTCGATTACCTGGTAGAATCAATAGCAAAGAGGTCTCCATCTTAGTAGACAGCAGCTCCACTCATAATTTTGTGGATCAAAACCTTGTCAAGACATGTGGGCTATAGGTGGTGAATGATCAATCTCTACAAGTGATGGTGGCTAATCGTGAGAAGGTGACATGCGAAGGAAGGTGCTTGAACGTGACTCTGGCCATCCAAGGGGATTTAACTTTAGCTGATTTCTTTGTGTTACTTGTGGCTACTTGTTCAGTAGTGATGGGAGTCCAGTGGTTGGCTACTTTGGGCCTAATAGAAACCTACTACAACAAACTGACCATGACCATTAAAGGGGATGATCAGACTCATACATTCCAAGGAGAGCAACAAGGAGAGATG
>JANSVA010000007.1:26043777-26053996 GCA_025504915.1 Erythroxylum reticulatum | reverse complement strand
TATTATTGGGTAATTAACACCTATTTAATTTTATAAAATTAAATAATTATTTAAAACCATTATTAATTAGTTGACTAATTATGACATAGTAAACTGATTGATTAATTATAATATATTTAACACATGAAGAAAATATAATTATTTAATTTAGTTATGATTAATTAATTAACTAAATTTAATTAATTAAAATATAATTAAATATTAAATTTGAATCTAATTGATGTAAATATTATTAATTGAGTAAATTGTTTTACTAAATATAATTAGAATTGCCTAAATTATTAATTAAGTATAATTCACACATGTGATATTCTTGTAATATATATATAGGTGTCATAAGAACTCTTTCTTAATAATGCTTTAATGTCAATGAGCCTAATAAAATTAAATCTCACAGTGGCTGTTAATTAAATATAGTTATTCAATATTGTTGATTAGTTTTATTTATGTTATTGTTAATTTTCAATTATTATATGTTTTTATTAATTGTTATCATTAATTACAGGTTAATTATATAATAAGTAATTATTGCTATTATTATTATTATTAATTATATAATAGTCACAACCGTGTATGTTATTGTTATTTATTAAAAATTATAAATAAATTATTTATTATTATTATTCATGTTATTATGAATTATAAAATCTTTGCTCACGAGTAACTTGTTAACTCACACTGTGAGCATGCCATCAGAAACATTTAATAATTATTATTGATTAACTATTATTTAGTCATTCATTACAATATTTTTATTAAATATTAGTAATTTTTATTTATCTTATTATTAATTATTACTTATTAAATAATTTTATTAGTTCTAATTTTTAATTAATGGTATTACTTTTTGTGAGCAAAAACTTTTGTTTCTTTAATAGTTTCACTTTATTATATGACTGTAAGTTTTGATGTAAATAAATATTTTTGTTAATATTTTCAAATCATTTACATCCTCATATTTATTTAAGCTAAAGATGCTCTTTGGTCTTCTTCTCTTCTAATGTGTGAAGAGTGTGTATTTGACGAAGTTATTTGATTAAGTTATCATTTCTAAATATAAAATAATATATTTCTAAAACAAATTAATGATATGATTATTTTACATTTGAAAAGATACATATATAGTGAATATTAGTTTATAATAATTAATAATAATTGACAAATAATAGTCTAGGGTCTTGATTAACATTTATACTAAATATTAATATTTACTACTTAATCGGTTAATGCTTAACAATTAATTTATAAACAGACTATATTTTACTAAATTAATTATTTAATTTTTGGTATATTTATCATTAATTATATCATAATTAATCAATTAGTAATTGAATAAATGATATTTTAATTAATTTAATTTTGTTGTATATATTAAATATATTATAGTTAATTAATCAATTAAATATGTTTTAATTAATCACTTAATTAATAATATTTTACTTAACTAATTTACTATTTAATAAATAATTTAATAACATTATATAGGTGTTAATGTAAAGTTAATTATTAATCATTAATTGTGATTTTAAAAATGAAATTTATTTTAATTTTAAATTAAATCAGTCCTAGATAATGATTTGTATTGGAATGAGTTCAGGTGAAATGAAAGTAAAAATAAAGAGTAATTAGTGAAAGCATCAATTACAAATGTTGGAATGAGCAACAGAGGAGAAGACATGACGAAGAATGTTGTTTCGTAGAAACGCGCAAGAGAACCTCCGTCGTGTTTGTGCAAAAGCACAATGGTGACAGAGGGGGCTTCATAGGAGCTGCACAATCGTCTAGAAGCATGATCATGACACGGTAACCCTTGGAGGATTTGCACGATCATACACAAGCACAATCATGACATTGGTGAGATATAAAAAAACGCGATCGTGCACAAGCACGATCGCAAGTAGGAAGAGTCAATTGGAATTGCACGATTATGCACGATCATGATAGCTTGAACTCATTTTCTCTTTTTCCCGTTTGAATAGCAATAATAATAAACAAATTTATTTTCTGATTAATTATAATATATTATCTATAAGTCATGGCCGTGACAATTTACAAGTTTATTATTAATAATAACAATAGAAACGATAATAATACGAATTAATTAAAAACTATTTATTTACTTCAGTAACAACATGACAATTAATTAAATTATAATATATTATGTATATATGTACATATCCACGATTGTAAGTTGATCGCCATAATTAGTAATAATAATAATTATAACAACAATTTACTGCCACATTAATAATAACTATAATAATAATAAACAAATTTATTTATTTAGTAATTAAGTATAATATAACTTAATTATGATTCAATTGTTAATTTAGTTTATTATTGTGTTATATTAATTAGTTAATATTATTAATTGACTATTAATTATACCCTTAGAAAATTTTATTTTTTAATAACTATTTTATTAAGTGTCGTATGTTAATATTAATTTTATATGTTATATGTAATTAGCATTATTAATTGTTCATTGTTATTAATTTTTATATACTAATATTAAATTTACATATTAGTCATAACCTTTAATTATTATTAAATTTTATATATTAATATCTTAATATATATACCTATTAATGGTTGTGACAAATTATTATATTATTAGCTACTATATATTAACTAAGTTGAAATTTGGAAATTAATTAAGTAAAAAAAGTATTAAATTGTCGATTAATTATTAAATAACTAATTTATTATTTAAATATATACATAAATTAATTAATAATATATTAATCATCATTAACCATAACTAAATCAGATTAACAGTCAATGATTAATAATTAATTTATAAAAAGTATAATTTAATAAATTGATTAATTTATTATATTCCAATTACTAGTATTAATCAACTATAACATTTTCATAAATCGATTAAAAATGATATTTTAATTAACTGATAATATTTAAATTACATAAAATTATAATTTAATTTACTAAATAGTTATAATTAAATTAATTAAAGATATTATGTAATTAAAAAATAGAAAAAGTTTCAAGCGCATTAATAATAACATAAGTAATAAAAACGTGTTATTGACTAACAATAAATTAATAAATTTATGAGATTTCAATAAATAAATTATGTAATTATATATTGATCATTATGAATTATATTTTAATTAATTTTATTTAATTAAGTAATCATCAACTTGTGTTAAGTAATTAACCTATTAATTATTTTGTTATTAATGATTAATATATTATAGTTAGTTAATTAATTAATTATCTATATATATAATCATATTCAAATAAATCAATACTTAATAATTATATGATTTAATAAAAATGGTATAAAATTTTATAAGTATTAATTGCCAAGATGCACGATTGTGATTTAACAATTTACAACCGTTTATAGAAGTTAGGCTTGTGAGTAGTAAGTGACAGGCGTGGCTATTGACCTATATATATACATTAATTAGTGAATAATATATAATAAAAATGCAGTCACGTCTGTGAATACTAACTTACAGGCATGACTACCCACCTATATATACATTAATTAATTAAAAATATATTAATCAAAATTAATTATAAATGAATAAGATTAACAGTCAATGAAAAACTAATTCATAAATAAAATATAATTTAATAAATCAATTAATTTATTATAATTTAATAACACTAATTATATCAAAATTAATTCATTAATACATTTTTTATATTCTAATTACCATTATTAATCAATTATAACATTTTCATAAATCAATTAATTAAAATATATAATGTTTAAATTATATGCAATTATAATTTAATTTACTAAGTAGTTATAATTAAATTAATTAAAGATATTTAAGTAATAATAACGTGTTAATAATCAACAATTAATTAATACATTTATAAGATTTCAATAAATAAATTATTTAATTATATATTGTTCATTATGAATTACGTCTTAATTAATTGTATTATTATTAATAATAACAATAGTAGTAATAATAATATGAATTGATTAAAAAATAATTATTTACTTCATTAATGAAACAACAATTAATTAAATTATAATTTATTATGTATATATATGTGCATATCCACGATTTTAAGTTGATAACGATGATTAGTAATAATAATTATTATAACGACAATTTACAGCCTCATTAATAATAATAACAATAATAATAATAAACAAATTTATTTACTAAATAATTACAATATATTAGGTATATATGTACATATGCACGACACTGGTGTGACTTAACATATCACAACCGTTACATATTTATATTTTTCCTAGAAATACGTTAATTGTACTCGCTTTCAAGAGAATTTGCCGCCGAATCACACAAAATTTTTGCATAGATATCCGTCAATATTTTCAGTTGATGCCATGACTATTTAGTTAACTTATTTCTTCACATGTTATGACATATTTTATTTTTCTCACAAATACGTTAATTATTTGCCGCCGAATCACAGAAAATCTTTTCATAGATCTCCATAGATGTCAGTCAATATTTTCAATTGATATGACAACTATTTAAAGACGCATACATGGGCTATTTCACGCATGCAATATTTTTGACTCATCGGTCGAATATTCAAATACGCACTCTGATAATTGAAGTCTATTCGGATGTTAGAAATGAAATATGCAAATAGTTAATGTTACTTTAATAAACATTTAATATGTTTTAAATTTTAGTAAAGAAACCTTCCTTTTATTTAAAATTTGGTTAACAACAATTCCATTAGATTCTCATTCCAATTCGATTAGCTTCCTCTTGTTCTACTTGTTCAAAATGAATTACAAAGAAACTGTCTATCAGGTTCAGAAAATTAAATCTGTTATTCAGTGTCTAACGAAGAAAACTCCCCTGTCACAAAACCAAGTCAAATACTTCTCTTTCTC
The DNA here is from genome assembly GCA_025504915.1 of Erythroxylum reticulatum. Taxonomy (NCBI): domain Eukaryota; kingdom Viridiplantae; phylum Streptophyta; class Magnoliopsida; order Malpighiales; family Erythroxylaceae; genus Erythroxylum; species Erythroxylum reticulatum. The sequence goes on along the minus strand of JANSVA010000007.1, from coordinate 26,049,135 downwards.
TATTATTTCTTATTTTTAACTAGGAAGAAGCAACGTTATATGAATATTGCACAAAATATCTACTTCATTTAACATTGTTTTCTACATGATAACATAAGAAATTTTGTACCAAGAATTGTATTGAACGATTCCTGAGAGCTAACGACAACGACGCTAATTAGCTGCAAAAAAATTAAAGGCTTTCCTTTCTTGGAGAGAACATAATTATTGGTATTTTCATGATAATTTTTATACACTCCTTCTTTTTATTGTTCTGTTTTTTTAATTTTCTTTTGAAATGTAGACAAATTAATAGCAAATGAATTTTTTGCTGAAGTCAGGGAAGGCCTTGCTTATTTAGCAGGTCACGATGAAAGTTATAAACTTGTTTTTATAATTTTAAAACTCTATCAATTATGTGTAATTATTTATTTATTTTTCAAACCCGATGAAATTTATTAACAATATTATTTACATATGTCCTTTCTAAATTTCATTTGGATATTTATTACTTCTAAACTCGTTAAAAAGCTTTATTTTTGCCTTTAAACAAGATTATTGGAAGTTTCGTTCACGGAAACTATAAGTGAGCATGTTATTGTATATCTTTTCCAATTTTTATCCTTCTTATTTGATAAGTTGTGTAGATTATCTTTTGCTTTTATTTTTGTAGGTTCACATGCTTCGTTGCTTTTACTTTGGAAGTTGTTGCATCAACTATGCAAAAAAACTGTGAACAATTTGTGATCCTTTTTTACGCAAGTATGTTGCTTTTTAAAACTCATGTGATAATCTATATCAAATTATAATAAATATTTTATAAAAATAATTTTTTTTAAAACTACCTCTTTTTTTTTACCTTTCTAGGTTTTTTCAGGTTTGCTTTAAATTTCATAAATGTATGTTTATCAACATTGAAAATTGTTGGTGAATATTATCTGTCCAGACTTTACAAAGTGTTTGTAATTGACCCACCATCTTTGTTTTCTTATTTATGGAAGGTGATATTGATACGTATTTGTCTTGTTCATATATGTAACTTTTTAAAAATTTTATGTTTATTTTATCTAACTTTTAACGTCTTTATAAAAAATGCTAACTTTTTATGTTTTTAAAACATAAATCATCATATTAATAGCACAATTACGTTATACCTTTTATGTTCTTCTTATTATTTTAGTGATGTGTTGTCTTGTATTAATATCATCATCATAACTAGTTCGAAGTTCCTCAATAAAGCAGGGTTTGGGAATATCTGATAGTACACAGCGTTACCCCTACATAGTAGAGAGGCCATTTCCGGTAGACTCATATGCAGATTTGACAATAAAAGAATAATGCAGGTAAAAAATGAAAAATAAATACATAAAATTTTAAAAATAATGTTTGAATAAAATAAAAAAGAATTAAAACTTTTTAAAAATAATAGCTTAAAAAATATTACATATCTTCATTAGGAGATGCAAATCTAGAAAACAAAGTTTTAAGGAATTTATAGGACAAATATGCCTTATATGTTGCAAAGTTTTGCTTATGCCTGATGCGATGCAAAGTTCTGCTCACCATTTATCTGGGTTGTGTGTGTCAATTTTGCGCAGGGTCATCCTTGGACTAAAAAATTTGGATAACTGGCGATTGAAGAAGCACAACATAGCTTGACTAACCTTCCTCTCTTCCTCCAAGCAATACTAAAATCTTTTCAAGCGCCTTTAACTTTAATAACAATTTTGGTTTCTAAGTATCAACCAAAATACATTTATGGGAATTAAACTCCAAGAAGAATAGCAAAAGATTTATATACAAACCCTTAGAAGACCAAGTGATAGCATGAGAGAAATGCTTCCATCACCATATTTTCCAACCAAATATTTTATTATGTCATCTGATTCATACATTGCAGCTCCATTATTTGAATCCATTAGTATTTGGATCCACCATGTAAAGACAAGCACTTTACACTCTTAAATTAAAAAACAATCAGTAACATGCAACACCAGGACACACTTTTAGAACCAAACCAGTAAGACATAATAGATCTCAACCTTAATGGTGACACTATAAAACCAGATCTGCCACTGAAAACAAAATAGCAACATAAACAAAAGCATAAGCAACCCAGATTTAAGAGATAATAATGACAAACTGAAACCCTCCAGTTAAATAGCGACAAAACCCAACATCTTTTACCTCAAGCTCCAACACATCAATCTCCAAACAACTAAAACAGATCTAAATCATAACCAACATCAGCAGAAGTAAAGCAAGCCTTTTGGAATGTGTACTCAACAAAGGAAAACATGGGTTATCAAAAAGGAACCTCCTTTATGCAAAAACATAATCAAAAGGTTATTCGAAACAGACCTGCCTCCTTCCTTCACACAGAAAACAGAATATCTATAATCCAAAAACAGAAACAGAGACAATGGCACTTGCCGTAGCCAAAAAAGGCCCAAGTCTTGAGTTGCTCCTAACAGATCTAGAGGTTTGGGAGAGCTCTCAAGATGCCTTGCTCTCCCAAAAACTTCCACTCCCGTCAGTCTCTGTCATGCAGATCAACGATGCTACTACTCGCGGGCTTCCTCATCGGTGTCTTCGGCTTTATCTTCGGCCTCACCACCCTTCTCGTCATCAGAAAAAAGCCCCAAGTCTTGAGGTTTAGGAAAGCCCCAAGTCCTAATTTGTCCTCGAACTACAATGAGAGAGATCCTGCACGCTTAGCACCTAACACTCAACATATCAACAGCGCTACTACTCTCTTGCTTCCTCATCAGTGTCTCCAGCTTACAAGTTGGTTTTATAGAGAAGAAGAAGCACCCATTACTTAATGGAAAAGGCAGCCTAAAACATGAACAAGAATAAACGAATTTGTTCCAAATACTAACTTTGGATACAATTTTAACCGGGTATTAATATATTATTCAAAATTTTATTTTTATTATAGGGTATTCAACCATTTGTTGAATTTTCAACCATCACCACGATCGTATCTTCGTAGGATTTTGAAGAATCACTAGAATTTCCTAAAGACCCTTCCATACGATCAACAGTTAAAGATGGTTTACATTCGTCAAGGTTTTCATTTACACTGTTGCCGTATTCTGACCCAAACAAACCATGGTATCTTACATTAACCGTACCAACTTCTAGTTTCACTACCACTACGTCTTTAACCTCATCATACATTAATTCGTTAAATGCGAGAGCTATTTTTTTCCATCACCCATTGGTAGAACGAGCTATTGAAATATTAACGCTCATGCAATAGCTACCAATAAAAGTTTATTCCCATTTACTCCCATTCCATAACGTATTATTGAGCCAATTAAAATTTATAGATCTCATAAATCTAACAAGTCTTTTTTACCTTATTTAAAATTTTATAGGAACCCCTATAACGAGATCATTTATAGGTCAATTATGGGAGCCCCGATCGGTGATTTGGTATCTAATATACCATCTCGTCTAAAACGATCTCACTTTTCTGTATCTCATCGATTTTAGAATGAGAATTAAATTCTGCAAAGAGTACAACTTATTTTTATTATATAAGATGAAATCATTTTTTTACGATAAAATGCATATCTGATGAAATCTTTTTGTCTGCCATAAGAATATGTATTTATATTTGGCTGTTCTTAGATTACCAAAACAACAATTGTTAAGTTTGGCATAATGGAAAACTTATATTTTATAAGATATAAATAGCAACAATTATTTATGATGTATATTAATATGCTAGGAATGCTTCCCTCTTTTCTATCCTATGTCACAAACTAAGTAAAAAAATTTACAAAAATATAACAATTGTTTTCGTTTGTGTACTGATACAATCACTTTTATCATAATTTGACATTTAATAAAAATCATCTTAATTAGTAGGATTTAGAAATTATTCACTGATTATTATTCGCAATTAAGCAAAATTATAAACCAACTTACAAATTGAAGAACAATAATTTATAATAAATCAAATGTAACTTTTCTTTGTTTTTATTATTTAGTAAAATTGTGATAATCAGAGATTTTTTCGTAATATTTTGATAATCAAGTATTTCATTTCTAATGGTTTGGATCCACTTTTGAACTTGTGACATATTAATAAGTTAAATCGTTATTTCCATGTAAAACTTACTAGCATCTTACATAATTGTGACTTCTTGAATGCCTTTATAAAAATAAAATTGCTTCACTAATTATACGTCAAGTTTTAAATTATATTCCTTTTAACGTTATTTCTGTTAAAAAATAGCCATCTTTAAAATTATTATCAAACCGCTTAACATTTCTTTTGGTATTTTTTGTTTTGGTATTCAAATTTTATGGTTATTGAAATGATTACATAATTATTTTGTGGTTATAAGGATTAATCATGTTAACAAATTGTATAGCCATTTAATATATTTTAAAAATTATTATTTTTGCATACTGCTATTAAAAAGTCACAATCTCTTAGTCACAACCGTGATGACTGTTAGAAGTTATTATTTTCTTGAATTTTAGATTAATTTTAAATTAAATAAGTTATAGATTTTGATTTCTATTTGAATGAGTTAAGCTCAAATGTAAGTTAAAGTGAAGAATAAATAGTCAAGGCATAAGGTGACAAAGAGGGAGCTTCAGAAGAGTTGCACAATCGTAGAGAAGCACAATCGTCACATACTAACCATCGAAGGATTTACACGATCATGTTGTGCACAATCGTGACATTGAAGAGATATTGAAAAAAAACAAGATATCTAAAAAAAACACGACCGTGCACAACCATGATCGTGAGAGGGAAGGATCAGATGGAATTGTAGGATCGTGCAGTGAGAATACAGAGATATATGATTCTTTTGAACATCCTTAGTTCTTTTTGTCATTACTTCTTCTTTGTAACTCTGATTTAATTGAAATGTCAAGCATGAACTTCTCATACATTTTCTTTCCTCTCTACCAAATTTTATCACCATCTGAATTTGTTAGGAAAGTATTAATTATTTAACTATAACATCATTAATTGATTAATTTATTGTAACAGGATTAACACGTATAAAAATTGTAATTGATTAATTGATTAACTAATTAATTAATTTTGATATAATTAATAATAATATAATAACTTAACTCATTTATGAAAAATAATTTATTTATAAATTGATTAGTAATCATTAATTGTTAAGTTTATTATGTTATAATTAGTGATAATTAATATATAATTAAATAGTTGATCTATTAAAATATAATTAATTGATTAAATAGTAGATGTTAAAATTTACTATATATGTTAGTCATTATTAATTATTATATACTAATATTTATTATATACATAGGTATTCGCTTAAGTAGTCATACCTATGACGTGCACGGTTTTGAACCCTGCATGTTATTTTCTTTTTC
>JANSVA010000007.1:26010965-26043677 GCA_025504915.1 Erythroxylum reticulatum | reverse complement strand
TATTATACATTTCAAAATTTAAATATTAATAATCTTATTAAAAATTTAAAATTATACTTAATTTATTAATTTTGATATAATTAATAGTAATTAGAATATAATAACTTAATTGCTTTATTAAAATATTTATTCATAAATTAATTATTGAGTTTATTAGGTTATAAATTATACATTTCAAATTTTATATATTTATAATTTTATTACAAATTTTTATATTACCCGACATTTAGTTATACATTAAAATTATATAATAATATAACATGTTACGACAAATAATGGTAGAATTAAATTAAGTGGGTATGTATCTGCTAGTAGTATCAGAACAAGTCGACCAGTGATCAGACGAAAGTTTGGATTCAGTCTTACATTTAAGTATCTTCATTATCTGCGCTAACACTTCCAAGATTTAATGAACCTGATTTTACTATTAAAAAAATCCTGAAGATTACGCTCAATTCCAAATCGCAACCTCAGCTTACTTTATTTTTGCCTTTGCATGTTTTGTTTTGTTTTTGTTTTCTAACTGTTGAACAATGTTTATGGTCAGGTTGACATTCGTAAAAGGAGGGGGAAAAAAAACATGTATGAATTCGTTAACTCATCCCTCCAATTCGGAACCTCCAAAATATTCAGATTGCTATAATTTATTATCTAAAATAATATCATAAACCTCTCTTTCTTTCGGATCCTTTGATAATTTATAATTTGAAAAGTGTTAATTTTTCATTAAATTTTTTATTTACTTATTATGAGCATGAATACTTTTTAAAGTTATAGAAATCACAAAAAAGATTTTTTATTTTTATAATTTTCTTTACTATCAATTAAAATATATTATTTAATTATCAATAAGAATTATAAATAATTTCATTAAATACAATTATTTATTGATAAAAATTATGAATAATTTAATTGTAATTTAATGATTTATTTGAATTTTGTATTTAATTTAATTTAATATTTAATGATAAATATAATTAAATCTAAAATATTTTCAAAATATGTTAATTTCAAGTAAATTTTGATTTAATAAATAAATATTATATAAAAATTAATAAATTTAATTAATTAAAATTTTATCTTTAAATTTTATCTAATATATATTTTTATCAATATTTACATTAACATTAACTACCAAACATGTTTATACTTTTATTTGAAGGAAAATTGAAATTAAAAACAGAAAATAAAAATTATAAACTAAACAAAAAACCAAAAGTAGAACCAAACAACCCCTTACTTTTTTAGTTAAAACATAAATATAAGATGATTAGACACAAAAATTAAGATCATAGATGCATACAAAGAAATATTGAAAATATGGTCCATAAAAATAATATCTTTAAAATGAGGTTTATATAATGAGCAGTATATAAAGAATAATAAATATGATGATACTTTAATTATAATAAGCACCCAATTGATATATAATTATGTAATCAAATAGAAAACATTTTTCGTTACAACCCATTTGACAAAATCGTAAAATAATTCAAAGAAATTATGAGTACTTTTCAATAGATCAGAAGCATTAATAAACTTTTAAAAAAAGTTGTTCTCACAATATAATAAATTTATAAATTAATTAAGATTCGTTGTGTTTGATCAATTTACCCATATATTATAATAGTACTTCTTATTGTTCTCCAATTAGACTTATCTATATCTACAATTAATTGACATTCCATTTTGAATCTTAAATTAAAGGCACATGAATCTCATAATTAAAAGGTTCCTTAAATTGTGGACCTATCATTCTTGTAACACATATTACTTCTTGAAAATAAGGTAAATATAAAACATATAAATGAATACATGAATGATAAAAACTATCTTGCCTAAGCTCTTTTCCGTAACAAAGTAACATTCTTATTAGGCAAAAACACTTTTTAGACTCAATTATGAACTATGATAGAGGAAAATAAGAATATATTTCAATAATAGCTTTTCCTTTTTTCTTTGTTCATCATCTTCAAAAGATATGTTATATTTTTATTTTTCTTTTTTTACTTCTTGTTACACATAATTTCAAACTCACTCACATGCCTCAAAAGGTACTTTTTTGCAAAAGGTTTGGCTTTATACGAGCAACATGTTCTTTTATTTTATAATTTCTATACCTTTAAACATTCAACCTTAAGATATGTAGTTATATTGAATGTCCCTACCAAATATTTGTGAAAAAGAAAATAATTTCTTGTTAGATCAACCTTACCACGAGTAGTCAAGTCTTTTTTATTATAGTTGAGTGCTCTCCATTCTATTTTCTTGACTAAAAAATATGTAAAATAAGTACACAAATTGAAAGTGCGAATACTGAAACAGAAACAGAATATATGAATCACATTGTGTTAAAAGACTAAACAATACTTAAATCAAACGCATCTTAAGTCATTGACTCAAATAAATAAGTTTTTTATCAAACAACCCTTATATATCATATATTCATCAATAAATTTATAACTTTACATGATAAAAAAAATATACTACTCATACAAAACAATTAACAAAAGTGTTAAATTTAACATTTTAGTAAGACTTCACTACTTTTCAATGTCACTAAGAAGTTTGGTATATGCAGGCTATTCGCTCCAGGTTCTTAAAGAAAGATGATTAAATTAAAAAAAAATTTAGCTTCCTTAGTTTGGTTGTTGTATGTTACATATCTATTAGCACCAAATTAAGAGTTTAAAGATCTTATTGACTACCTAATTATATGTTCCATTTTCCTAGATTATAAGTATTCAGTACATAATTCACAGGTACAAACTAGTAATTAAATATAGATATGTTATAATATTTCCTGATCAGTCTAAGTTCAAACTAAAAGCTAAGATTGCTAGGTACACATCAAACTTAGGTCCATAAAAAAGGTGAAACATAACTCTTTATGTAACTTTGTTTACTTCTACTAATTTAGTTTCCACTAAAATCTCTATCATCTGTAGACATTGACATCTTTTATGAAAAATGATTATTACTGAACATATCAACAATTAAATGAATCTGTCACTCATCAATTGATGAAAAAAACCTCTTATATACAAGAAGTTTTAATTGTTCTCCATCTCATCTTATAAACTAAAAAAGAGCAAAAACTATCTATTAACCAACTCATGTGCATGTGGAGCAGTATGTGCACACCGTCAAGATAAAATTACATATAAATAAATTAATATTTGTTTATCCCTCTTCAAGTTAAAGCTTGATGAAAGTCATACAAGCCCAACTTGTATAAAAAAACTACTGAAAAAAGGGTGTTGCAAATGACTTAATGAACAAATATGCAATTTGGAACTTGGAAGGAATATGAGTGATCAACCTTTATTTGTATTTGTATCTTATAAGATGGCAATCGATCTCTAAGTGTTTTGTTCTTTTATGAAAGACAAGGTCAGAAGTGATGTGAATTATAGCCTGGTTATCACACCACAGTGATATAGGCAGATGTAATTGTATCTAAAACTCATGTAAGAGGTAGACTAACCATTATATCTCACAAACAATGGCTCCCATACTTATATACTCTTGTTCTGCATTTGAACGTGAAACTTTATTATGCTTTTTCTTGTTTTCCATGATATTAGTGAACCTATAAGGAAGATGTAGAAACCAATTAAAGACCTTCTAGTGTGAGGGCAAGATTCCTAGTTACACATAATAAGCCTAAACTTTAAATGAATTGGAAGGGAAAAATAAACATTTTGAAGGACAACTCTTGACATATCTTAAAACATATATACTTGCATCCCAGTGTGATGATATTGCATCTTGAACAAATTAGCTTACCTTTTGAACTATATGTGTAAGATCAAAACTAGAAGAAGCCTAAATACACCAATCTTTTTACAGATCTTTTATATTTCTTTGGATCATCTAATAACTCTCATTTTTTAGCACTAAACTTATCCCTCTTGGGTCGTGGAGTGAATGGTAGATTGGAACCAAATAATATCATCATTGAATATATTTAGAACATATTTTCTTTGGTTGACGTAAAAACCATCTACATACCTAACAATCTCTAATCCAAAGAAATATTTGGCATATCACAAATCCTTTATAGTAAATTGGTCATTCAAAAATTGCTTCACCTTCTGTATTTTTGATTCAAAAGATCCTATGAGAAGGGCATCATCAACATAAACAATTAAGCTCAAGAAATATGAGTTTATATTTTTTACGAAAAAAATGATCACTGAAAGATTAAATAAAGCCAAATTGTTTTATCTTCATTACGAGCTCCTAATTCCATTGTTAGTACTATTAACCTACAAACTTGATTCTTTTTAGGTTTATCATAACCTTCTAAAGGCGTCATGTATACTTCTTCATCTAGATATCCATACAGAAAAGCCTTGTTAATGTCTAGTTTATAAAGTGGTATGATAAGCATCTACAATGACTAAGAAAACTCTGGCTACCACCACCTTTGTAATTAGTGAAAAAGTGTCCATAAAATTAAATCCTTCAATATGTTTATAGCACTTAGTTGTTGATTTTTTTTATCTTTCTATTAGGGATGACAAATGTGGCCCAGCTCGACTTCAGCCTCAGTCTGCAGCTTGACAAGAAGGTATAAAATCAAATCATTTTTATTTTTATTTTAAAATAATAAAGTTGGGCCAACCGGCCCGTGACTCGTCAGGCTGGAGGCTGGACCATGGGTCGATAAGCTCTTAGCCTGACCCGAGCCCGACCTATTTTCATCCCTACTTTCTACAGTTCCATCAAGCTTTATTTTCACCTTATACACCCACATTGTCCCTATCTCCTTTTTCCCTAGTGTTAATTTTATCAGCTCCCATGTTTTATTCTTCTTAAGTGGGTCTAATTTTATATTCATAGCACCTGCCCACTCTTTATTAGCTCTAACTTAATTAAAAGAGGATGATTTTTGAATATTAGATATTATAGCTAAAAATGACATGTATGATGTAAAATAATTGGATAATTTATTATAGGATAAAGTATTTGGAATAAGGTTTATACAGTTGTTAGACAATATAATATACTATACATTAAAGGAGATGTAATCATTCAACCAAGTAAGGGTTTTTCTAACTTTAACATTTTACCTAGCTTTTGGTTCATTAATTGATATTAATGGTATCTGATCATGTTTTTCCGATGTGTAAGTTCTAATTAGTTAATCTCGATAATCCACAAGCGCACGGGTTGTTTGCGTAGTACCTAAGATGTCGATCTTAAGAGGAGGGATAATCTAGTCCTCAAATCTAAGGCCAACACAATTCGCATAAATTCAAAAGATAGCAAAACTAAAACAAGAATTCAATTCAATCATGCAAATCAATCCAAGCATCAATTATGAAAATATTAACAACTTAGCTATTACAACACACTCAAGAATTAACCTAAGAAAACTATTAATTGAGAGAAAGGGAAATCTACCTATCTTTAACGTTAACCTAATCGATTATGACTTATCAAATTATTGGTTCTAGATGATCCTAGGGTTGATTACTTTCTCTCGAGTTATAACCATTAACCCTAAATTATAAACCCTAATCATATTATGAAAAATTGCAATTTTTCAATTAACAACGTATTCAAAACCCTAATTAGATTTGAACTTGTCCAATCAACTATCGAGAACTTATGCTAGATCTCTCTTCACACAATTACTAATTTGATTAATTTCTCGTTCTTATTAAATCACTTAACTCTCGTTAGCCCAATTTAAAAAAATTCATTCAGTTCACCCTCTCAATTTATTACCAAATTAAGCAATCACAATAAATCCAATAAACATAAAAATAATCAGATTTCATTAAATCAAAGATAAAAAACCCGAAGGTGAGTTTAGAACATCTCAACATTCACATATCCTATCATCAAAATGCTATTATCAATTCTATATAATAATAAAAATGGAAAATAACAGGAAATAAGATCTTGTATGGAGACGGGAGGCAATGACATCGGAAACTCCTGATTTGGGAAATACGTCAATGTCAACTTCTTCTCCACTTCTCTCTTCCTTCTTCTTTTTCTCAATCTCTCAACAATTCTCTCTAGGGTTTGCTTCTAAAAGTGGCTAATGCAAGAGCTCCTTTGTTCTGCGTCTTAATGTTCTTTTTATACTCTTTTATGTTATAGGTAACCTTAGGATTTTTTTGGGGTCCAAAAGGTTTGAAAATCCCTCGAAACATGAAGATTGTGAGCGTCTGTGTGTCTACTCAATTCAGGCCATGATCGTGGCCCTGTAGGCCACAATTGTGGCCTACATCTAAGCCTTCTGTCATGAGCCACGATTGTGGGTCATTGTTTCGGCCCGAATGTCTTCTAAAACTCCTCTATTCTTCGATATTGACCCTGAAACACTAGCAAACACATCAAGCTACCTCAAAAACATAATATTTAAGCTCAAAGCTTGTACTAACCCATAAAACACTTTAAACACAAATAATTAATAAACTAACACAATTCTAACCTAAACACATACTAAATGATCGAATTAATGGATAAACGCATATTAAATTACGCCCTAAAACACGATGCAATTTACACTTATCACATCCCTACACTTAAAACGTTTGCTTGTCCTCAATGCAAACAAAAACAATTAAACAAATCAAGACAACACAAAACACACATATGTAATAATGAGACAATGACCTCAACTTAGCAAAACAAATTTAACTATAAGCACAATCCTTCAAGTTGTTCTAACTTATTAATAAGCAAAATCCACGTCTATGCACCTTGGTGTAAATGTACAAATTAATCAAAATTTTAATGTAGAGTCTATTCACTTTTATTACTTGCACGCACACATTGATAATCATTCAGTCAAAACAAAAGTGTAACTATTCCTTAGTAGGTTTTCATGAAAAATCAAGCTACAAACAAGTTTGGTAGGTTTTTTTTGTTGATTTTTCTTTAAGGACACGTTTTTACACAGAGGCAAACATTTGTGATGAATGTCGATTCGGTTACTTAACTAAGTCATGTTGTTATTAAGTTGTTTGGTTGGAATGTCATTATAGCTTTTTTACACGAAGGCATATTTGTAATGCATGTCGATTTGGTTACTCAGCTATATCATATTCTCAACTGGCTACTAGCTCTATTCATAACCCGAAGGTTAGCGGAATAGTTATTTTAGTTAAAATTATACAACCTTTTTTTAAAACAAAATTTTTTTGCGTACCTTGTTACTTTAGCTAATCATTATAATGAAAGTGTACTAATAATGCCACTTATTTGATTGGCCTAAAATTATAAATGAGGATGGAAAATTCCTAGGGTGAATCGACTAACATGGTATGCTAATTAACCAACATATTTAACCTAACTAACTTAGGTCACTAATTTCACAAGCTAATAAATCTTTGCAACCTGAAAAGCTATGTTTAAGGCTAAATCTATCCCGTTAAGTCCTAGCCATTGAGGCATTCACACAATTAACATCATGCAACCTAAACAAATTATAATACAATATGCAAAATTCACACTCAAGGTAAAAACACACAACCCTCCCCACACTTGAACAACACATTGTCCTTAATGTGAGAAGGGTGCATAAATAAACCAGGGGGAAATAAAACACAGTATACGAACAACATAACAGGAAAATAGTAACAAAAATGAAAAGAGAAGGGCTAGAACATGAACTCATCAGGGTGATTGAGGTGGTGATGTGTTGAAGGCGGAGACCAAATGTGCTTGACTCCCGAGATTGTTGCCCTATCTTATAATTGCTTTAAAAGAGTAAGAGAGTTAACACTCCAAAACATTCCAAATTATTAAGAACTTGCTTTTTGAAATTTAAAACAAATCTAACTACACAACAATTTAAACCTAACTACTAAATGTGCTAATTTATGGTCATTAGCTTCACCTTGTACCATTGGAAACTCGGTCGAGATCAATTATGAGAGACTTGCTTCCACCTTTTTTGTTCAACATCAGTTTTGTAGCCTACAAGTAAGCTACAAATTGCAAAATGATCAAAAAGACAATATTGATAGAATTATGAAAACCAATTAAGCTCAAGAATGTCCTTCTTTTGAGCGAACTATCAACAAAATAGGAATAACAAAACTCCCTTAATCTTTTATGGAATCCAGCAGTTTGCTCGGTAAGAGGGTCAATGTTGGCTCCGGATATTTTTTTCTCTAGTTAAGCATGATTTAAATGAATTATGGGATTTTGATAGATTTATTTTGGGAGTTTAATTGTTATATCTATGTTAGTAGGATTTATTTCATTATATTGTTGAAATAAAGTAGTAAGCATGTTCAAGGGCTTTTTCGGCAAGTCACTTAAGGATAAAGAACATAAAACATGAAAGGAAGGGCAAAATGGACATTGCATACTCATTAAGGGTAGGATTGGAAGATGAAATGTAGTCTTGCATTTAAGAGGAGAAAACATGAAATGAGGGAGAAAAATGAAAATAAAAGAGAGAAAGAAGAGAGTGTCATGGAGAAGAGAGAAAAGAAGGAAGTTTGAGTTAGGTTTCAATTTTTCTTAGCCTTCAAGATAAATTTTACGGTGGTTCAAGAAGAGAAAAAGGAAGAGGAAGATAAGAGCTTCCATTTGAGCCAATAATCTCATTATTTGGTGAAGATTCAAGGTAAGTTTGATTTTAATCTTTTGAATTTTTGGAAGGGTTTTATTTTAAGAAGCTTAGGAAATGCATAGGATTAAGCTTTCTAGGATCAATTTTATGCATATGTGTCTTGGGGGTTCTCAAATTGAAATTCCTATTGAATTGGGATTTTTGCCAATGTTGAAGGAAATCAAGAGAGGCAAGAGGAACAAGAAGAGAGGCATTTTTGACCAAGTTTATAAGCAACAAAATCAGGTGGGTACATGTTTATAATTGAGTAATCAGTCATGACTATCTTTTCAAATTTAAGAGCATTAAATGATTTCAATTTTTGTGAACATTGCATTATTGCTCTTTGAATGATTTGAGAAAGTGCTATATGTGTTGTATATATATTGTGTTGATGATTTATAATAAAATAAAATAAAATATGAAAATGATTTTGAAAGGATATCAAGTTTATGAAATCATGTTTCGAAAATGTGCCATTTTAGGCAACAAGTTTACAAGGTATGAAATATATGTTATGTGGGTTTGGTTTGGTCCATTCTGTATGTCAAGTTTCGACTAAAGGCTTCTCCCGCCTGACCTCTAGTGACATGGAGCTCCTTCATGGACTCCCTCATGTTCACGACTACGCAAAACCACTATGTAGGATTGCGATAGTTCGTTCTATTTATGACTACACATGAACATTATGTGGTAATGTGTTAGTTCGTTCTATTTATGGATCTACCCAAACCATTCTGATGTGCTTATGTGTTTATGATTTTATGAACAAGTTGATGAATGCATAAATTATGTTGTTTGTGAATTGGATTACATGAAGAGATTTTGGCAAGCATGTGCTTTATGAATTCAATATAAATTTTCTATGACAAATAAATATTTTTCAAGGTTTTGCTTGTTTCTCCATTATATACTATTACCCACGAGCTTTTTAAGCTCATCCTCATTCCTCCTCATCTCTAGGTGATGAGCAAGAGATTGAGTGATCGAGAGTCAAGGCATCGCTCCGAACTTGCATATTTTTGTATTTTAAGTTAGCTTGTGGAAAACACAAGATTTTAACCGCTTTTGTTTTAGGATTACTCGTTCATGTAAAGTTTGTATATTTTTGGGTTTTGATGTAGTGTGGCTTGAAATACCTATTAAAGCTTTGTAAAACTCTTATCTTTGGATGTTAATAAAATATGAATTGTGTGTGGATGATGTTGAGTTGAAATTAGGTATACTTGAAGAAGTTATCAACTTGAGATGATGAATTTTGAACATGAATTGTTGTTATATATAATTGAGATATGTTATGGAAAAAGAAAGATAGGAAATTGTGAAGAATGATAATCAGTTGTAAGTAATGAATTTAATAAGTAAAGATTAAAGAGTATGAGGAAATATTATTGGTAGTTGAATTGTTATGAAATTATGTTACATTAGAGGGAGTGAATTTGTATTGCATTTTCAAGTTTTTCATAGGGGTAATGTGTGTGTTCTGACTTCAGGGGAAAAATCTATATCAATATAAGCTAAATTAGACAAATTTTACTTCTTAAAAGTTTTACATTGTCTTTCTTGCTTTTCAATGGTATATAGTATGAAATTTTTGGACATTGGAGTTGAAAGTTATGATCATTTGAAGTTAGTCATGTTGCATAGGATATGTATGTGGGACAACTTTGGTCGTGCTTGCACCAGGCACTCTCACAATCACACCAAGCTGTCTTGTGATTGCACCTACCTTCCTCGCGATCGGACCTTTCACCTTGCGATCACACCTGCGTTCCTCACGAGCCTACCTTTATCCTTGCGATTGCACCTTTGTTCCTCGCGATCGCACCCGAAGGGTTTCCAGCTCTGAACATATTTGACTCTTTTAGCCATAACTTTGTCATCTGACCTCCAAATGAGGTGAATTTTGAACCAATAGATTCCTAACACATTTATATACTTATAAATAAAAATTGGTAGCCTTAGGCTTTGATTTGAAAAAGATTGATTGAAATAAAATGAGGGAATCGGTTGGAAGAGCATGAATTGGTTATTTTACTGAACATACTTCGGTATTTTAATCATATCTTAATCTGTAGAGCTTAGAATGAGATGATTCTTATTTCAAAATAAACTATAGTCATATATATAACACTTATATAAGACATTGAATTTTAATTCAATCTCTAAGACTTTCAATTTCTGGATGGAAGTAGAGTATAGTGTACTGTTTCAGCATAATAATAGTCCGAAAATGATTGGGGTATAACTTTCAAATTTGTAAACCAAATGGAATGATTTTGGGGACATTAGAAAGATCAAACAATGGGGAACGTTGATCTGAAGAAGTCAATTCGTGTTTTGGTGATTAATTGGTGTGAGCACGTCAC
The DNA here is from genome assembly GCA_025504915.1 of Erythroxylum reticulatum. Taxonomy (NCBI): domain Eukaryota; kingdom Viridiplantae; phylum Streptophyta; class Magnoliopsida; order Malpighiales; family Erythroxylaceae; genus Erythroxylum; species Erythroxylum reticulatum. Next base: position 26,032,721 of record JANSVA010000007.1, on the reverse strand, counting down.
CCTTGTGCGATGCGTGCTCAGATGTCACATAGGACGTCGGGCACATGTCCTGCGAGGGAAAAAATGGGGCCCAAAACTTATAGTATCGAAGAATGAAGATTAACCGATGATGGTTAAGGAGATTACATAGAAATAACCCTACAAGAAACTACACTCACATTTTATGAATTAGGATAGTTGGGCTTCGAAAACGGGGTCCAACCGTGAGTTGTTCTCTTCTTAGGTCTTCCTTATTTGCCCTCATCTCCTCTTCTTCTTTAGCTTCTTGAACAGAGACTTCCATATCTTCTTCAAACTTGATGTTTGTTGTCAACTATTCATCATCCTATCATTCCTTAAAAGATTCAAACACATCATTGTTTCTGAATACGCCGCCCTCCTCCAAATTCTTTAATACATCATTCTTGTTGAATGTCACTTGGTCATCACTAATCTGAATGATGAGGTTCTCTTTATGGACACCTACCTAAGTTTTTTTTAATGTTTAAGCATGGTATACCAAGATCTAGGGGATAATATGGGGGTTTTCATCCTTTTCTTCATCCTTTTTCTTGATTTCTTAGTCTTCTATAAGGTGGGGTTCAGCTTGGTTTCTCGCTGGTTCTTCTAGCTCTACCCCATTCCTAAATGTGATAGCCTCATATTGCTCTTGTTGATATAATTTCATATTGCTCAAAGAGTATTCCACACTTCTTTTACAAAATTCACAGTAAAGTTGTCTTACTTGAATCTCTAGGTTGTGAATAGAAGTGACATGATTTTTTGTTACTTGATCAAATTGCTCTTCCAGTCTCTTCTAGTTCTCTTCCATATCTATTAGCTTATCCATGATTTTTTCCAATGGAATCCTATGAAGTGGACTCATCTTGTTGAAATTCAAATAGGTCTTAATGTCTTAAATATGTCCTTACATTATCAAACCAATCAGACCAATAAAAATTTGAGTGGTTCTGCCACCCTGGAGTGTACATGTTCCAATAAGGATAGTTACTTCCCCAACCATATTATGCCTCATTTTAGTTCACAAAAGTTCCTTATTCCCTATAATATCTATCCTACATCATTGTTCTTTCCATTTCCTCTTGGTGTCTAGCCCTGTAGACGTCTCATTCTCACTCCAAGATGTCTTGATGTGTCTCTACTTTACGTCCCAAACTTCTTTCTCTATTTTCCTTTTCTAACCAAAAGATAGTGACAAGAAAACTTTATACTAAAGAACTAAATTAATCACCTCCCCGACAACGGTGTCAAAAACTTGACCGTAATTTTCTGATTTGTGTAAGTTCTAAGTAGTTAACCTCGATAATCTGTAAGCACACGGGTCATTCACGTAGTACCTAAGTTGTCGATCCTACGAGGAGGGATAATCTAGTCCTAAAGTCTAAGGCCAACACAATTCGTAGAAATTCAAAAGATAGAAAAACTAAAACAAGAGTTCAATTCCATCATGTAAATCAGTCCAAGCATCAATTATGAAAATATTAACAACTTAGCTATTGCATCACACTAAAGAATTAACCTAAGAAATCTATCAATTGAGAGAAAGGGGAATTTACCTATCTTTAATGCTAACCTAATCGATTATGACTTACTGAATTATTGGTTCTAGAAGACCCCTAGGATTTATTACTTTCTCTCGAGTTATAACTATTAACCATAAATTATAAACCCTAATCAAATTATGAAAACTTGCAATTTCTCAATCCAAAACCCCAATTAGATCTGAAGTTGTCCAATAAACTATTGGGAACCTATGCGAGATCTTTTTTCACACAATTACCGATTTGATTAATTTCTTATTCTTATTAAATCACCTAACTCTCATTAGCCCAATTAAAAAAAATTTCATTCGGTTGACCCTCTCAGTTTATTACTGAATTATGCGATCACAATAAATCCAATAAACATAAAAACAATCAGATTTCATTAAATCAAAGACTAAAAAAAAACTCGAAGGTGAGTTTACAACAACTCAACATTCACATATCCTATCATCAAACTGCTATATCCAATTCAATACAATAATAAAAATGGAAAATAACAGGAAATACGATCTTGGATGGAGATGAGAGGCAGTAACATCAGAAACTCTTGATCCGGGAAGTACATCAATGTCAATTTCTTCTCCACTTATCTCTTCCTTCTTCTCTTTCTCAATCTCTCAAGAATTCTCTCTAGGGTTTCTCTCTAAAAGTGGCTGATGCAAAAGCTCCTTTTTTTGCCTTTTAATGTTCTTTTTATACTCTTTTATGTTTTGGGTAACCCTAGGGTTTTTTGGGGTCCAAAAGGTCTAAAACAACCCCTCAAAACATGAAATTTGTAAGCATCTACACGTCTACCCGATTTAGATCACGATTGTGGCCCACATATAAGCCTTCTGTCAAGATCGTAGGTTGTTGTTTCGGCCTAAATGTCTTCCGAAACTCCTTTGTTCTTCGATATTGACCCTAAAACACTAGAAAACACATCAAGGTACCTCAAAAACATATATTGAAGCTCAAAAGCTTGTAAAACACTTTAAACACAAGTAATTAATAACACAATTCTAACCTAAATACATACTAAATGATCGAATTAATGCATAAAAATATATCAAACTATGCCCTAAAACATGGTACAATTTACACTTATCAGCATCTCATATGGTTAAGACACTATTAATTCTTATTTTGATTTAGGTTCATAAGGTCTAAGTAAAAATTCTATATTGGCTTGGAAATTATTTTGGCTAGTACAAGGGAATGGTTTGTTATATTTAGATAAGTCAAAAGGTTTTGGTAAAGGAATGGTTTTTGTTGGTTCTTTTAGTTTATGGTAAAGGAAAATGGTTTCACGAAATTGAACATCTCTGGATATAATAACTTTATGATTTTGAATATCATAAAATTTAAATGCTTTTCACCTATGGATTTATCAAATGAAGATGCATTGATATGCTTTAATGTCAAATTTTCTTTTGTCAAGGCTTATGTTTATGAAAAAACAAAGACATCCAAAGCTTCGAAGGTATTTAGTGGATTAAAAAGGATTTCATAAACTTCACAGGAGTTTAGTGGTTTGAAAAAGATGTTATAAGGAGTTTTCCAACCCAATTTAGTGGATGGTAATCTATTGATTATGTAAGTGGTAGGAAGGATAGAATCTCCCCAAATTGTATTAGGCAAATTTGATTGAAACATTGGAGCTCTTACAACTCATAACAAATACTTATGTTTTCTCTCTACTACCCCATTTTAATGGGGAGTATGTATACATTACTTTATGTAAAATTAAATTATTGGATAGCAATAGTTAGCATTCTTGATTCATAAATTAAGAGCCATTGTCACTTCTCACATTTTGAACTTTAAGGTTGAACTATATTAGGGTCATTTAAAGAAAGGATTAAAGTGATTTAAGATTTATACTTTAGCAAACATGTCCATAAATATTTTCAAAAATCATCAACAATGGTAAAAAAAAAAGAATTTTGCTTCATTTAAGCTAGAACTATGATATGGACCCTACAAATCCATATGAATAAGCTCAAAACATTTGGTTGATATATGTTACTAGCAGGAAAAGGGTTCCTTTGCAATTTTTTCTATATGACATATATCATAAGGATTAGGATAGTCATAATTGATTTTTTTAATAAAACAAATATGGGTGGTTACAACATAAGAAGGATGTCCTAATTTATTGTGCCACATTGCACTATCGATTATAATAAACACTTTATTTGTGAAAGAATAAGGAGTATAACTGGCTTTAAAAATATTATACTCTATGTTATATTGATCAAAAGAAAATGAATCAAGTATACATAATCTCCCTATTATTTTGTTGATTTCTAGTATTTCATCAGTCTTTAGGACTTGTAAAAGATCGAAGATGGATAAAATGAATTATATATATATTGTAATGATTAAATTTTTGACATAACAAGTTAAATTGAAAACTTATATCTGTAAGGCTTCTGTCAAAGTTGTTATTTTAATCAAGTTTATATCACCTGTATAGTGAACAAACTTAATGGTTCCATCTAATAAGTAAATTAGGGTTAGTTGTTTAGAAGGAGTGGTATTTTAATGTTTTTTAATCTATACATATATGATTAGAGGCTCCAGTATTTATTATCGATGATTCATTTTTAATTAATTCAAAAGAACTAAGAGATCTATGTGTTTTGGTATTTACAAACTCCTCAAAGTGTACAAATTTCACATCATTTCCTCCATCAACTCCTAATTTTGCCTTTCCTTTCATAAATCTCTTAACCTCTTATTGAATTGTGCTAGAAATATTCAAATGCCAATTATTTATTAGTGTGTTAATTTATTCCACATTTGTTTCTTCTATTTCTCAGTCTCTACCATATATGGCATATATCTCTTCCTAGACTTTGATTTTTGCTCTTTTAACTCCTTTTACCAATCTAGATACCTATGTATTCACATGTCACTTATTCTATGATTTCCCTTCCCTCCTCTATCTCTTTTGATCAATTATACTCTGATTGTCATTATTATTAACAATCACCGCATTAATTTCTTTCTATCTCTTAACTCTTAAAATCATTAAACATACCTTGTCAATGTTAATTAATGGATTAATCAACAAAATTTGGCTTATGACCTGATCATATCCCTTATTTAGCCCCATCAAAAATTGTATTAACTTGCTATTTGAGTTCATCTCCACTATTTCTTTTCTAATACCATAAGTACAATGACCATAGGTGCACCTTATTATTGGCATCAAACACCCCAACTCATCTCTAGGTTTCTTCAATTTTGTAGAATACTTAGCAACAGTCATATTACCTTGAGTAACTCTGTCTATTTCCTTTTACAATTGGTAAAGAGGAGGATCATTACACTCTTTATACCTCTTCTTATATTCCTTCCAAAGCTCAAAAGTATTTGATGCATACAAATAAACATTAATATTGTCTTTGGAAATTGAATTCAATATCTATGAAATGAATATGTTATCAAATTTGCTCCATGAATCATTGTCTAGTGAATCTTCATTAGGTATCTGATATTTGCCATATATGAATCCTAATCTCATCATTGCCTTGAGAGCTAACTTCATAGCTCAACTCTATCATAGATAGTTTTTACCTATCAATGGAGCGGTTACTAATACTATGTCAAGATGATATGATCCTTATAGAAATAATAGATCAATTGTGTCTTACCTAATTGATCCTTCTACTCCTAGTTCCCTCTTAACTCTAGATGTCAAAACAACTCCTCCTTCCTCCATGCTTTGACAAAAGAATTTAATTAAAAAATAAAAGAAATCAAGAAACTCAATATCATATTAGAAACACTGTTATGATACCATGAACAAAATCAAGAATTGAATGAATCTTCCACTCATCAATTACTGAGGAAAATCCTCTTATATACAAGAAGTTGTAACTGTTCTCTAGCTCATTTCACAAACTAAAAAAGAGAAAAAAAAAACTAACTACTAAAATTAAAACTAACTATTAACCAACTTATGTACACATGGAGCAACATGTATACACTTCTAAGCTAAAATTAATTAATGTTTATTCAATTACGGGATTTTAGAGTTCTATCAACTTAAATTAGGGTTTATATCTTAATATAAATTTTATACAACTATGACAATAATCTTGTTTCACTAAAAATCCATGTTCTCATTATTGAGAAGTTTCTTCCAATTACAGTAGAAGCAATAAATTTGATTCTTTGATGGAACTGGAAATGGGGGTTTTAGAAATTAGAATACAATTATATGAAAATTGGAAACTTACCAGTATTATACACTAGTTAGCAAGAACTTGCATACAACTTATAATGTTATTGGATTGTAGTAACTAGTTTCATTCTTATAATTCATGGGATTTGTTTGTAATATAGGTGGGTTTAAATCATTTTGACACATCAAAGATAGATGGTTCAAAACCAGCTATTGGAAGTGCATTGACATAGGCAATTCATAATCAAGTAGTGGATAGGGGTGGTGTTATATGAGAATTATAGATAGAAGGGAGTGAAGATAACAAATTGAGATCAACAATAAGAGAGAAAAGAAGAGGAGTGAGAAAAGATTATGAAATAGTTTTTAGTTATTGTATCGCAACATCTCATATAGCAGTATATAGGTTGCAACTGCTATATTATTTTAAAAAAAGAAAAGGAAATCATACAAGTCATAATAAAACCATATATTGGCTAATACATGTCATTATTTACTAAGGAGTACAAAAATGTTTAATTAAAGTGGAAAGATGTCGTGTAATGAGGTATGATGATGTATTGATCATATTTTTCAATCCTTCACATAACACTATTTCCTTTTTCAAAAACCTTATCAACGAGGTTCAATTGTGAATAGTATTCTTATATATGCAATATTAATTCTTATGTGACGTGTTCTTGTGGCCTCAACCATTTATTTTGCCACTGCATTGCATGTTTGTTATGCCTTTTGACCATCCTCCTCCTTAGAACAGCTACAGACATTTTTTCTTAAACAGAAACCTTATTTAGTAATGGAGGAGAAACCTTAATGGTTGAAGGAAGGTGTTTTTTCAACTAAGACACGTGAAAGGCATCATGTATGCAGGCTCCAGGTGGGAATTATAATTTCTAAGCCACTACACCAAACCTATCTAATATCTTAAATGGCCCGAGGAACCCTGGGGACAACTTTTAGTTTACTCTTTTGGTTACAATTCCTTATCTATAAACATAAACCATCTCTTGAATATGAAATATCTTGTCTACTCTCCTCTTATTTGCATATTGCTTCATTCTTTCTTATGCTTGTTGCAAATAAAATGTTACCACTTGAATTGTGGCTTCTCTTTCTTGTCAAAATATGGCACATAGATGGGTAAAGAATATCCATCAAGAACTTCAAAAGGAGATGAATTAATGACGGTGGTAGCATTATACCACCATTTTGTAAGGGGTAGCCAATGAAACCATTTTTTATAATAGTCACAGGACATAACCCTCAAATAAGTTTCTAGCATCATGTCCAATACCTCAGCTTGCCCATCTATCTAAGGGAGATAAGAGAATAGAAATTATAGACTCATTCTGTGTAATCTATAGCACTCCTACTAAAATTGGCTTAAGAAAAAGTGATCTATATCGTTGGTGATGGACTCCAACATTTCATGGTGTTTGCATAAATTACATAGGAAGGCGTTAGCCATAAATTTTGCAATATAGTGATGTTTAAGGGCTAAGACATTTACATATTTACTAAACCTGTCGATCACCACAAATATCACTGAGTTATGATTGGAGAAGAGAAATTCTTCTATGAAATCTGTGTGGATGTTAGTCTAAAATCTTCTAAGTTGTCCTCTACAACTTCACTAAAAAGTTATAGAAATGCCTCTTCTATTGTCTCTTGATGTCATTTTTAGCCACAAGCACCAGCCCTGCTTCAACTTTTATACAAAAAAATTGATATAAATCTCTTACTTTTTGTTTTCTAGCTCTCGCTGACTTAAAATTATCATTTTCTCCATCTTTAGTTTCCAATAACTGGTATAATTTCTCATAAGCTCTGCTTTTAGCTTCTGAGATTATCTTCTTCACCTCTTTCTTCGCCAGTTTATAACTTTCTCTATTAATTTGTCTCTCTACCTCTGTGGTGCTATTGGTGCTATCCAATAAAACTTTATAGGCAAGCCCTTTTACAACATCAAAGTCTCTATAGTTGTATTCCTTAAAAATTTTGCTACTTTCTGTCACATTCGGTTAGCATCTCCTTCCTATTTCTATTCTTCTCCATATATTACTCTATCTCTAAATTTTTCCACCGTATCCCTTTTCAGATTCTACCACATGACTTTGGTACACCTCTTAGGACTTCTCCTCTTCTTCTAACCCTTAATTGTAAGATCCAAAACTAGAAATATATATTGAATTGACAAGCAAACATTAGGTATCACATTGCAATATTACAACTAGGTTGATTGCTCTACCATAGGAGGAACTATTCGAATTGAGTTTTTAAGGTTCTGCTCTTAAAAGTCATGAAAATCTCTCTAATCACTTAGAAAAAAGAGAATCTACTATCGATAAAGATAAAATCAACTAGATAAAATCTACTTTCTCAAAAAGTTGATCTGATGTAATTTTTGTTAAGTTTAGAATATGGACAACAAGTCTGCTTGTATAAATAAGACCCTTACGGTAGTAACTGGGGCATCAAGTATTCTTTATGTATCTCATCTTTGCAATCTCATCTATCATGCAATAAAAATTTCTCGTTTCTGCAGAAACAGTTTACAATTTCCATTTAAAAACTATATTTTTCTCCTAAAATCTTTAGTATATGCTTAAGTTAGTAAACGAATTAAGGTTGTGCTAGACTTTGTTAAAGGAGCATCAAGGATAGTTACCTTGCTCTAAGGTTGAAGCTGGTAAAAGACTCGAAGAAAATCTGATAAAGCTATGGTCAAAGTACTAAAGATACAGTATGGAAATATAATGGACCCTTTAATTTGAAAATTTGAAATTGTTCCGCATATAATTATATAATGACTTTTTATTTTCTGGGAAAATTTATATATGAATTATTTGGAATATGTTTAGATTCTATAGAATATATAAATGAGATAATTGAGAAGTTATTAATATTATAAAATAGTGATAAATTAGATGATGAAGATTTATTTTGAATCTCTTTGATCTTTGATATTATGAGTAGCAAAGATATGATAAAATATTTTACTTTTTTTCTTGTGATTAAAGTATTTGATTATTGGTAATTTTTTATTGCAACGCGTTGTTGTTAATTCCATTGGACCACTACCAATAACTGCATATACATAACGAGAGCTTCTTTCTGCATGGATTGGATTGATTTTGTAGGTGCATATGCCACCTTCAATTCGGATTGTACCAAGTTTAAATACTTACGACAAAGCTACTTGTTCAGTTTAAGTTGTTACTTTTGGTACTTGAACGTATATTCTTTGATCTTTTACATATGTTAAGTTTTTGAATGTGTCACAATTTTATTTGTTAAGTTGTTTAGTATGTGTCTATTTTGACAAGTTTATTTTAAGCAAAAAGTATAATTAGAGAAAATCAGTAGACATTAATACTATAAATAGTAAAAATATTATTATAATAATAATCATGATATTTTTAAAAACATAGAAAAACAATCCAAGAAGAACCAGTAACGCATAGCATATAATGCCTCTCTAGTCACGGGTCCCTTATAACTATTAAAATCATCTTCAAAGGAAGCATATACTTTGGCACTAATCTGCATATTCATCAATATTTAACTTTTTCTTGTAGAAGAGTTTCTGAAAGAATTGTATGGTAGATTTTCCATTGGCTTTATCCCATTTCATGCCAAACCCATGATTACAAACGATTCTTTCAAGGTTTCCTAAATCAAACAATGAATTGTGGATTTAAGGATCAAAATTGAGTTTTCAATGTTTTCTCATGTATAACAAAAAAGAAATTTCATTTACATTATCTAAATAAGAAGGGTCAAATGAAACAAGAAATGTTGGTCAAATGAAACAATAAATCTTAGTTAAACTCCTTTTAGAAAAATGAAAGAAATACGCTCGAAGGTTCAAGGTACTGGGCCTTGAATGAACAGAATACTGGGAAGACCGGAAGACGAAGTAGAGAAAAATGGTAAACGACAAAACTGCAAGTCTCAACATAGTTCAAGCTTTTGCCGGTTAGCAACCGGCTTGTATTTTTCATAAATATTGCAAGGAACCTCTTCAGTCATGACACGCATTTGTTTGATGTTCAAAAATATAGCAATGTTAGACGCATTCGTATTTCACATCAGGTCATTTGATTACGTTATTTGACATAAACCACTCCACGGAAATAAAAGTTTACGATATCAGAACTAATCTAATTCAATTATGTGACCTTTTAAAGATGTATATTCCTGTGAACACCTGCAAATAGTCCTTTGTAGAAAATTTTCAGGAGGTTTTGGATAAAGATACAGAACATATTTATGCATGAACCATTCCTGTTACCTTAAAATCAAAACGTATGAAAACTCAAATAAAGCACCTTGCAACCTGCAGTACAGAATGGCGAACAATTTCTTGTTGCGGTTGTGTGACTTCATGCTTAGCATATAATAGGCCGAAAGAAAGCGGGTCCAAAAGGAAATTGATTATCATAAATTGCACCGAATGGTATGAGAATTTACGTCCATCAATCGCTGCAGAGGATTTAACTTAACAAAGTTTCAGGACACAGGAATCTGTTATTACTGCAAGAGATTCCAGAGCTTTGGCATAGCGTAACTTCAAAGGTAGGCTTGCGGTGGTAGCGTTGTGAGAGACTGCTAGCATATTACAGTCAGTTTGGGTAGCAGGAAACCAAAAAAGTGATCAAGGACGTGATTGTTGATGGAATTGTATGAAGGTTGGTGAAAAGGAATTAGATAACCCCATGATTGAGAAAGTACATTCACCATTACGAGAGTCCAAATCAAAATTCAATGGAAGTGACATGAACAAATTACCAAGAAACCTAACAGCTTTCCTAGGTTTGCACACGTTTGCCTTCAATTCTCAAATTCTGAATTATGTTTGAAACAAAACAACAGAGTTTAGCTTCTGAAGCTAAAGAAGCAACTGTTGACTCAATAGATACTAGCTCTTCGTGAAACTCTGGATTCAAAACCAATGAAGAGAAGTTCTCATCAAGTACCAATCCAAGATAACGGATAATATCTTCAAGTTTAGGTACCCAATCACAAGCCTTCAAATCCAGCATAGTCGAAGCCTTGGGGCATGGACCCGCCTGAGGGAACATTTCATACTTCTTCAACCATTTTCCCAAGTACCTAATCAGGTTCTTCATCTCATTACCCTTTAGTTTGACTATTGCAGATGATAGTATCACATCATCAATGCTTGCGGATGCCATCAAATAATGCAAACAAAGTTCAGACACTGAGAATTCATCATGTGCAATCATAAGCAGAATTGAAGCCTCCTTAGCTACATGAGATTTCTTGTCTGGGAGACTCTTATCACTAGCCTTTTCTACAGCTAACAAGGCCTGCCTTTCCCATTCCTTCCTCACATTCACCATAGTACTCAAAGAATCTTTTGATGGGCAAAGAAAATACCTTAAAACAGAGATGAACTCAGACAATCCAAGATCTGAAACATGTTGGACACTTAGGCATAGAAGATCAGACCTGTTTTTATCTGCAAGAGTCATAATTAAATTTGAAGAAGAAGAATGATTCACAATTCTATTAATAACCAATATCTCCACCAAATCCCATATCTCGAAATCCAAACATGCTTCCAAAACCAAACCTGCCACATCCCAACCAATCAAAAGTCCAACTTTCTGAATTAATACCTGAATATATCTGTCATCAGAAGAATGAACCCCTATAGAAATCCCAACTTTTTCAGCAATTTTCTCAAGAAACTGAATCAAAATTCCAACAAACTCATCCTTGTTGAAGTTATTAGTGTCTTTAAGCCTTCTCTTTAACTTTGCATGAAACTTTTTACACAATTCAATCAGCAGAGAATCGGTTTGATACAGCTCCCACCCAGTAACAGGGTTGGCAAGTGCTGCACTATTTGCGTTTTCAACATTAGGCTTCAAATTCAGAAGAATATCATCCGAGTTGAGAATTATTGGGTATTCAGAATGGGTTACAGTGTTTTCCCTATTGGCCAGGGCATTAGTAATCACTTCAAGCAAAGACATCCCAAAACAGTAAAGCAAAACTTGAAATCTGCAAAAGAACAAAAACGCAACATAAAAGTTGAGAAAAGGAGCAAACAAAATATATGAAAAAACAAAGATTTCAAAAAAGAAATTAAATGAAAAATAACAATGTATGATTCTCTTTAAAAAAACAAAGATTTTGCATTTCAATTGTGTCAAAAAAATTTATTGCAATAGAAATTGTAAAATACGGAGCAAAACAGCTACAATCAACGATCTCAAATCACTAAAATTTGATAGGAATAAAAACTGAAGTTAGAACATCGTACGAAACTAACCACTCCTCTAATAAGTGGTTTAGGTTCCAAACAAGTAAAAACCAGCAAACTAAATAACTACTCCGTACTTGGTAAGACAATCCAAACGCCAAAAATATATATATATATATATATAGTGCAATAAAAGAAAATAAAAACAAAAAAGAAGAGTAGTAGAAAATGTAATAGAGAAGCTTACGATGTTGCGGTGGCGTGCGTTTCACTGGAAGTGGCTGAGGGAGAGAGTTGAGAGAGAAACACGACTGACCGTTATTCAACGAGGAGAGGAAGCGGAACCCTAATTCAAAGACGTACCGTTTCAATCGACTAGGCTCCAGAGTTTTAGTCACGGGTCAGCCCGAATTTGAGATATCAAACCTAAGTTAATTTTCCTGGCCTACCTCTTTCCTGATTCGGCATGTGCCTTGTAAATTTATTTTATAAATTTCATTTAATTATTAACTTATTACTGTATTTTTTGTAATAATAATAATAATTACTGAGGCCTGTTTCGATTAATAAACATGAATGAGCAGAAGGTTTTTCAATTATCAAAATAAGTAAATAATTTTAGAATTTTGCTTCTTGTAAATAATGAAAAGTTAAAAGGGTAAATATAAGACTTACCTTACAATATTAATATCATAATATTTTTACTAGTCTTTTAATCCTTATTAATTTTAATTTATTCATATGTTTATTTAAAGTTTTATTAATTTTCCTAAGAAAGTTCAATGTATTTAAATGTAACAACGAAGGTCAGATAAAATTCCTCGCTTTGCTTTGCAAATGATTACAATTTCATTTGTATTTTTACTTACACCTATTACCTTATTTATTCCAAAAAAAGAAATTTAAGAAAGAATGATTTTATAATTTTTACCCAATTTTAATAATTTGACATTTAATTATAATTATCCCAATCCAGATATCCATCCTTTCCTTCACTGCACGAATACCTTTCACGCTTGTATCAATCTGTTATATGCTATCAAATTGGATATCCAACACCTTCAAATAGAGCTAGCTGAGCGCGTGACGGGAACATGGAGACTTGGGATAAAAGATATTTTAGTTTCTACAAAACTTATCGTTCCCAAAGAGTTGGACGATATTTTATTCTTTTGGAAGTTGTGAACAGGATGGATATCAAGTGTGATCACTACATAATTGGATGGCGAGGATCTATACTGCTTTTATTCTGAAACATTTTGAAGTGGTCACTCTTGCCAGAAGCTCCGGAGGGTTGATCAAAAGTGGCTTCTCAGCTCAGGTTGAGGGTGGAATTTCCCAGTGTTTCGGAATGGGCCCCAAATCATATATGATTTCTCTATGGCAAGACCAGACAAGTTTTATTGCTTCTGGGGTTCCAATTCCTGCACCTCTGGGGTCTCCAGCGGGTCCAAACCTGTACACACCACCATTCTTAACACTACACCTTTCTAACCTTTGCTCAAGCTAAGCAATGATTTATTCATACCAATGGTTCTGTGGAGCGCCAGTTGTTCTTGCTCTCAATCCAGCATATGTAGTTCCATTTACTGATTTGCCAACCACTTCCTGCAAACTCGTGTAATAAATAAACTTCTCAGAAACTCCTCAAGTTTAGGGAAACATTGTTAAAAAGCCAATCGATCCTCTGTCAATCCCCTCGAAGGCAATACAGCTAAATCTGAATGCTTTTACTCAAACTCAGGCCAACTGAACAAGCTAAATGATTCAAGTGATTGGAGGTCAATAATCAAAGAATACCTGACTTGCGTTTCAAATTCTTCCAATATTTTACCATCGTATTAGCTTGAAGTTAGTAAAAGAATATGCAAATAAAACTACCCGCAGGTCAAAGAATTACGACTTGCCTGCAAAAATATAGGATCATTTGAAACCACAGCCGCGGTTAAATGAGCGTGCATCCTCTCAAGAACATCCAAGACCATCGGAAGTTGATCTTTCTTGTACTCCGTTATAATCTGAAGTGAATCAATTCAATAATATAAACAAACCCAACAAAATGGCAGATTCACAAAAGTAACCATAAGGCCATTGTCTCCCATAATAATCTGAAATGAATAAATTCAGTAAGGCCATTGTCTCCCATAAAACTTAGAAGAGACGGATTTTGCTCTTTACAAATTTAGGTCCATAGTCAAAATTAACACAGGACATCAATTTGGTCTCTGCAGTCCTCATCTGCACTGTCTTTCCATGTTCCAACTACATAATTATGACCTTGATATAATCTTCCTAACCTCTTCCAATGATGAAGGTTGTGGACTAGTGTACTTAGAACAGATAACTCTTAGCAAAAGAAAGTAGTCATTTTCGTTAGGAATACATAAGATAACATGAATGGAATCTTTTATACCTGAAATGGTCCAAATATTTCTTTAGTTACAAGCTCAAAATTGTCATCCTTCACAATTTCTTCAAGAGGAATATATACAGCAGTTGGCTTTAAAGCACCATATATTGATGGAATGGAATGATTTTCCAGAGGTTTGCCACCAAAAAGGAGCTTTGCTCCAGATATCTGAAGCAGTTTACCCATGTGGTCTAGCATTGCATCAGTTGTAAGCTACAGTGTCAAGAACAAAACCAAGTTAACACTTTCAACTATATTATGAAAGATGCAATTTTGAAAATTGACTAGATAATTAGAAAATTGTGATTGTGAAAAAGGATTTATACGAGAGCCACAAAACGATAGAATCAAGTGCTACCCTCCAGGCTTACAGTGAGGACAGGGCCAACGGTTAAATCTCCCAACTTTCTTCTCTCTGCAAGATCTTTCAGTTTAGATATAAGGGAAGTACTGGACCAGTTCTGCAATACAATAAATGCTCATTAAAGAGGGAGAAAATAGCTTAGTTGATTAGCATTTAGCTTTTTCCTGTTATTCAATTGACCAAAAAGTGTTCATTGTCAAGCTATCCTTACGTTAAAAGCTAATAGTATATATACTAAACCACGTAATACAGCTAAACTCGTGGATGAAAAGTTTATCGTATATATGATACAGCTAACCTCGTGCATGAAAAGTATTGATTGTGCAGAGCACTTCTGGCCACTACATGCATATGCATCCTGGTCACAAACCCATGCAACGTAATCCACCTGATATTCACAAAGCAATAGGAAATTCACTTTAACAATAGTCTTGATCGCTGATACAGTGCAAATGAACCATCAACCATTAAACAGGTAACAGAAATACCTCATTAACATCAGGTCCAAGAACTTTCCAGTCAAATCCTGCATCTTCCAACTTAACACGACCTTTCAAATCAACGGCTAGCTTTTCTGCAACTCTCGAGCTACCGGTAAAGAGGGTCATCCGTGGTTTTGCCTGGAAGGTAGCAGGAAACCTACTCAGAATTTTCATTTCATTTGTGATTATCATCACTAACACAAATAAGCTTTTGCTAAAACCGATGGTAGTTTCAAATGAATCAGTTGATAATGATTAGTATCAGCACAATTGTGAACAATTATTAAACATTTCCACCCTACCGTCATTCACCTAGTTATGTCATGATATAGTCCAATCAGTAGACAAGGAGTTTTTACATTATATACCAGAAATGCATCACATATGTTGCATCATAACAGTAATGGCAGAACTAAATTTGGCCAAATATTAATTTCACTAGAAATCACTGGCTAATAGCTAAAAAAAGTGTAAAGATACACTCCAAGAGTTCAGTTGAGGGAAGAGGTACAATAATTTGACGGCAAGTGAAGGTAGATCTTCAAAAAAATTCACCACCTTAAGTGCAAATGATAAATAAAAACGTCATCTCCTGAAAGACCAACCTCCAATAAAAGTTTGTTCATAGTCTTCCCATCAGAATTTATGAAATCAACATCTTCCACAGGTAATCCACAATAATGAAGTAGCCGCATCATTTGCTCCATAACAATGCAAACCTGCAGCACATGCTGCCAACAAGTTACAATATGCATAGGGAGAGATGCACTGATAGCCAAGTACATTGAAATGTATCTCCAGTGGCTAAAACAGTTTTTCTCATAACTGAACCAGATAAATGAATGAAGTAATCAAAAAAATAAGAAAAAGGCAGGGTTCAGAGTGCACTCAAAGCTTACAGTGGCTTGGCCGTGAACTAAATGCTCATCTTTCTATCTCAATTACATTATAAATTATGTTTTTGTATTTTAGGAGAAAAGACAAATAATTTGACTTTCCTCCATCTATATAATTGAAACCCATCTTCTAAATACCCATGAATATACTCTGGATGAGATATTAAATATATACCCTGGAGGAGATATTAAATATAGCATAGTGTCAAGAGTCAAGACCATAATTTTGAAACCCTGAAGATTCCCCAATAAGTCCCACAAACTGACCTTGCTATCAACTTTAACAGTGGGTTTGTTGCCCATATATAATGCACCCATCAACTGAAGTACCGGAATCTCCAGTGGGAAATTGAAAGGAGAAATAATTGCAACCTGCATACAAGTTCTTCTAAGTATATAAAGGTTGGGAAAGCTAAGTTCTTCTAAAGATAAGAACTGTTACAAATGAAATATATTCTATCTTTATTATCATTCTATCACCATATCAACAGTGCTGCAATTTTTTTTTTTAAAAAAAATCATTCTTATGCAACATGAAAATGCAGGCCACAGGTTGCTCCCTCATAAGGTAATTTTAGGGTGACCATTCTTACACATCGAAACAGTCTTCTTTGCTCATCATTATTTCATAGGCACAATCCAAGCCCTTGATGGCAATCATCTATTGAAACACCAAAAACAAAACACTTACACGACCATAAGGCCATCGAAAACCATGACTTTGCTGACCAAGATGATTTCCAGGTACAGCAAAAGACCTAGCCAGGAACCGGACCTGTCAGATATGGAAGGAAATATGAAAAAAGAAATTAAACAAAATTTGTGAATTACTTTTCTCTAGCAACTACTAAAGAGAGAATAATTTCCAATAGTTCTCTTGTTAACATAAAATCCATTAATGTTTATTGTCAAGTCAAATCATGTGGTCCATCAATAGAGAAGTGCGAAACCATAACTACATTCAGAAGAATAAGTTCAAAAGGAGATTAAACAATGCCACAATTATTCATTAATTTGATAAAATTGAAGCCAATTTGACATTCTTAGTTTCTTTTGAGATGGGCGAGAGGAGAAGTTGGAACATTTAACAGTAGTTATCTTGATCTACCTGATCACCAGAGAAATTTTCAAAAAACTTTTGGGTAACTTGAACTTCAGCAAGTGCTTGCTGATAACTCTTCGGAGAGACCCTTTGTATTAACCTAGCAAAGAACTCAGAAGCCTGAAAATCCATTTAAAGTGCAATTATTACAGAATCAACACTTTGATAACGTAATAATAACATAAGATAAGTTTATCTTAATTAAATGGAAAAGGAAAAAAAGGTTCTCATCCTTCCAAATAGAATAAATTACCTTTGGCAAACCAAGCATGTGGGCTGCCTTGGCAGATATGTCTCCAAACAAAAGATATCTGCAGAAGATTATTTCTTTTACCTTCAGTATATTAAAAAAAGATAGCTGATGACTAATCATTGTAGTCGATATCACTTTACCATTTTAAGAAGGCGAGACTAGAAGCAATAAGATACCGAGAAAAAAGAATACATAAAGCATCAAAGTTTGATAGGAAAGCAACAAAAACCTCTCCGGTGATTTAAAGGGATTGTGTAGTCCATGCTTCGGGCACTTGGATAAGCTCTCGACAAATGGCTGCATAATTAGTCCAACAGTAATAAAACTTTAGCAGAAATAAAGACATACTGATATACGAAATTCTGGAATATTTAAACTTTTGTAACAGCAATTAGTGAAGTTCAGGTAAGATGACCATTGTGGAAATTATCTGAAATAGTTTCCATATTAAAAGGAGATGACATATTGATACTGGCCTGAGTACAAAATTCAGATTAAACACAACCTAATTTGGACTACCACAAAAAGTTAAAGTCAAACTTGAAAACGAAGTGAAGATGGTATTCTACAGCATATTCATAAACCTATACCTGAATCCCTGTTTCATCAACATCAGCGATTCTAATGAATGGCTCTCCATTTAAAGGATCCACAATTGTGTTCCACTTTGAACCTCCTTCCCATTTGCCCTGCACTGAAGTCAATGACATTCTAAGCTCAAACTTCCAATATCTTTTGATTGGAGATCTCAACATTAGGGATGGTTCATAAAATCTAAACCAGTTAGAGACTCAAAATTTAAGCTTCAGTTTATCACATAATGAAAATTCAACTATATTTTCCAAAGAAAGAATATTGTAAAACAAAAGGAGTTCTATCTTTGTTTTCTGTTCGACTAGGAACCACATTTTCATAGTAAATTTTGGGATTCAAAGAAGAGAGGAAAATTTTAAGGAAATTCCTCTCATGAAAATGCGTAGACATATGTATTGTGCGGAAGAACTAATGTTACTGACCCAAGTTGTGCACTTTAGCAGGTTGAGAACCTGATATTTCGTCAACTTCTACAGTTGCAAAAGGCAACGAATGAGCTGACCTCCTACAAAGAGAGAAACTGAAATATCAATTTTACAGAAGACAGACAGCCGAGCGACACAAGCAGTTCGCCTCTATGGAAGAAACACCGAATCAGAAAACTATACAAACCAATCAAGGCCACAAAAAAAGTTACAGACATTTCCAAGATCAAGATTCCTCCTTTATGAAAATCATCCAGGTTAATGAAGAAATAGCACCATCTATTCGGCCTCAAAATCCAAACAAACCTCATAATCATCACCAAAAGATAAATAAGTAAATAATCCCACTACTCGATAAAGGATCGTAATAAAGAAAGTACCTTGAAAGATTGAATGAAGCGAACCAAGTCAGAGCTTTTTGGGGAGCTCTAGCTCTCACTTCTCTGCAAGTTAGAACCCTGTACATGGTTTCTCCGTGAATGGAATAACACGCCTAAATGCCCCTTCAAACCTCCTGTATATAAGCTCTTCACTGAAACCTCCAATGTGTAATTTTAGGGTTTTGACAGTTAAAAAGCTACTTTCTTTTACTAGCTTTTCCCTTTTGTTTCGTCCTTTTCTGTTGTAGACAGAAACAACAGAGACGGAGCATTAAACCCTTTGAACAGGCAGGCAAGAGATCCTGAATATTTATGATTAGAACCCCAAACATTACGGCGTCGAAGAAAGAGATGCTTAGGCCCCGTCTAAGGACAGAAACCATTATTGAGATCTATCTGATGGGATTCTGCAGCCACGTCACACCCTCGTGTAAGCGCACAAACATGGGGATGAGTCATATACGGGATAAGAAGAAAAACTATATCGGTGTCCTGTCACTGAGTTTTCACATGTGTCCTAAGTTTGGGATGCTTATGATTGGACCAGGTGGTGGTGGCAGCAGTTCATTGAGTGCGTGAACGTTTGGCTCTTACCAGTTCGAAGTGTATTCCAAGGACCCATTGTCACGGCAATTGTCAAAACTAGACTATCACTTGACCGTGCAACGTTTGATACCTAAAAATGAAAGTCCTATCCAAGTCTAGCCAAACATAACTTTACGTTGTATTACTATTCTAAATTTTAGTTATTTTAGCCTTTTATTAATTTATCAAATATATTATAATATTTATTTAATAACACTATGTATCACAAGACTTATATATTCTCATATATCTCTTTACACATAAAATTTAATTGTATTTAATTTTTGAAGCACTTTATAAAATTTGATGATTTTTTATTTTATAAATTTAAAATTTTAAAAAGTCTATGAATAATTTTCTAATCATATTTCATTGAATTATCCTAAACATGTTTTCCAAAATTTGAGGAAAAATTGAAACGATTTTTATCTACTAAAATGAACAGACTTTAGGCTGTTGGATTTTTCACTGTGTCTTGAAGAGATCTGTTTAATATAAAACCTAAAAGAGCTTTAAACTTTAGAAGGTGTTTGCTTAAATCTAAATTGATTATTGTGTTTAGTTATCATTTGTAAGCAGATCTTATTAGTTTAATATTTTTATTTAAAAGCATTTTTAACTTATATCTTTACCAATAAAATACTTGTTATAATGTTATCAATATTTAAATATCAAACTTCTCTTTCTCTTCAAATTAAATAAGATAACAAGAAATAAAAAAATTATAATATCTAAACATTGAAATAAAAAGCTTGTGTAAAGAATGTGAAGCAAATATATATATATACTTAATCCAATTAAAAAATTATGTTTCCTAATCTAACAAAAAAATAATTGTTTATTAAAGATGGGTTGGTTAGGAAACTTCAACATATATCATTAAGTATATATATACCAAGGACGAATAGGATGGACGAACACGAAATTTCATCTCTTCGCCGATTTTATGAACGACTGTGATTTGTGCTATACTTTTGTTACGGTTGTGACTTAAATTGTAATAGTAGTGTCAATTTTTTTCTTTTCTTATGTCGCTTACCATCTACTAAGAGCGACTATGTTTCCATCTCACCGTCCGTTTCATCAACAACTTGATTTCTCCACTACATTCTTGTTATGGCTGTGACTTAAATTTTCACTATCGTGACTCAAGCCATCACTTTTTTTTCTTTCCTTCCACTATATTGTTGTCACGGCTATGACTTAAATTGTCACAATCATAACTCATGACATTCCAATTTTTTTTTCTTTTCATATGATTTGTTCCTAAAAGCGTCAATGTTTTTACATTTACGTCCCACCGTCCATTTCATTAATAGCTCGATTTCTCCACTATACTGTAACATCCCGTCCTTATATTAAGGGTTAGAATCTAGATTTCAATAATGAAGAGAATAGCAATATGAGAGCTAGAAAATTTTGCATTTCATGCTCAGCAAAATGTTAGCATACATGCATGTGAATTTGATTCTTTGCCCACATGAAAAAAATTGTACATGCACTCATTGACATTTCGGGTATATTGAATAGTAATGGGATAAATTGAGGATTATGGTTATAGTGAATGAGTAGAATGAAATGGAGTAGAAAGATTAGAAATAAAATTTAAATGTTGGATTTAGTGAAGGAAAATATGTTGGAGAAGTTTACTGAGAATATTTAGTATGAGAGTTTTAGATAGTAGAGTAGAAAGTTATGGTCTTTATAAGGGGAAGATGATTAGGAGCATAGATGTATCGTCTATGATAACGTCATTTGTCTTAAGAGATGCATCGTCTATAAAGATGTATCGTTTGTAAAGACGTATTGTCTGTGATGACGTCATATCATCTTAAGAGTTGCATCATCTTAAGTTGACTTTGTCTCGTCTTAAGTTGACTCTGCATCGTCTTAAAAGTTGCATCATCTTAAGTTGACTTTGCTTTGTTTTAAGTTGACTCCGCTTTGTCTTAAGAGTTGCGTCGTCTTAAGTTGACTTTGCTTCGTCTTAAAAATTGCATCATCTTAAGTTGACTTTTTTGTCTACCCTTTTTACTTCGTCTGCTTATTGCATTTGTCAGCTTTGCCATTCATCTGCTTATTGCTTCGTCTGCTTTTGCATTCGTTTGCTTTTTGTTTAGTATTATATGGACAGAACCTTGATGGATTCTTCCAGCCATAACTTTGTCGTTCGACCTCCAAATGACCTGATTTTTGAAGCGTTGGATTCATAACACATTTCTCTATCTCTCTCCTTAGAAATTATAGCTTTTGGTTTTGACTTGAAAGAGATTAATCTAATCAAAGTATGGGTATCGGTTGGAAGAGCATGA
>JANSVA010000007.1:25977149-25998685 GCA_025504915.1 Erythroxylum reticulatum | reverse complement strand
ATATATAAAACTCTTCACGAACCGTGAATTATTAATTATTATATTATTAAGTTTTACTATTTGATGAGGAGCGGGTCTTTGCTCGTGCTGAATTATTTAAAGATGCATTTTTCTGACATTGTTGTCTACGTAATTTCATTGGCTACTTTTCTCCTTTAATTTCACCTTTTTCCTCATCTTGACCATTTTTTCGCTGGTTCGGTTGAAGATAACAAACTATCAGATTTCAATACCAGCAGGAATTTGTATTTATGTGTGAGTGCTTTCTTTTATTTTGTGTTTTGCCTAATCATATTTAATTGTTGCTCTACCTTTTTCCTGTTGCATTATACCTGGTCAATTGGATCATTTTTATATTAATTATAAACATATTTTAAAATATTGCAAAATTCTCAATTGATTTTATTGCAATTTTTTATTTCTATTTCTTGTTTTCATTTTGAAATTCAATACCAAAAACTTTGGTCTTGTTTTACCATAATATGATTTATTAAGAATTGAGATTTCAATAATTTTAATCTTTAATGTAAAACAGAAATTAAAATTATTTTTTCAAGAAAATTTTCATAAACAATTAAAATTATTTTGTAAAGAAAATTTTTCATATTTGACAATTATTTACTTAATTAATAAATTAATTTATCTATAAAATTTATTTAATATTTAATTATTAAAGTAATAAACAAGTAACTTTATTGGCATTTATAATTAAATATTTTTTGAAAAATATAAATCAAAATTTGGAAATAAAAATTGAACATGGGTTAGCACAAAAAACTAAAGATTTTAGTTTTATTGTGATTTTAGTTTCTTGTTTTTATTTTGAAATTCATTAAATTTGGAGTTTTTATAAGGTCAAGTTCCAGGTTTAATCATAATATGATTTATTATTCATTAAATATATAATATTATGAATTTATATTGTTGGCAATTGGACGATTTTTATGTTGGTTGTAAATAGTTTTCGTTAAGACAAGGATAAAGATATGATAGAATTAAAGGGCCATATTTTTTCATAGTTAAATTGGTTATAATTTTTTTTTTACTATTAACACATATAAACAAATATAAGGTTATAGACAACATTTATAGTTTTAAAGCTAGATTCTTTATCATAATTACTCATTTGTTAACAATTTTTTTGACATCTTTTCTACTTGGATTAATATAAGATATATATTTTTCAATTGTGATTTCTTAATTTCATTTTATACATCACCATGCTTAGAATACTCTCATTTAATTGCATATTTTAGCCTTTAGATCATTAATAGATTTAAGAATAAAAAATGATTCAATTCGGTGATTTAGATTTAAGAAGTTTTGATACTCCTCTCTAAAGAACAAGCTTGAAGCAACAATCTTCACTTATTCATTGACTTGTTTATAATGATTAACGATGTTAAATTGTGTTGAATGTCTGAATGCTCTACACTAATTTTCTGTTGATTAACTGTAGTTGATACGATTGCAGTTGCCACTGAAATTACTTGTGAAATGTATTTCCTTATGTCATATGAGTTGCTCATCATGCATATTTAATCAAGCCTTTGTTATTGATCTGATTTATTCATTCCATCCTGTTCGCTCATTATTCATATAATTTTAACTAAAAAGCCTTATGTTAATTCCAATTTGGAGAATTAAAGATGTATAAATTGAAACTAAAAAGTCTTATGTTAAGTTCAATATCATGAACTCAAATTTAATTTATTTAGTGATTGTACAGAGAGGTACGTTCTGGTGATACAAATAATGTATTACCTTTACATGTTGTATTGATGATTGTTATGTGTAAAGTTGAATATTGTTTTGCATTGTTCTTTTTATTTGCTATTCTATTTTTTTGTATTTGAAATTCGATTGGTCTTTAAGAATGTGTTGAGAATCTTCCGCTGTTTCCTATTAATTCTATACTTTAGTAATTTCTTTTGTTTGATTGAAAAGATTTAATAAAGCATACATTAAGGACTTTTTTCTAAATACTCTCCACTATCTGTGTGATGTGCATATATATTGAGAATATCGACCATCAAATGGATTGTTCTCATGTATACACCCATATACATACACTTGGAAATGTGCCACGGAAAAAACTTGTAATGTACATGATATTAGATGCTAGCTTACTCCAAGATGCACACATACTTGGTTGGATGTTCCTTCAAACACTAGTTTGACAGTTGGACTACAAAAGGTTTTGCAACTACTTGAGTCAAAAGATGTCAATGTCAGAATTTTACCCTTTTCAGTTTTGCTTTCAAGTTACTATGCCAACCCAAAGTGTTGATCTGAGTTACATCTTTTACCTGGGGCCCATTCTATAAGTTAAAATTCAGCCATTTAATAGGAATTATAGTTCTAAGCATACTATTTAATACTGCTTATGTTGATGTGCTTTCATCCCTCGTGTACTTGCTAAAAATTTAATAAATTTCAAAACCTATCTAGTAGGATGAGATAGAAAGAGAAACCCTATTTTATTATACCACGTCATATCAATTTTTATCATTTAAAAAAAGGAAAACTTTATATTATCATTTAATGGAGAAGTAGGCAAATGAGCTATAAACAGAGAAAGTCTTAACAAAATTTTAAGAGATGGTTAGGACTTGAAACATTTATGGAGTCTAGAATATGCTTCTTGGTACAAGTTACAAGAGTGTTCTTTCAATAACTTCTTTTGTGCTCCTCAGTTGGTTTAAAATTGTTCTTTAGTATGTCTTTGTAGGTATGGCCTTACGGAGAGAATAACGAGTTTGGTTTTATTCAAGAGCTCTTCCGTATGATGCGTGCTCTTTTTACTTATGAGTCAGATGATACTTCTTTTGTTGGACCAGTATAGTCTTTTAAGGTATGCTCATGTTTCATGTGAGGAGATCTCCATCACAAGGAATGAGATAATTTCACGATTGTATATGATACTAATTTTTCTTTTATGTAAATGGTCAAGGTAAAAGGAAGTCAAAACTTTACACATCTAGGCTATGCTTCGGGTATATATACACCTTGAGGGGTAATTCTTTATGTCCCTATGTAAACCAATGTTTTTGATACTGAGAAAGAATAAAGACTTGTATGATTGACACATTTTGTGATAGGTTTCTTCATAATTCAAACAATTACCATTCTCCTATTGTCTTACAACCCACTTTAAGTTCAATTGCTTCCCTTTTTAGCTCTGTCACAAATTCTCTTGAGAGAGCCACAGAGGAGAAATCATTACTACTAAACAAGGTGGGATAACATTAATATAATTACATTTAGCCTTCTTTTTTACTTTTTATTCCTATAATTGATCGAAAGTGAATTTTTTTAATTTCTAGTTTTCCAGATTTGAGATATAAATGATCTATCTAGGAAAGAAGTGGATGAAATTATAAATATGTATCTTCATAAAGATCGTGCTTTATCATATGATGACAACCAGGTATACCATTTCAGTTTCTCTCTTTACCAACTTTTTGGTAACATGTGGTCTCTGAATGTTAAAAGGAGCTAGAACAAAGATATCTGACTTATGGATAATAAAAATCAAGAATGGTTTAGGCTTTTTCAATCTTTTATTTTGAAATTTAATCCTTTTCATTCTTAACATTTGGGTAATGCCGATGGTTTTTTTATAACTAAAATCATAAATTAATTTAAAAGTGTATGGTGCTACCAAATCTAATATATAATTAAATATTGATTTAAACTAAATGTTTTGAGATTATTTAGGACTGAATTGTGAATCAGTTAAAAGATTTGGAGATAAAACAATATATATTTAAGGCTTAAATAAAAAAAAATAAAAAGAAAAGAAGAAGAGCCTATGTATGTACCTGTTGCATGGAATTAAATGCTAAAACTCTATACAGAAAAATCTGAGATGATCAATAAGAGAAAGCACAAATATGTACTAAATATATTTGTGCTTCCAATTTTAACAGTCTTCAATTTGTTGACCCAACCTCTTATCTGTTTCCTCTTGGTTAAATCTAAAGTAGTTGACATTTACCAAGTTTACTACCGTGTTTATATGATAATTAAGAAATATTTTATACCTTACCTAGGAGAACAAGTTTTGTTTTAGATCTACAAGTCACCGCAATTGTACTTATTCGTGATCATAAGTCTTTAATTTGCTGAGACTATATCATTTAATACATACACAAGAGACAGATAGGCATAAGGAAATAGAAACAGAGCAGATGATCGAAACAAAGACAACGTGCCAAGTTCTGTCTGCATTTCCAATATTATGTTTAATACAAGGATAAATCGAGTCCGCTTCATCATCTGGATAGAAATTTGTTAGAATAACAGTAGCTTAAGCAAAGCTAAGATGAATTCAATTCCTAATCTTTCAATCGACTAATACTTGGTATTAATGTTTCAGTTCATTTGAACAAACCAATAGATAACATGCCCATAACAATCATCCCATTCACACTTACTATATAATACTTAATTAATTAATAATTAATAATACCATGCATGGTTGTGACATAACATGCACATAAAGTGAATAATTAATAACATGCAAGTTAAAGTGAAATTAGAGACATTAATTCCTAAAATTAATTCAGCATCATACATTTCCAAATTTTACTTATCCTTTTGGATTATTAATTTTTCTGTATACTTTTATTAATCCAAATTAAATACTCAACTCTTATATTTTTTCCTCTTTTTTCTTACAAAATTTTGTCGAGAATCATACACTTCTAATTTTACCCTCAAAATTTTAACTTTTAACAAAAATCATTCATAACAAAACCTATAAATACATAATCTTTAATTTAAAAAATAATTGGGCATTATACGTCTCCAAATTACCACTGTGCATTTGTGCAGTATCTATCTGCTAGTATTTGTACCATGCTATTTGAAAGTTTCTTAATAAAGAGTATTGAATCTTTTCAGATATACATTCGAAAAAGAAATTTTGTTGCGGCTACCACATTTTCTAATAAATCAAATCCATATATCCACAAAATGAAAGCATTAGTTTTTTTTTTCAATTGAGGAGTTTAATTGTTAAAAGCAAGGTTGTTAGAATGGAATGATATGGATTACACCTAATCAAGTCGGACCACAAATTGATCACGGTAATGATTCGATTAGAGTAAAAATTATACTAATGTGGTATATATTATCCCATGAATGGTTAAAAGTGTAAAACAACAAGTGGTATTGAATATTTCACCTTCTCATGTTATCTTTTGCCTGTTCTAATTTTCTCTTTGTTATTCTTTGCCTAGCCATATATTGATTCGAAACGCCAACACTTGAGACCGTCCTAACTCCCAGTGCTGGCCCTGGGTAGGGGCAAGCAGGGTACCTGCCCAAGGCCCATCCTCACTAGGGGCCCATCTTCAATGCATTTCAGCAATAATTTTTCAGCATTTTTTAGTTAGAAAGGTAATAAATCTTTAGTTGTTAGTCAGAGAAGAAGAGAAAGTTAACATTATTTAATCTTGGAAGCTAAATAATTTCCTTTATTAGCTATATAACGTTAACTTGTTAAATTTATAAATACCTTTGAAGCATTTGAGCATATTTCTCAACTAATAAATAGCTTACTGAGAAAGTTAACATTATTTAATCTTGGAAGCTAAATAGTTTCCTTTATTAGCTATATAACGTTAATTTTTTAAAATTTATAAATACCTTTGAAGCATATGAGTTTATTTCTTACCTTCTAATTTTTTTTTATTTTCATTAAAATATGAATTTATGATACTTCAACTAAAAAATTGATGTTAAAAAATTTTCACGATTCTGTCTTATGAGTTCTAAGTGATAATTTAAAGATAAATTTTTATTTTTAATGAATTTTTAGTTTATTAAATATTTGAATATATTATAATTAATTTGTAATTTGTCATTAGTGTGACATTATATTATCATTTTAAATCAGAACATTGATATTAAATGATATTGTGTTTATTTGTGTTTCTTCTTTTTTATTTTTAGATTACTTATTATTTACAAAATTATAATTAAACATTAATTAATAATTTAATTTTTGTAATTATAATTTTCGTTATACTTTACTATAAGTAATGTAATAATTGTTGAATTTGTGCTCTTGTAGAAGTTCACATAAGTTTAGTAATAATATGACTAAATCAAATAATTTAAGTTACTAAATTCAAAGATTACATAAACGGTTTCATTTATTATAAAAATTCATATAATTCTATTAAACATGTCATGATAATTAAATAATAATAGAAATTATTTGACAATTAAATAAGATCGTAAATAGTTGGATGTATTTGATAATTAAATAAAAATTATTTGATAATTAAATAAGACTGTAATAGGTTAAATGATTTAGCTATTTTATTTATTGAGAAGGATATGTTGAACGATATTGATTTTTATAATATTATTAATGATTTTGCATCTAGAAATGTACGAAGAAATTGTTTTCATAAATCATGATTATCTGTGTGCTTATTAGTGCTATTTTTTTAGTGTTTTGCTATTCGATTTCTACTACTGCTACTTTGTTGTTACTGTTCCTATTTTTAGTGATTTTATTGCTACTGAAATTTGCAAGATATTATTAGTTGATGTTATGATCATTGAATATTTTGTTGAGTGTGTGGACTTATAAATTGGTTCATTTATGTATAGATATTAAATTTTAATAATAAAAATATGCTCACTTATGTATAGATATTAAATTTTAATAATAAAAACATACTTTTAAAATTTACACATTTATCTATTGTCTATTTATTGAGGCCTTTTTTAGTTCACTCAGAGTCTATAAGACGTTTGGAACGGCCTAACTAACTCCTCAAGGTTTATATTGTTTAGCAACAAGCTTTTTTAAGTTAACCACTTGGCTTAAGGTCAACTAATTAACTTACCGGACGAGATAAGACCACGTCATATCCAAGTTATGTCCGTCAAAAAAGTATAAAGAATGAATAAAATCAACGACCTTTTTACCATTTGGTACGGAGATTTTGTTAGTGATATAAAACAACTAACACTGACTTGGTAGTAGCTTAAAAGTCTATAGCTTGAATTATAAGCATTTGAAAATGGCATGATCATTTACTGAAAAGAGCTTGTATTAAGGAAAAGCTTGGCCTGGCTCAATCGAATTAGTCAAAGTTAAATTGTGGGGAAAACAAAAAGAAGAGTTTGCATCAGCCGTTGTTCTTCCACAAGTAACATTTAATATAGCATAGACACCGTTTTAATATTTAATTATTTATAGGTGTTAGACGTTTGCGTGCTTTCTGTTGGAATTAAAGGACCCTTTTTGTTTCCCGCTAGAATCTAATCATTGACTCTGGATTCATGCATAGTTTTAAAAGCTGCTTAGTTCAATGGTTCTGACAGCTTCTAAAAACTCCTAAAACTTTTTATCGAAGTATTATAATAACTTCGACGCATTTGGTTCTATTTATATATTCTTTAATTGTGATTTTTACTTTTTATTTTTTATTTTCAGTTTCTATTTTTGTTGTGATTTTTAGGTTTTTTCTAGTTTTTGTTTTTGTTAAAAAATCTTATTAATTAATTTTGGGTATTATTTGTAATTGGACATACTTCAATATATGTAGAATATCATTATGATAAGTAATTTACCTTGTATGAAATTCTTGAAGATAAGATTACATGAAGGATAAAATTGTAGTAAAGATAGAATTTATTTGGAATAAAATCATCATTTTTTAATAAAGATAACGTGGAAATTTTTTAGGTGATTTTTGAGATTAATGTGCAAAATTTTTAGGTGATTTTGGAGCTATATTTTGGCCTATTTTGGTGATTGTAGCTATCTTTAATAGATGGATTTTTTGTTGATTTGATCCATCTTTTACAGCTGCGTTTTTCACCACTGTGTGTGTCAATATCTGAATTGTCCAGTTATTGTTTTTGAGTTAAAAATGTCCAACATATGGGTGCAGTTGTAGCTGTATTTTTGTGAGGTTTCGTTGATGAAGCACTTGTTCGTTTGATGACTTTTGTGGCTGCTGTGCATGGGATGCTTCACTGATTATTTTGAAGGTTCTAAGCAGAATTCTTGTTGGACAACTTCCCATGATTTCGGGTTAATGAAGCTTCAAATTTAGGGAAATGTTTTTATCTCAAGTGTTTTCTTTATTTATATTACTTTAGATTCAATCACTTGATTTGTTTTATTATCACCTTTATTATCAATCATTGTTGCAAAAATCCTCTATTGAGGTGAGCACAAGGTGTCGTGTTATTGGGGGTGAAATATTTTCAGGGGGTATGAGAAAAAGTGGATAGTGTCAAAGGTAAGTGGTGTCGGCGTAGTAAAGCCCTATGTAAAATTGTTGTCCTTCGTTGAAAGTGTTTAAGCTGGGTGAAGGCCCCGCAAATGTAGGAAAAGTTTGTCAAACTATATTACCAAATCTTGGTTGTTGATTTGATTATTTCTTGTTTAATTTTTCTATTTACGTTTTTTTAGAAAATTAACAGTAGCTGACACAGTTTTTGTGTATCAAGCAACCGATAGAAACAATTCAAACCAACTGAGACATAACATAATTTTTGCGAAATTACATCCTCCAGAACTTTCAATTGGTATCAGAACTTGGTTCACCTAATCAAAACTTAGTACGTCAAGTTGGTACAGATCGGTGTTTCATAATTATGGCTACAAGAGAAGGGGCATCAATCACCAAACCACCATTGCTAAATGGTTTAAATTATCTTGCTTGGAAATCACAAATGAGGGTATTTATTCAAGCACAAGAAACCAAAGCATGAAATTTAGTTTTGTATGGCTGGACACGTCTAATGACGACTGATGAAATGGAAGGAGCAGTACTTGAAGATCTATCTGAATGGACAAGAGCTTAAGAAAAGGGAGCGCTTGAAAATTCTCAAGCAATGCACACTATCTTTCATACAGTAGATAAAGGTAGCTTCGTTATGATATCAGTCTGTGAATTGGCAAAAGAAGCATGGCACACTCTGTAAACAATACATGAGGGATCAATATGTGATAACTTTGAAACTTCAGATCTTAGCCGCTAGATTTGAAGAGCTTAAGATAGATGAAAGCAATGCTATTGCAAACTTCTATGAGAGGTTGCGTGATATCGTCAACCAAGCACATCAACTTGTGAAGAAGTATTCAAATTTGAAACTTGTCAAAAAAACTTTCACTGCAAGAAAAAGAGGTTTAGTGACAGAAATTATCAACAAAAAATGAAGGATTTCTGCTAGAAAGTGGATTCAACGACGGAAATTACTGACAAAGAGAGACGTCGGAGAAACAACTATAGGCAATATTAGTGACGAAAATTATAAATTTCATCGGTAACTTCACCGATGAAAGTGTATGTGTCTGTAGCTAAATTTTACGACAGAATATGACACTTTCGTTGGTAAATTTACCGACAGAATTTGACATTTTAGTCGTAAAGTTGGTGATGGTAAATAATTGAGAAAACTGTCGAAAACGTTACACTTCCATCGGTAAGTTTGCCATTGAATTTACTAACGGATGTTGTTATTTTGTCGGTAAATTCAGGGATATTATTTTTTAATATTTTCCTACATTCAATTTGTATATTTAATTTTGATTGATATATTTATGATTGATAATTAATTTCTACAGTTATCTTTTGATAATATTTTGAATTATTTCTACATTTAATTTGTCTAAAGAGTAAATTAATTGATAATATAAATTAAAACTTGCCTTAATTGATATTTAAAAAATTATTATCTACAACAATAAGTATCTAATTCATACAAAATGACTAAACTATGTAGATGGTGAACGCGGATGCTCTGACTGCTACGATGAGGTGCTGCCTTTTCCCTTTAACTGATCCACCTCATTACGGAGTTAGGCTATGTATTACATCAACTATTGTAATTAAATTGCCAATGCATGTACTGTGCTCTGAAGCTCAATGACCATCTTATTGGATGCAAACTGCTTACTAGATGCAGTTGTACTGGATGTGAAGGATTGCGAATAGCATGTGTTTACAAATGATCCAAAGTCGAAGATCCTTCCACAACTATCTCCACCACTCACTACATCAAGATATGCCTGACTCTCATCAACAGTTTGAGAGTGCTGAGATTGGCGTTGAATGCTTTTTAGTATTTGATCCTATCAGGAAGCAATGTTTATGTTAATAATTGATAATTATTAAGAATTAATATGTACTACATCGACTGTTGCAATTGAGTTGCTAGTGCCTATACTGTGTTCTGAAGCTCAATGACCATCTTATTGGATGCAAACGACCTACTAGAAGCAGCTGTACTGGATGTAGAGGATTGTAAATAACATATTTTTGTAAATAATCCTAAGTTGAAGATCCTTCCACAATGATCCCTACCACCCACTACTTTAAGATACGTCTGACTCTCATCAACAGTTTGAGAGTGCTAAGACTATCGTTGAATGCTTTTTTGTATTTGATCCTATCAGGAAGTAATGTTTATGTTAATAATTGATAATTATTAAAAATTAATATTAAAACATAAATATGACATACATTAAGTTATCTACATCTAGTGTTGACGAAAGTCACACCATCATGCTTCTTGGTATAGGTGTGTAAAAAGAGCTGGCGTGGTATAGGATTCCTGCTCATAGACTTTTCTTGCATCATAATAAAGTGCTATAAGTGAACTACAATTTTAAAAAATTTCGACAGAGTCATATATGGCTCCAAAAATTTATAACATTATGATTTTCCATAATACACATATTTTTATTAGAAAATTCACACATCAAATTAAATTGAAATCAAGTTTCATACCTCAAAGTAAAACAAAATAGAATATAAGTGTAAAATGTAGATAATTAAAAGTTTCTTTGCATGCTCCTGGTGGATAATAGATCCTCCACCGTGTATAGGAAGACTCTCTCCCTTCAGTCCTCCACGTCTATTTGTAAAATTATGCTCTAAAATGGACATTGCTTCGGGTGGTGTCTAATACTACTGCCAACCACTCCATATTTTTTAGACATATAAGAAGCTCATACACCAGCCTTGTGAATCGCATCAAGAAAGTCTCTATAACGTATACGAGCTCGCCTCTCTCATACTTTATAAATTACCTCATCAAATTTGGAATCCAAAAAAGTGCTTTCTGAAAAAAATGAAAAACATACTATAAGTACTTATAACTTGCAATATTTATCTAATTAATGTATAAAATTAATTAGATAAAAAATACAAAAGAATATATTTTTGGTACCTCAAACTCCTGATAATAAAAATCTTTTGTTGCCTGAGAAATATTCTTCTATATATAACCTTCAAGATCAATCTCCTCCTTGAATTTGGTTATTATGTTTCTTGAGCACGTTCTAGACAAAACCAACCTAGTATATAAGCAATTTTAAATTATTTTCAAATTAAAACCTATAACTTTAGTATAAACCTATGTTTTTTATCATGCATGTATTTTCACTTACAGATTGTTAACAATTGTGTTATAAGTTCTTCCATAAACTCCCTTAGCTCCAGGCTAGAGGCCACCTCTTTGATCTGCAACATTTACTCCTGATAGCTATGTCAGAATAGGGGTGGTGGATGAAGGAGAAAAGGTGGATGGTGTAGTAGGGCTAGATGGTGTAGTAAGGCATGATGGTGTAACATCAGGTACAGAAGGTGACTATACAAGGATTGCAAGTCGAGAAGGCGATGTCTCATCTAGATGTGCAGTAGGTGGATCTACAAAAGATGATGCTTCACCTAGAGCTACATTGGTTCGGGCATAATGTAATAGCCTGGGTTCCAAAACTTACTGAGGGTTAGAATCTTAGACTATTTAGTTATATCATTTGAGAATCTATGAAGTGCATTTCATTCACATGCATAATATTCATATACACACATGAATCATGATTTAGTAAACATTGCTAAGATTATATGTGCACCCAATTGACATATTCTTGGGTATGAAAGGTTTAAAATGATCATGATGTGAATTATGTATTGCTTATGTCTTGAATTTTGGTTTAGTGGATTATAATTAGTAAATTTGGAATTAATTATTACAATTGGAAAATTGATGAATTAAAATGTGCATTTAGTTTAGGAAAAATGTCAAATTGATGCATGAAAATTTAGGATGACCAAGCTGATGAAATAAGTTACATATGGTAGTAAAATTAAGTGACATTTGGTATAGGAAATTAAGTGACAAATGGCAGTAATGATTGAGTGACAAATGACCTAGGATATTGGTGACATTTGGTAGCTTATATATGGGACAAATGGAATGCATGCATAGGTGACAAATGTCATTATGAAATGGTGACACCTAGCACCTAATGAGTTAAGCTACTGCAGGGTTCATTCTTCTTCTCCTTTCCTCTCACCACCGAAACACCATACCCTCACATCCCTGTGTTTTGCTTAAGTTTGCATCAAATTTCCCACCAAAATTCCATGTTTTCACCCTTTAGAAGATAGTTATATAACTAAAACATTGTTATTTTGCTATTGTCTTTTATCCTTGCTGAAAAACCATCTAATTCCCATTTTGTATTTGAGATGATCTTGCATGCATATAAGGCAAATTAGGCTTAATGAATTGATGTGGAACTTGAGCTAACAAGCAAGTAAAGTATTGAGCTTTGTGGCATGTTGTAACAGAAAGTTTATGATGATCGAATTAGGATGGATTGCATATGATGTTGATGAAGTGTGCTAGAAAATGATACATGAATTGGATACTTTTCCTCTTTTTTTTAATGCATGAGAACTAGATTATAGGTTGCGATATGGATGATTTAGATTGAGATTTGAAGTTTAAATGAAGGTGGATTTATGCTAAAGAAAGGTGCTAGTGAAGTTTTATTGAATTTGGAGAAAAAACTAGGACTACATATATAATGAGATTAAGTGAATGAAAGTTTATGTTTTGTTTTTGTATACATAAAAGATAAATAGTTTATGAGCTACCAATTGAATGATTTTGAGCTAGAATTGGAGATGAATTTGATGACGAATTAAAGTATAATTAAGGTACACTTGAGTTATAATTAATGGATTGTTATGAGGTGTTTTGAATTTAGTATGAAGGTGTTAGAATCTAAAAAATTAAGGGAATTTGGATAGTGCAATTTGGGGCACTCATCCCACGATTTTGGGCAATACTTTGAAATGAAAATTTTCTATTTTAGGTAATTGTTGAACCACATAAGGATAAGTCACTTTACTTTGGTTCATTTGGATTTGATTGGGGCTTGAAATGAACTTAGATAGTTGTTTGATTAATTGGTTAAGGGTTTGATAGTTTAGTTTGTTAATTGATGTTATAACTTAAGGATGGAATGTCTTGATATGAATGTGTTTAAATTTGGAAATTATGAGTTGTTAAAGATATAAAGGTGTTCTTATGAATGCAAATATGATCCAAAGGATATAAGTAATATGTATTAGGTATAAATGAATAAGAATTGGGAAAAAATTTGTAAGTATATTGCTAGAAAAGGATTAGTAAATGTATAAGTGATGAATTTAGAGTAATCAAGTTTACTTAAGATATAAGCCTAATTGCAACTAGTTATGTACAAGTTATGATGTTTGAATGGTCAAGATTTGTGAATAATGATATATACCTGGAAAGTCAATTAAGCATACATTTAACATGACACATATACATGTGAAAGATTGAATATTCACTTGATTGAACAACTTATTAATATGTGAATTATGTGTGTATTGCATGACTTTAGATGCACAAGTTGATTTCCAGCATCCAGACATTGCCGGATCATCAAAGTAATAGCTTATCTGGAACATACTGTGAGTTAACCTAGATATTTTTCACTATGATTGAATTGTTTTTGGTTAACTTTCAGTTATTGAACGGTTACTTATATAATTGCTATGATTTCGGACATTGTTGGTCCAAGGAGTTTGATACATGGGACTGTATATGGAAGTGTTTTCAAATTGTATGTGTAATATGGAATGTGTACTCAACTGAATGTTGAATGTAAGACTCATGTCCGAAGAATGTGATAAATGACATAAACACATTAAATGAAAAGTATTGATAGCATATTATGTAAATTGATGCATTCCATTACATTAATATACATGATCAAATAAATTAGTTATGACCGGAGTGACCAACGTAAGAGCTTTAAGCTCAGGAATTGTGCACAATGACCCACAAGCTTAGTTAATAATGAGCATGGTATCCACAATGGATACAAGACAATATATGAAATGAGCCTGGTATCTACAACGAATACAGGACAGTAAATAGGCGCTCAGTCACAACAAAGTAAAATGAAAATGAAGTCACGTGTGCATTTGCATATACATAACTTTACATGTATCATATGAATGACAGAGATGAATTAATGGATTGTTATGGAATAGTGTTACAAAATGTTTGCATACATATTGTACTTGTACTTAATGAAATATGGCAAAATGTGATGTGGGATTTGATACTGGATGACGTCTTAAACTTCTGAAATTGGTTATATACTTGACTTTATGTTTTGACTGGAGTGAGCACATTGATGATGGTTTGCTCACTAAGTTCAGAAATTCATAAAAATTGTAACGTTGATTTTCAGTTATATGGAAGTTCTAGTTTCTAAGGCAATCAAGTAGAATTCTAGTAATATCATTTTGCGAACAATAATAGCTCAAAGGTTTAGTCAACTGATATCTGAGGAGTCTAGTTAGGATGTGTTTGTTTAGTTTCTCATTTCATGTTAACATTTTGTATAGATTTGTAAACTCTCAAACGTTATATAATGTAAATACATGGATATGAATTGTAATGGTACAATGTAAGTAAGTTTATTTTACGAATGAAATGAGGAGATTTGAACATTTTAAATACTTGTGTTATGTGTGATGCCATAATAAGTTAATATGAATGTTTTAAAGTGCCATTCTCATAGGGTATGTCCTCGAATATCCTCTGGATATTTGGGCATATACTCTATGGAAGTGGATGTTACATAGAAGGTCGTAGCCTGAACCTTAACCACAACATTTAATTGTTTCTCTTATGTGTCATAATTTTAACCTGAAATATGGATTTTGTTGCATATTCTAGTAATAAAACAATATAAGTGAAATATAGAATAATGAATAAATTCTTTACAAAGGAATTGATGGTTGTAAATATAAAAATATATTGTTGATGTAATAATAGATTTATTCATATAATATTATATTACAAACACAAATTAATCGCTATCATTGTCACTTAACTGTAAATCAAAATCATCATCATCTTTTTCTAAAGAATTAGAATCAAATTCAGGCTTCTCTTCAGATCTCTCATCATCCTGATCTTCTCCGGATGAAATTTCATCATATTCATTATTTGGCGCGTTCAAAGGTTCATTCTCGTCATATGTTACACATACATTTATTTCATAAACCTCTTCCTAAAACACTTCACTTTCAATTCTCTTATTTTATCCTTTTTCATGTATTTCAAAAGCATGTATAGGTTTAACTTTGCAAAAGGCCAACCAATCTAACTTATCTCGTCGTAAGCTGAGAAAAGGGACATAATAGACCTAGATTGTTTGTATAACCAACACAAAAGATTCAAATTGTCTTAATCTTCTTCCCTGGTTGATTTCAACTAGATTGTATTAGCTGTGCATTTTTGTACCAACATTAGGAGTTGTATCAAACCAATCACACTTAAATATCACACTCTGCTTTATTGGCAATGTATGGTACTCAATTTCAAATATTTCAGTAATTTTACTATAATAATCCATCAATTCTTCCTATATGCAAACCTACTATTTACTGTTGCCATCCTATGATCATAATATTTTGTATGAAATTTGTATCCATTAACGAAATACACTGGATATGATTTAACAGTTTGTAAAGGTCCTTTCGCAAGATCACATATGAACTTGTTCTCTATTAGATTTTCTGAGGCCACATAAAAATAAATTATCATATTAAATAGTATAATGTCATTAGAACACTTTGCTATGATAATTAAACCATTTCAATAATTGTAAGTGAAAACTTACATATTTCTCGAACCATCGACAAAAGTGTATTTCAACTTTTTTGTTAATATCATCCTGTGTTTTTAGAGCATTAGCTCACATAGCCATTCCTCGTATAATCTAAAAGCATTATTATGCATTTTAGTTGTGAATAACACTAACTTAGAAGACTCAAATAGTCAACTTCAATTTATTGCACAAAAGGTTGAACCTCTTGATAGTTTAATAGAATGTAACCAAAGAAACCCTCTATTTCTTCCTCTGTTAACATTATTCTTATTGACCATCCATATGTTCATTTAGGATATGTGAAAATGGATATGTTACCATCAATATTACCCAATCCTCCCCTATTGTCATTATGAAAAACATTTATTTCTCTTGTCTACATATGTGACTAAAAATAATGTGAATAACATGTACTTGCTTCCTCCACTACATAAGCATTACATATCGATCCTTCAACTTTAGTCTTGTTTTTTTACATTTTTCTTCAAGTGATGTAAATATCTACATTAGTAAATAAGGTTATTACAATTATATGATTAAAACATGCTATAACTCCAATTTAAATATGAACTTATAATTACCTCTCAAACGGATACATCCATCAACATTGAATTGGACTGACAAGTTATGCATTAGTAGATGCTCCATACAGTCAAAGAAACTTGGAGGGAAAATCCCTTCTAATTTGCACAAGATTATTGGAATTTTTCTTTTTAGTTTTTCCAATTCAACCAACTTTATTTCAAATGATGTTAAACTTTTGAAAAAAAAGATTAATTCTGTGATAGCTTCCCAAACCTTATTAGGTAGCATGTCTCAAAATGCAATTGGAATGAGCCTTTGTATAAAAACATGACAATCATGACTTTTTATCCCAAATAATTTGTACTTCCTCATGTCCATATACCTTGCCAAGTTTGAAACTTAGCCATCGGGAAACCTTAGATTTTTCAACCATTCACACAAAATTTTCTTTTGTTTTTTGTCCAAAGTGTAATATGTTTTCAGATACTTACCGGTGCAAAAATCTTTATCTAACTCATTCCTTCTACAAAAAAGTTTTAAATCAGCTCATGATTTTGTATTGTCCTTAGTCCTCCCTACAATGTTCATGATGGTATTAAACACATTTTTAAAAATATTTTTTTAATATGCATCACATTTAGATTATGCCATATCAAATTAGTTTTCTAATATAGCAAATCCCAAAAGATGATTCGTTTTCTCTAACCAAAATTTTCACTAATGCTTGTATTAACTTCACCAACTTCAAGTTCAATAACTTTCAACAACCCTAATTCATCAATCTCACTAGCTTTTTGAGGAGGAGGAGGTGTTTTTACCATCCTATTCTTAATGAACTTTTATTTATTGCATCTAAATGGTGATCTAAAGGAAGAAATTTCCTGTGGTTTTCAAACCAATAAGTTTTGCCCTCGTTTGGAAGATAAAACGCATTGGAATCATTGCCACAATAAAGACAAGCCATTTTCCTTATTGTGCTCCATCCAAACAACAGAACATACACTGAAAAATCACTAATAATTTGCATCAAAGCTACTCTTAACATAAAAAAATTTTTTAGAGACACATCATATGTCTCCACACCATATTCCCAAAGATGCTGCAATTTAGACACCAATGGTTGTAAGAATACATCAATTTTATTCTTTAGATTTGTAGGCCTTGGCACAGTCACTGTCAAGAACATATATACCTCATTCATACACATCCATCGAGGAAAATTATAAGGAGTAATTATGATTAGTTATGATGAATATTGTTGGCCCGATTGACCAAAAGGCGAAAATCCATCCATCGATAATCTCAACCTAACATTTTGACTTTCAGCTACAAACTCATAATAGATGTTATTGAAATATTTCCATGTCAATGCATATGATGGACGACTCATTCTTCCATCTTCCTATTCATGCTAATCATGTCATCTCATTTGAGATGGAGTAACATCAGAAGCACATAGTTTTTAAAGTCTCAGAGTTAGCGGGAAATAATACATCTGCTTCCAAGGTTCTAATTTATGTTTCATAGAACACTTTATAGACTTGAACCTAAATTGACCATAAAATTTGCACTCTTGTAATTCCACATCATCTTCCCAATACAACATGCATCCCAATTTGCAACAATCAATTTTTTCAATTGACAAACCAAAACTCCTAATAAGTTTCTTCATATTGTAAAAACTATTAACCATTGTATGATTAGGAGGCAATGATTCATTATACCAACAAAGAATTTTATCAAAACTTCGATCAAAAATGCCTTTCAATCTTTATGTTCAAAATTCGAGCAATTGAAGACAATTGAATCATCGTCTCACAATTTAGTCATAATTCTTGGTCAGCTGAGTGTAGTAAGTGAAAATTTTATTTTGAATATGGGTTTAGTTCTTCTTCATGATTTTCTATATTTTCGTGAAAGGTATAACCAGCTGCATCATAAACCGTTTGCATGTAATGATTTTCAATTACACCCACATTATCTATTCTAAATCTAGTCCCCCCTTCAAACTCATCCTCATTTACTGGTGAGTTTACATCACTACCCTTTGAGGTGCTACAAATCAATGGCCCCCCTTCAAACTCATCCT
This sequence comes from Erythroxylum reticulatum, assembly GCA_025504915.1. Taxonomy (NCBI): domain Eukaryota; kingdom Viridiplantae; phylum Streptophyta; class Magnoliopsida; order Malpighiales; family Erythroxylaceae; genus Erythroxylum; species Erythroxylum reticulatum. Next base: position 25,980,080 of record JANSVA010000007.1, on the reverse strand, counting down.
CATTTACTGATGAGTTTACATCATTACCCCTTGAGGTGCTACAAATCAATGGATCCCCATGTTGTGTCCACCCAAAATAATTTGAAACAAACTATTTTCTTAACAAATGGACATTCACTTCATTAATAGGAAGAAAATGAAAATGTTTGCACTTTTTACATGGACATTTGGTCTTTGGGTCATCCATATATGCAGGTTGAGAACATGCATAGTAAATAAAAGCTTCAACTCTCTCAACAAACTCAGGATTAATGAACCATCAGGTATTAATCGTCTATACATCCAAGATCTATCAACATTATTCATTTTTGCAAAATTGTTTATTTAAAAAAGTGATTTCATAGTTAGTATCCTTCATTTCTCCTAAGTTTATAGAACATTTAACCTTTGCACAACATCTCCTAAGTTTTAACAGTTCTCTGACCATTTCTCTTCGAACTCTACATCGAGCAATCACATTGAAGTTCAAGTATTAATCAATTTAATTTATGACCTACAATCGATTTTAATATTACGTTACGTGACATTGTTTACACCTGTGAATCAAGAAAGCAAGTTCTCGTTGTGATTCCTAGGCTCGTGAAATTTTTCATCAATAAGTCTCATGGGAGCTGCATTACGAGTTTCCAGCCTATATACCATCCTAGGGGTTTATTATGTATTAGATCATCATGTCTATTAAACCTATGAATTTCTAATGTTAATACAACATATTGATTAATCACATTGAAGCTCAAGTATTAATTAATTGAGTTTATGACCTACAATTGATTTTAATACTATGGTACGTGACATTATTTACACTTGTGAATCAAGAAAGCAAGTTTTCGCTATGACTCCTAGGCTCATGGAATTTTTCATCGATAAGTCTCATGAGAGTTACATCACGGGTTTCCAACCTATAAGTCTCATGAGAGTAATTATGTATTGGGCCATCCATAAGATCTCAAACTCATTCCACATACAGTAACTACTTATGTAATTCATACATCTACTCATCAATGATTCAAACAAAACCCAAACATAAATACTTACACTATTAAAGAAGAATATAAAAACTCATCAATGATTATAAGAATATTCTAAACAACAACACAAATCAAGACCTCTTTTGCATTCATAAAAAACCCAAACCCAAATATTAGTACTATTAAGGCAACACATATAGTAGACATTAGTTGGACAACTTATTTGGATGAACGGACAACCACATACTACAAAGAAGACAGATGAGCGACACTGTTCAACAGAAACAATACCACATATATATATAAAAAGTACCCTCACAATAAACAAATAACTCTTAAAGAAGAAAGATATACTTAAAGCAACTACAATCTTTATAATTAATAGGCATAACATAATGAAAACTAATACTATGTTACTTTTACCATTTTGACCAAAACTAAATCTTTATAATTAATAGGTCAAGAGTTCAAAAGTTGACACTATTCTCGAAGTATTATAGCCCAAAACATAAAGATCTAAAGGTGAGAATCTTTTAACTTAAAAGCATAGAAAAATAGGCAAGTAAAGTCTAGAACTCTCAAGCCTCGTCTTTAGATTAGTTCCTCCTCTTTTAGGATCGAGAGTTTGTTTGAACTAGACTAACTTATTTTAAGTGTCTTAAAGAGTAGGGGATTTAAATATTTACTGGGAAGATTTGTTGAAGCTAGAATTAGGATTATAGTTTTGCATATGTAAGGTATAATTAAGAACCCCAGGATATTGCTTACTTAGTAATTAACTCCTTTACATTAGCATAGTCTAGTAGTTTTGGGAAAGTGGCATAGTTTTGGGAAAGAGGCCTAGTTTCCTAATTATTTGTGCTTAGGCTTAGAATAAGTGGAAACAAATGGGTTTGAAAAAGATTATTTTCCAAAAAACAACCTATTCTCGTTTAACTTCACATCCAGAGAAGTTACCCATAAGGTCTTATATGAAGGACCTTGGCACCTTTATGGTAAACACATTTATATTCAACTCTAGCAACCTAATGTGAAGTTTAAAACTATTAAGAGGAAGCAAGTTTTTGTTTAGATCAACATTTATAAAAAATAAAATCACTCAAAAGAATCAGTTACATCTCTCTTTTCATAATGGTGGATATTAGTAAGCAACTCCATAATGTGATTCTCCTTCCTATAATTAAAGCTAATAATTCTCTATATAAAGATTCACTGAGATTGTCCTATCAACGAAGGCCATCCCTAGTTGAGTTAGGTAAAATTTAAAGGCCAATAAGTAAACTCTTTGAAAATGTTGACTATATTTAACTTCTAAGATTGGAGAATAATTCTTCCACTAATGAATTGAGTAAGAAAAAGAAATATGATGCGTATATAACTCATAAGAAACAAACTATTGTATAAGAAAACCAAGGAGTTATGCCCTTAATGTAACCCTCAGTTACTTCAAGTGATTTTGTGTTAGTTGATACAGATAACTATAAGCTGTAAGGTAGATATTAGGGATTAATAAGTGGTAAAAGTTGCTAAGCTAATTGTTAAACAGAACTATGGTATCATTTATAAAATCATTTATAAGCTAATTGCATCAGGACTTAACATCAACCTTTAGTAAAAGGCTCTCAAACTTCCTTTACTCAAGGAAGTTTGATTCCACAAGAGATGCTCAAAGGCTTTGAAAAGAAACATTCTAATAAAAATTATGTCATTAAATGCTTATATTTGAAATGCTTGAAAATTTAAAAGTTAAAAAGCACCTGGATGACTGTCTTTGTCCCAACAGATGCTTCAATTTTCTTCCAATCACGATCAAACATGTAGCAAGAACAAAACAACAATAAAAGTTTAATTAAAATGTTGATGCATGCAACAAGAAAGATTATTTGTGAAGACAACATTTTGCTTCAATCAGAAGTCATAATTTTAATACCTAATTGCTTCTTTGCTATTATGAACCTTGCTT
>JANSVA010000007.1:25957558-25968516 GCA_025504915.1 Erythroxylum reticulatum | reverse complement strand
AAAAAATAAATTATCACAGTTAGTCCAAACAATAGTGTCAATCCATTTTCTTGTCACAAAAACCCTCGTATTTGTGATGAAATACGAGTTTGTCACAAAACAATCGTCATTAAATGTCTTAAGTCTTGTAGTGTGAGGAATATGAATGGATATAAGAGGAATTCGAACCTCTTTTTTCTATTAACTGGCTAGAAACATTTTTGGGGGGGATTGTTGCACAGGGTAGGGCCGGGCGAGAATATGTAGGGTGTCGCCTAGTAATAGACTTGCTTGAGCTCCCCTCACTACCTTTCGACTCAGGCTAAGCTAAGATTGGTGTTTCAAGATTACAAACAAGAGGAAGGAAGTAAGCTTTGGGAATGCTTCCGATTGAATCGATCCTATCTATCACATTAGTCGAGTCAGTCCGATTGATCGATCTCTTTCACATATTTTTTGTTCGAGATCGTCTCTCAGATTGTTGAACTCTCTCTCTTTCTGGGATCTGGTTGAAGTTAGAGTTTGCAGTCATTTAGCGGGTTCCCTCTATCATTCGCTCCAAGATAACAGATTACAGCTCCTAAACTAGGCTCCATTTGATTTTAGATAGGTTTTCAGTCTTAATCAAGATAGGTCGGGGGCGCATCGGAACGATCGGTGGTCATGACTTAAACATCAAACGAGAGAGGCTGGATAGGGTAGTTTCGAATGCCGAGTGGAAACTAAAATTCCCTAAAGCTCGTCTTTTGGTTCTACCTCGAACACGTTCGGCGAGTTATAGCAATCCTAGGGAATTTGTTGTCTTGTCGGGAAATCGAAAATGATCGAGCCCGCTCAGTCATAAGCAAAGAGGAGTTCTACGCAATCTCGGTGAACAAAATCACTAATTGCGTGTCAATTTCGGCAGTCTAATTATGTAACCCTAGATCGACTTCCTTAGCCTTATCTTGAGTGGAAAGCCGACAAACGCAATTCTTTTGCCAAATTCCTAAAAAAAGGCTCCTGATGATTAGATAAGAGAAAAGAATGATTACATTATTATTGATAATGGTTGGTTTTTAAAAAATATTAAGAAATAAAATTTATTATATTTTAATTAATTTATTTATTTATTATATATTAATTAATTATATTGTAATTAATTAATTATAATATTTTAATTAATGAATGAATTATATTCTAATTAATTATATTGTAACTAATTAGTTAATTATTTTAATTAATTATAATGTAATGTAATGTAATATTTAATAATATTTTAATTAATTAATTAATTCCAATATTGTAATTTATGAATGAATTATAATTTAATTAATTATATTGTAATTAATTAACTAAAAATAATATTGTAATTAATTATATTGTAATTAATTATAATATTATAAATAATATTATTTTAATTAATTATATTTTAATCAATTAATTACAATATATTAATTTATTATATTGTAATTAATTAATTAATTATAATGCCATTAATTAATTAATAATAATATTTTAATTAATTAATTAATATTCAAAATATTTTTTTAAAAAGAGTTATTTCTAATAAATGAGTTTCACTCCTCTATTAAATGGAGGGTACGGAGGATTCCTAAAAAGTAAGATAGTAAATTATTGCCCCTATAATGATAATCAGCAACTAACCACTAACTTTTCATTCCTTACTTATTAATTCTTCCCCAAACCTATCAACCAAGTACTTCCTTACAGCTATTTACGGTTATTTGTTATTCTTAATATCTAATTCCAAGTTATATTTATACGGGGAATAAAAATTTAGAATTATTTACGATTCATTCCAGACGTATCAATTTTTATCTTATCTATTACTAACAATTAATGAACAAAAAATTAAGAAATGTAAGTTGCATTCTGACTCCTAGACACCAACCGTACCGTACCCTTAGCGTTTGTTTTGAATTTTTCGGAAAGGAATGAAGAATAGAGACCTGATACTCCTTTTCGTAATTTCTATTTTGATAGTACGTGAAGTATTCTTTGCCATAAATGTTCACTATGAAATGTTGGAATAAACAATTATTCAAAACTGGTTTGGATAATACTATTATAAATAAAATGTTTGAATAATTATAACGTTTTAATTAATATAATTGATTATCTAATCATCTCTTTAGATAAGACTTTATTCATAAAGCTATCATTATAGATATAATTAAATAATAGAAAAGGAATAAATAAAACTATTAATAACAAATACAAGATGAAGTCATAAACAATATTATAATATAATATTCTCGATAATCAAGGTCAAGATCGATTCTTTATTTTCAAATCATACCGATAAACATATGTTAACAATTATGCAGAATGATGTCTGAATTCTGACATCTGGAGACTCTGCATTTGATTGCAAATTGTTAAATCTCTTATATACTCTCATCATCTCACGCATCTTCTGGTATTATTTTTTGCCACCAAAAAAAGATCTTATGCAATGACCACTAGAGTACGCAATAATTAACAATCTTCAACGTTACTCTAATAGTTAATTGTAGTTGGAAAATTATCTTTTACCTAGAATTTTGTTCTTAAGAAATGGAATGGACAACATCCCTTAGCAGGCACTGTAACAGACAATGAAAAATTAGTCGAGTTGAGACATTCCAGCAAGGACTGAAATGAACTCCCACCAAATTAATGACTATCAAGCTGGCATATATATTCAACTTTGCTTACTTCACCTTGTATGCAAGGACGTTAGAGATGTCCAGAGGTCAATCTCTGATTAATTTCATGGATGAGAAAATTCTTGTTGTGAGATTTGGTAGAAATTAAAGGCCTCTTTACTTATTGCCTGATTCAAAAATATTTTGTTGTTACCTTCTTTCTAAGAGAAATTTTGAAGACCAATTAGTCTCTCAATCTTACAAGAATTTAAAAGGGAGAAAATGTCAGCTGAAAGCTAAGCTTTGTAGTTAAAATTAATTTTAACTATAGTCTGTTATTTTAATACTCAATTTATCATTTTGTACTAATAAACTGATGGTAGGAGTTAATGTCACAACAACCACCGATATAATCCTCTAATTATTATTATCTAACTAATAATAAAATGAAATTAGGTTGATTGAATTAATATTAAACTAACCATCTTCTACTCTAAGTTATAATAAGAACACTGCTCAATAATTTAAGAAAGAAATATCCAAAATAACTCCATCTCTCTCAAATTTCATTTTATATGAATTTAGAATATATATATATATATATAGTTATTAAAGTATTTAGCTACAAATCATCTTTAAAAATACAAAAACAAAGGCTAAAAGGAATTTTAAAAACTTATTTTAATAAAATTCTTCATCTTTCTTAAAAAAAAATAGTAAATCCTTTGTCTTTTATTTGTGGTCACTTTTTCGGAATGACCCACGTCTCTCTATCTATTGAAAACAACATTAAAATATTTTCCTAGACTCTCCTTTGATAGGTAGCTACTAACTATAGCTAAAATAAAATCTAAAGTGAAAAGTGAAAAAAAAAATACAAAACCCTAATTTCTACTTATTTTTATCAATTATGTTTGACTTCAGCCTAGGGCATGCCCATATTCTAAGTTGTGCAACTTTTTGTCTAAATTCTAAAGACAGATAATTAAGGGTTCATATGTATAATTCCATTTCTCAGGTCATGTAACTTTCTATAACTTTTTTCAAATTGGATGGAAGATAAGGTATAATTGTGTTTTAATCTATCTGTAACCTTTTGTAACTCTCCCTTTCACCACATGTCCTCCCTCTAGCTCGTGCGGTAGATTGTATATCTGAGTATTTCATATCCAAGAAAGACATATAGCACATGATTGTGCGCCAGACGACTATGCTTAGTCAAAGAGTCGTATTTTCTTCATATTTTACCTTACAATCTCTTTCATTCTTAGCTATGTCATTCATCAACCAACTTCTTCCATAAATACCTAAAAAGAGACATAAAACCAATCAAAACTAAGGTAATTTGGCAGAAAATATTGTAAAATACTAAAATAATATGTGTATTTTTCATTCATATATATCAAATCTCCACACATTTAGAATTTTGCTTGTACTCAAGCAAACTAATCTCAATTAATATCGACCCAATTAAGTCAAAAAATTTTTTTACAAATTTATCTAAGTGCCTAACTACATTATTAATCAACCATCTAAATCTCTAAATACTTATACTAATAATTTAGTTCATCCTAATTCAACAATCCTTCAAGAATCTGCTCTATTCAAAGGCTTTAACCTTGTTTATAAAGTGAACGTAGTTAAGCACATAGCACTACTTAATAGACCATATAAAAATAAATTAAAAATATAGTTCATAGAATTTTTATAGAGCATAAAAGGTATGTTCTCTTAACTTCGAACTTTTATTTAGGTAAAGTCAGCCGGTGAATTTATTTACGCTCATTTTTTATTACATATGAAGTATTAAACTAATTGATAAGTTCAACTCAAATTCAATTCATTTTAAAGTCATACATAAGGTCTATATATTTAAATCATACGTCATTCATTAAATAAAATTAAAACTAAACTAATCATTAATGTTCATATCTATTAACCCAATTTAATTGAATCATAATGCAATCTAAGATCCAATGAGTCCTGCGCACCTTTACTTCTTTATTTATTTTTATAAAATTTTTACTTATTAAGCTAATTTTGATTAGATTAATCTACTTGAGAGATATGTACTTGTCTAATAAGTACTAGTTTTTTTCCCCCTAATGGTAGAGCTTCTTTTGCAAATTCATCATTAGGGAAAATTTCAAACTTTTCTTCATAATCGGATATCATGAAAATTTGTATTTAATTTTTTATCTGAAGAAACTAATAAGTCAAACATAAATAGATAATACAAAGAAAAAAGAAGGAAAAAACACATAAACGAAAGAAAAATTTTTTGTATAAAAAAATTATAGAACATGGAAATTATAAAAAATTGTTCTTTCTGGAAAAATATAAAGAGAAAAGCTATTTTACAAGAACCCAAAACTCTTTTGAAAAGCAATTTGCAAAGTTAATAAATTTTTATACACCTTTGTCAAAGATTGCAAAATTCTTCTTTACATAAATCTCCTCTCAAATTCCTTCTTTTGCATTTACAGTTTACACTTTACACAAAAGTTGTTCTCAATCAAAAGTTTACATAATCATAATTAACTATACTTACTAGGTACAAAATAAGGCTGACATAAATTTCAAAATCTAGCTAGATTTGAAATTTATGTCAGCCTTATTTTGTACTATGCTAGATTTGCTATTAGAGTGCAAACAAATCACATATACATTAACTATCCAAGTCTTTTTTCTACTTACGATCACCATATCATTACCCTTTTTTTTTGATAATTCAGAAATACTTTATATAAAATAATAGTTATGTACAAACTTTAGATTCTTAGACAAGAATCTCATACTAACAAAAGAAGAACCTGTGTAACCTATTGCATTCTTACAACTTTCCTCCATGCTTCAAATCATAACCAACAAATATTATACAATCATTATGCCAAAACCTAATGGTACTAGCGACTTGGACTGAAGATTCAGCTGCTAAAGCAAACAAAAGGTGGCACATCTATTCAACAATGAGCACAGAAGAAATAAGATTGGAGATCTTAAGAATTCCTAGTGAATTACCAACTTGCCATATCTTTCGTATATACTTTTAGAGGAGCTTGAATAATTCTTTCCTTCCATCCCTATGTAGAATTCTTGATTTGCTGCTAGGATTTGTTTTTGACTAATCCCTGCTGGTCTTTCCCTACTTGATGTACAGTGAGGTGCTGAATGCCACTCTACAGGGGTTTTGAGAATCCTCTCTTGATCGTGTCCGAAAATTAACAACTACCTTTATAATTGAAATATATGGTCCTGCATCTCTTCCCAATTATGATGTAAAGACCAAGTGCTGTTGACCTGAATTGACAACTTTATAAAAAATATTAGTGAAAATAACTACGATGATTACCTCATCTCAATGTTTGAGCTGAGATGTTCCATAACTTGAGAGATTGCTTTGGAGGCCAAACTCCCCACATCCTTAGCTTCATCTTTGAATGTACGTGTATTACTCTTATACCACAGAATGTAAACAATAGTGGAAAGGAGAATTGGAAAAAGGTTATTGTCCAAGGTTCTGAAATCGAGGTTAAACCAATTAAGAATGAACTAAAGATTTGTAAGAATTGGGATATGTATATGGAAATGGTTTAGACAAAGGTCCCATACGGTTTTGGAATAGGAGCACTCAAAAAATAAGTGATCAATAGTCTCATTTGCCGAGAAACATAAGAAGCAATAATTTGGGATTTGGAGACAGAGAAGTTTGTCTCGTGTTTGTAATTTTTGAAGGAAAGCTAGCCACAATATAAAGGAACTCCGAGGGCTATTGGCTTTGGACCAAACCAGCTTATACCAAGTAACATTTTGAATATGTGGTCTCAGGAAATTAAAGGTTGATCTATTAGTATACCTTTTTAAAGGGTGTGCTAACCATTCCAAACTATCTAAAAATGAATTATTTGGAGTATACTCAAGGGGCTCAAGGTTGTTAATAACCCCTATGGATACCTCTTGCTAGCTCCAATCATCATTGCTGATAATTTTTGAAATTCTTACTATCATTGGAAGATCCGATCTATCGATCTCTTTTGGAGTAGAAAAGTCCTTCAGTATTCCGCTTGGATGCTACGGATGTATCTTTTAATACGTTGTCTGTATTATTAATTGTATTAGGAAATTTTGCAGTCTAATGTATCTTTTTCTTGAAATTTCCAAGTCTATCTAACCAGGAATTTGAAAAGAAAAAAGAAATTTTATTTGATTTTGCTCATTAGAACATATAAATTGAACATAAACTTGAAGGGGAAGAGTCAAATGGATCTTCACCAATATATATAATAAAAAAATTGATCATCATCTTGGCATGTGCAGCTTCCAAAAGCTTCAAACATATTCCTTACCTATCCACTAATTGAAATTAAACTAATGAAATTCAACGGTTATCAAATATTGTATAATTAATTGAAACTTCTGCTCAACGAGTTAAGTAAAATTGATGCAAATGACCATACTTCAAATAAGATCATAATCATAATTAACAACTATAATATAATTTTCTTTCGGGATGTTATTTCTTATTATATTTCTTGAATTATTAAATCTTATAATTCAATATTTGAATTTTGATAATTGCTACATTTTAGACTTTCGTTAATAAAACTTTTTATTTAATATTTAAATTTAAATACTCACAGTATTTTAGTTATGTGTCTAATAAAAATTAAGTTAACGATCGATTAGAATTTTTGCTAAGAATATTAGTAAAAGTCATAATAATATAGAATGATTGAAAACTTAAATTTTAAAATAGATAATAACTTTAAGATAAATGTCTAAAACATTAGTCATAATAATATAGGGTGATTAAAAATTAAAATTAAAATAAATAATAACTTTATGTTAAATGTCTGAAACATATATTTCCCAATAGGAACGACCCAAACGGCAATCACTATAAAACCCTACTCCTAATCAGCTTGAAGAAGAAAAAAGTAAAAAGCACCTCAGTCTTATAAACGGATAAAAGAGCCAAAAGATTGACCATGTAATGAACCTGACTTTCTAATTAAGAAACTTCAAAGATGAGTAGGACCCTTGAATCTTGACTAGCTTCAGCCCCTCCTTTTTTCTTTTATGTACAACTTGTCTTAATAATGGTCTTAGTTGAATTCTTCTAGTTCTTAGCTTATTACTAAAAGTATGCATAAAATATTAGTTGTAGAGATGTTTCTTTACTGCAATTGGATTTGAGCGTTGACATTTTTGTTTGGTGCTTATGTCCTTCCTAGGTAAGCCCATGCGGGTTTTGAATTTCACTTTAACAGGTCAAATACTGGATGCTCTCTCTATATATACAAGTGCATCAAGGTTCTCTTTGAGATGGTAAAACAAGAAAAATAAGAGAATAGGAGACCAATTCACCAAACGAGGTCATATGGAGGGAAGATCCGGTCCTGAAGAAGTTGCCAAGGAAGACAAAGGAGCTGATTGTTATGGTGGTCAGGAAGCTGGTTGCAGAGAAGACACGATTGCTAATAAGGTTATTTTGTAACCCTTTATCTTCTGCTTTCTCTATTTTCTCCTTCTTCCTCGGGAACTCAGCATAGTTGAACACTGGTTTCTTGTCCAGGAAGAGTATTTTTGGATTTCTAGGAAGTCTAAAGGATTATTACATGTTAGTGAAAAAAAAATGCATGTAATAGACTCTCCTACCGTTATAATTTATTGGTTTTTCTCGGACGAAGTTAAGCTGCTTATAGCATCTCCTGCGAACTATTTTATCAGCTCATATCAGTTTAGTTTTTGATTTAAGATACACATGCATGCATAACAGAATGTTTCAGAATTTTGCCCACCTCATAGATTAACAGCAACAAGAAAGCTTGTTGTTGTCCCCTTTGCTCCTTTTTCGGAATTTGTTAAGTTTCAGCTTTCTGTATGTTATGATAGATTTTACTGAGAATATCGCTTTTTCAGTGAAGATCGATCTGAATTACTCCTTTTTTTTCAATGTATAACTCAGGTTGGAAGCAATCTGAAATCCTCTTCTCCAGAAGACGGGAGTAAGAACATAACAAAACAGGTAAAATCCTGACAGAAAAAAGCATACTTTAAGATATTGAACGCTTGATAGGATTAAGAAGGGGCTATGAGATAGAAGTAATCTGGATATGTGATGTTGCTGCATGATGTGTACTACGTAGAAACTGAGGCCAATATCGTTTTCAAGAAAAGTAAGCGGATTGTATAATTGACAAAAGATGACATCTAAAGATTGACCTGTATGATTTTTGAGACACTCTAATTAATCACCATGAATATCCGCAGATATTTTGAGAAATCCAAAAGACTGACAGGTTGGATCTGGAAGGCAAAGAAAAGACCCAGACAACTTTAATAGTCATGAAATTGGCAATTTTGGTGGTCCCAAAGTCGTTTTAATTGACTTAAATTTATTACAGTTCAAGTTTTTGTCTCGTCCAAAATTTTGATTTGTATGATATTCTTGACCGTGATCAGAGAGAAACTACGACTTTTAAGACGCTGCAACTTGCCTCGCGAGGTTATATATACATAGCTATTGCTTGAGTTCTTTCATTTTCTGTTTTGAACTCACTGGCCCTTGACTTTTTTCCCTACATCTTGTGAAAGGCCCTAATTACCTGAAAAAACTTAAGTAGCTCCTTCCTTTTTGGGTTTGTTATCTTTTTCTTGAGCCCTCTAATAACAGTATTATACTGATCCCTGAACAGCTAGCTGCTAAACCTGATCCGGAGGATAGGGCGAGTATGGGACCTGATTCAAACGAACCTTCTTCAAGCCAGAAGGAACAGGTTAGAAACGTTTCCTTTGTTTTAATACATGTCAGAAGCATGTAGGAATTGAGATCGATCCAAAGTAAATGAAGAAAAATGAAAAACAGCATGCCCCCCTTGATTTTCTTGACTGTTATCTTGAATGGTTTATACGAACTGATTCAATGTCTTACACTATACAAGACTTGTTCCACTTAAGCGTACGGTGGATGCGCACATCTGGATGAAAGACTGTACAGATATAAGATTATACCTAATACATTATCCAACATTTTGTTTAGGGAAGGGAAGGATTGCACATCAGAGTAATTAATTTTTAACAGAATTAAAAACTATTAGAAGATTCTACTAATTAAAAATATTTTAATAGAGGATTTTAAGCTTTTCTTCATTATATAGATATTTGAATGAAAGAAAAGATTTAATGATTATGATTCGATCGCAATTGTTGATCAATACTAACAAAAGAATCTTATTTTTATAAAATAAATTTACTATAATATAAAATTTGGCATGAATGGAGTTTTTGTACTCTTATTATATAGTTTGTATTTCATATTAAATTATTTTAAATGACAAGTTTGATTCTAATAATTCAAGATCATAGGCTTAAGGGGTTCGTTATGTTTATAATCATTCTTTGGTTAACATTTTCCTTTTTCTCACCTCAAAGAAATAAAGCTATTTTCATATCAAATTATATTATAAGGAGACAAATTGTGATAAATATTCTCTAAATTAAAATTTTATTAAAAACTTATATTGAGTTGATAATGGCATTAATAATATCAACAAGTACTAGTGTGAATCTTCTTAAAATTGAGATAAACTAGTATAGTAAGTAAGTGATGAAATTAGGTAGATCTACTAGAATAACTCCATGTAGCTAGGTATGAACGTTGTCTTTTGTTGAATAATTAATGAGTAAAATGCTAGATTTTTTATAAATGACTTTTTTTTTTTCTTTCTTGATGATATGCAATGCAGGACATAAAGCTTGAATGTGCTAGAGCTGAAATGGGTGAGGTGAGAGAAGAAAACCAAAGACTAAAAACTTATCTAAATCAAATAATGAAGGACTACCAAACTCTGCAAATGCAATTCTATGATATTGTTCATCAAGAAGAAGCCAACAAGTCCACTGAAACAAAAAATAATCATCAAGCAACTGATCAAGACACCGAACTTGTTTCACTCACCTTAGGTTTTCCAAGTGATACCAAGAATAATGCTAAACCTTCTAGCAGAGGGAAACATGATGATCAAGTTACCAAAAAAGGCCTGTCTCTTGGACTAGACTGCACATTTGAATCAGATACAATTAGTGATGAAAAGCGAAGTCCGGCAGGGAACAGCTTTGAAGAACCTAACGAAGAGTCCGAGGAGACCCGAATGCCGAACAAGGCTCCAAAGACAGCTCGAAGTGAAGACGATGAAGTCCTTCAACAAAGCCCTGTCAAGAAAGTTAGAGTTTCTTTGAAAGCTAGATGCGATACTCCAACTGTCAGTCTTTTCTTAGGATGGCTGGTAAGATCGTCGTTTTACAACCTACATCACTTTCAGAGTTCACTGAAAGGTATGAACTGAA
>JANSVA010000007.1:25907099-25945621 GCA_025504915.1 Erythroxylum reticulatum | reverse complement strand
AGACTATAGTCGGCAAGTTTTCGATATAAAACTGACAATTCGTGACCGACTGCGGTTCGTTTGCACTGATTTTTCCTTGACCGAGTATGACCGTATGATTATTGGTGGAAGTTGATGTTTCTAAAAGGCCTATAACAAGCTTTGAGGTGAAGCTGCCGATGGGAAACCAATACACTCAAATGGTTATATTTGAGACATACCTGAACTATTGCTGCCATTGTTAGCAATTTGGTCACACCCCACTTGAGTGCAAAGGCCAACAAAAATAGAAGCAACGAAAGGAACCAAATGAGGTAGTTGTTACTGCAATAGTGGAACAAAAGAAATTGCTAACTTTAGAGAAGGGGATACAGATTAGTGAGTATCCGGAGCAAAATAAAGGTAGGGTGCAAGATGACAATTCAGTAAATGAAAAAGAACAACACATGCAACTTGAAGCAAGTGAAGGAGGAGTGGGGGAGAAAGATGAACCAACAAAAAACAAAGGCATAAATTAGTCCAGTCAGATAGAAAACTCAAAAATGACTAAAGGGGAATGGCTGATAGTACTGAAACATGGGAGCATCAATAAAGACAAGGCAGTACAACAGAGCAAAGACACCAGTGTGCAAAAGAATATGCTTAGACCTGAAAGAAGTGGCAAGTGTCCCTAAAGAGCAATACCGAAATTCAAAAGGGTACAGGAGGTGGTCAACTTCCTCCACCCGAACAATGAAGCTCCTTTGTTGGAATGTTTGAGGCTTAAGTAAGGCCTCACTACAAAATAGTGTTGCCACCTTAATTAGGCAACACCATAGTTGCTTTGCATGCTTACTGGAAACAAAACTCACTAAGGGTAGTCTTAACAAGATGATGCAACAAATTTGGAGTATGGGATTACTTTCACAATTTTGACTACATTATTGGAGGGCGAATGTGTATAATTTAGCACCAACTTTTTGCAAGTGTTGGATTGTAGAGGAAGGTGATCAACATATTACTGTGGAAGTCCACTGCTAGACTACATAGTTATCTTTTACGGTCTCACTCATCTATGGACTGTATAGTGTGACGGGTAGGAGGGAACTATGGAATAAACTTCAGGTTGGAGCTGTGAGTCCATCACGACCATGGATACTTATGGGAGACTTTAATTGTGTTTGTGACCTAAGGGAAAGGTTAGGATGCCAACCCCTTTGGATTACGTGATTTGGGACTTAGTAGATTTCAAAGTAACTCTAGCGCTGGAGGACGCCCCCAATATGGGTGAATTCTTAACATGGAACAACAATTAGCTCTGGGCTAACTTGATAGAGTGTTACTGAATCCAGCTTGGGACATGTTAGGTGTCAACTGTGCAGCACACTTCATAGACATGAGGGCTAAATCGGATTATTGTCCAGTTTTTGTGGATTTCATCTGACTTGAAGAGCTTAGCAAGAGGTCCTTTAAGTTCTTCAACATGTGGTTGAAGCACCCGCAAATGCAGGAAGTTGTAGAACGAAAATGGGGGAGGAGAGCAGAAGGCACTGCACAATTTACACTGTGCAGGAAATTAAAAGAGCTAAAAACTTCTTTAATGGCTCTAAATAAGGAAGCTTACAGAAATATTTCAGCAAAGACCACAGCTACACAAGAGGCTTTTCCAACAACCTACAAGGCTTCTTTAAGCAAACCGGAGGACCTCGATTTGAGACAAGAGATGAAGGAAAAAAGGAAGTATGTAGATTTCTTAATGGAAGCCGAAAGACACTTCTACCAGCAGAAAGCTAAGTGTACTCACCTCATAGAGGTGGATAAGAATAGCAAGTATTTTCATCATGTTTTGAGGAAAAGGGCAAAGCAGAACATAGTCTCTCATATCCTTAAAGAAGATGGAAGTACTACAACATCAATGGGTAAAGTGATTAATTGTTACCTTAATTTTTATCAGAATCTTCTCGGAACAGCTGGACCTCAGGTTCGGTTAGAAGAGGAGGTAGTAAATATTCGGCCTACCTTGGATAAGAAAACGGGGGAAATTCTGATAGAGCCAATTAGTGTGGAGGAAATAAAACAAGCTATGTTTGATATAGGAGATGAAAAAGGCCCTAGTCCAGATGGATATTCCTCAGCTTTCTTTAAGCAACAGTGGGATAGAGTTGGTCCTGATATAATAGCAGCAGTCCAGGAATTCTTTACTACGGTTCGATTGTTGAAACAACTTAACCATTGCATCCTTACCCTCATCCCAAAGACTAAGACTGCACCAAAGGTTCATGAATTTAGACCTATTGCATGTCTTAATGTTGTGTACAAGGTGATAACAAAAGTTTTGAATGACCGTATGACCAAGGTGATTGGGAGAATAATAGATCTAGCCTAGGTTGTTTCTGTTCCTAGTCGAAATATGATGGATAATGTCTTCCTGACGTAGGAATTGGTCAGAGGGTATACCAGAAAAAGGATTTCACCTAGATGTATAATCAAAGCGGACATCACCAAGGCTTATGATACGATGGAGTGGGGCTTCCTAGAAAATGTGCTGCTAAACTTGGGATTCCATACTAAGTTTACAGGATGGATTATGGAGTGTGTTAAAATTGCTTCTTACTCACTCTCTTTCAATGGGTCTATACAAGGACGGTTTAAAGGTTGTAGAGGCTTACAACAAGGTGACCCAATGTCACGTACCCTGCTTCTCCTAGGGCTGAACTACTTGTCCCAGATGCTAAAAAACTGAACCCGCAACCCAATTTTTCACTTCCATCTGAAGTGTAAGCAGCTAGGCATAACCTATATTGACTTTGCTGATGACCTTGTGATTTCTTCTAGAGGAGATTATGCATAGATTGGCATATTAGTTGATGCATTACAAGACTTGGAAAGAGTGACAGGATTGAAAGTGAGTATTTTAAAGTCAAACATATATTTAGCGAGAGTGGGTGGATATGAGAAGGAGACTTTAAGACAGTTGGTTGAGTACCCTCTAGGGGAATTCCCTGTTTGTTATTTGGGAGTCCCCTTAGCTCTGATGAAGGTCTCAGTGGCTTAGTTTTCAGTACTAATAGGAACTGTAGAAGTATACCTAAATACCTGTAGGGGTCAATCCCTCTTATATGCGGGAAGAATGGTACTTATCAACTCTATTAGATAAAGAGTTCTCTCCTTTTGGTTGTAAGCATTCCCCATGCCTAATGCAATCCTGGAAAGGCTCAACTCCATATATCAGTTGTTCTTATGGGGTAGAAGACATTTTCGAGTAGCTTGAGATACCATCTGTACTTTGAAGGCTGAAGGAGGTTGGGGCTAAAAAATTGCAAGACTTGGAACAATGCACTGCTCACTAAGGTCTTATGGAACATCCATGCCAAGGCAGACTCTCTTTGGGTATGATGGGTACATGAAGAGTACCTAAAGAACACAACAATTTGGGAGTGGGTGCCCTACAACCGAAACTCCCCATTGCTGAAGAAGATTGCATAGATTTGGGACAGTTTGATAGGAACAATAGGGAGCCGAATAGCAGTAATTCAGAGACTACAACAATTATGCATTAATGGAGTTCCTTCATCCTCGAAGGTTTATGATTTAATTTGGGTAAAACTTACTATAAAACCCTAGATGTCATTTATATGGAAAAAGTATATCCCTCCTAAGTATTCCTTCATCACTTAGTTAAGCCTACGAAACCGACTACCCACACATTATAGTTCCTAGCCTCCATTAGGGTGACTTGAGGGGCTGACTGCATAGGGATTGGTGGAGGGCAATCTGAAGATAGATGTGGCTTCCACTCTTGACACCTTCTGATTGTGTTGTAAATGTTGTTGTAAATTGTTGCTTTACCATGTTTGGTATTGCTTCTCTTCAGTTGTACAGGGATAGGTCATAGACTCCCCCACTCTAGTTGAACAGGGGTTTTGGGAGACTATTCCTGGTTGTTCTGGTTGTGTTAATGACATATGGTGCACCCTGCATAGTAGGAAGATTTAGTTGTATGGGGGTTTTGGTACTTAGGTGTGTAATGCAGGTATGAAGGCCATCCATTAGACAACCCATGGCTTGACTGTCCACAGCTTGACATCCAGCGCTTCTATATGCATACAGTTTCTAGTAGAGTGTGATGATCCTCTAGATTCCGAATGCATGTGGAATCTTGAAGAAAGCTTGCTCTTGGAGGATGAGGCTATCTTGGGAGGATGTGTAACTTGTCTCTATATGGAGGCCTTGGCTGGTTTGGGCATTCTACAGGTTTAGTGCTTCTAGTACTAGCCTCCTGTTACGGACCCAAATATGGTAGCTATTTGGTGTCCTGCATGAAGGTGGTGGATGTTCCTATAGTAGACATGGTGGAAGGTAGATTGGGCTCTATATTATACGGGTTGGATGCTGCATGGTAGAGGGGTGTTTGAGATCCGCATCACTTGGGCCTGTTTGCTGCATACGGGCTGGACGTTGAGGCCATAGGGGGACTTCGCTATTTTGGGCTAGGGTGGGCCCTACGGTCTCATTTCTGGTAGCTGGCCTAAGCAAACTGTCCCCCTACAGGTCTACTCCTTGCTATTGATGGCTTGACTTTTTATGTATTGAGTTCCTTCTGGACTTTTTTTGGGTGTAATGGGTTACTTAGGGTACCTTTAAACTTAATTCCTAATTGGCTATAAGGGGGCTTTCTGTTCTGATGTTAGTTTATTTTTCACTGGGGTATGCCCCATTGATTTTGTACATACATTTTGATGAATATACCATTTATCGTTCATAAAAAAAAAGAAATTCAGGTTAAGATACCTTTATATTTAATGGTGCCTGATAGAAGTTAGGGTATAATATATATAAAAAGAAGCTTGATGGAAGGATTGTTAGTTGTTACTTCATCGTTTTTCTTAAAAAGTCAAAGGAGTACATGTTTTATTGTCATATCTATAGTACAATAATAGTTGAGTTTTGTAATTCTTGTTTTCATTGAAAAAGGTCAATTAGTGGAATTGGAAAACCACAAAAAATTGATATTTAAATGATTCGGGTAAAAATTCCCACCCCTGATATTTCTTCTCAAGTTATTGTCCATCTTGTTTATCACAATTGCAAAACATGTCGGACTAACAAATCAATATTTAAAACCCACAAGATGAACATGTAAGTGATTAGCCAGCTAACAATGTGCAAGTCATAAATAAACAAGTGATAGACAAACCATAAGAAATAGCTTTACGAAGGTCTGTACCATAAAAACATACTAGCTATTTTGGATGACGATATAGTTTACTCATTTAAACATGAATTCGACTTGAACATTGATGATGATTTAGTCTCATTCAAATAGGCCATAAAATGTAGCAATTTCAAAATTAGTTCAATGATATGAAAGAAGAGTTGAAATTAATAGATGACAACAAAGTCTAGGAGATAATTAAGTTTCCTGAAATTTCAAAGTGATTAGGTTACTAATGGATCTTTAATATCAAGCTATAACGTCATACATGTTACCAAAGGTTAACAATATTGACTATAACCATACCTTGTCTCTAGTTTTAAAAGAACACACTTTAAATGGTATTTGGCTATAAAGAAATATTCTTTTCAGTTTAAAAGAAGCACTCTTTAATAATTATTATGACTTTGATGGTTCATTATGATCTAAAGCTTTACTAAATGGATATAAAGACCACTTTTCTAAATGGTGACTTGGAAGGAAAAGTTTATGTAGACCGATTGGAGAGGTTCTTGACTAAAAGAAAGGAAAACTTAGTGTGTAAGTTAAAGAAGTCTATATATGAATTTAAAGAAGATTCTCTTGCTCCTACTACATTCAAGTCCATTGTAAGGATGAGGAAATAATGAGACATCACTTTATTCTTTTAATTGGAAATAGGAAGAACACCTTCCTTTGGTTTGACAATTGGCTATCTGTTGGGCCTCTAATTAAGCTACAAATAATTGAACCTCTTAAATCCTTTTTGGACTTACAAAGTTCAGTAGCTTAAGCTCTCTTTAAGAGGAATCATATCACATTTGCTAATATACCTACAGAGATGAAGAATGGAATTAGTAAGGCTTTCCTTAATTCATATGAGGGTTGCATAGTATGGAGAAACAATGTTGATGGAAGATTCATAAATGAGTCTTATAGAAAGGTGATTGTAAGCAACTTACCAACACTTCTTTAGATAGATTTGGTTTCGCTTAATCATCATCATCCTCGAGCCTCTACAACCGTATGGATGGCTATGTTAAATAAGCTACCAACACTTGATAGAATTTTGAAATGCACACAACTTGCTAATTAGTGCATTCTTTATAAGAGGGATGAGGAAAATTCTGATAATTTATTTTTTGAGTGTAGCTATATGTTCAACACTTGGAAACCTTTGTTACGTAGATGTTTAATCTTTGACATCCCGTAGAATCTAGGCAGATCAATGAGTTATGCATTGATATGAGATACTAGATTACAACTACGAGAGGATGTTTTGCATTTCATTATCATTTCTTGTTACTACTATGTGGGGTAAGAGAAATGCTCAAATTTTTCGTGATACAAATGTTCTTAATTCGCAATTTGGTATCTTTCTAATACAGAGGATAAGGAAACATATTGGCTTACAGTTACATAATGGCCTGAACCTTCACTTTCTCAAATCACACTGGGGTGTATAAATTTCATTTGTAATTGTTATGTTCATTAAGTTTGTAGATCGTGGTTAGTTGTTTTCCTTGTAGTTTATAGGTTGGGATGTACTAGTACTCTCATTTTGATTATCTTTCATGGCTTAATTTAATTACTCATACCTTTCTTTAAAAAAAAAACTCCCAATGGTGATATCTTAAGTTTAATGATACCATGATATCATATTGACAAAATTGGATGGAAAAATAAAATTGATGTTTCAATATATTTTGCATTTTTTTCTTAAATGATGCATCTAAAAATATAGCTAGTATATAATCTCAACTAATCTAAAGCACCTTAACATATGCTAATCTATCTTATCTTGAGTTTAGGATAAGATATTCCTACTTCATTATGATCATTATCTACTAGATATCAATTTTCCTAATCTACCAACACTTCCCCTCAAGTTGTTGTAAAGATGATTATCATGCTCAACTTGCTAACTTGAAGTTCGAATGGTTGTCTTAATAATCCTTTAATGAATATGTCTATAACTTGTTGTGCGGTTGGAAAGAATGAAGTATAGATATTCCTACTTCAAGTTTTTCCTTAATGAAGTGCTAATTAATTTCAACTTTTTTTGTCCTATCATGAAGAATTGAATTATGGGCAATAATGATGACCGCCTTATTATCATAGTACAATCTCATAAGAAAGCTCATTGAACTTTGAAGATCTTCCTAAAACTCTTTGTAGCCATAGAACTTCACATACACCTTGAGTCATTGATCTAAATCCTACTTTAGTTTACTCCTAGCAACTACACTTTGTTTCATACATCTCCATGTAACTAAGTTTCCCCAAAGGAATGTATAGTACCTAGAACTCCATCTTCTATCAATAGTTAATCCTACCCATACTACGTTAATATTAAACATCCACTCCACTATTTTCATTTTCTAAAAGGCCATTTTAGGAGTGCCTTTTAAATTTAAAGGACCCTGTACACAGCTTCTAGATGCTCCTCATATGGGAATGTATAAATTGACTAACCATACTTACAACAAAGGTAATATCAAGTCATGCATGAGACAAGTAGATCAATCGCTTCACCAATCTCTGGTATCATAATGTATCTACTGGGATTCCATCTTTAATATCTCCAAGTTTGACATCAAACTCTACTAAAGTGTCTGAAAGCTTGTGCCCACTTATTCTAATCTCCTCTAAGAGATCTAAAATATACTTCTGTTGTGAGACCATAATTCTCTTTGTTGATCTTGCTACTTCCATTCCAAGAAAATATCTTAGCTGGCCTAAGTCCTTAATTTTGAACTCCTTAGTTTCCTCATTTCTTCTATATCATATCCAGTCAAAATTATATAATCCATATAGACAACCAAAATTGAAAATTTATCTTTAGTGGATTTCTTAGTGAACAAAGTGTGATTAGATTGTCCTTGACAATAACCTTAACCTTTAAACCATATAAAGATTAAAACCATATAAGAATTTTTTTAATTTTCATAAGTTGATTCCAGAATTTTTAATCAATCTAAGGGGAGGCTCCATATACACTTCTTCATCCAAATTTCCTTTAAAGAAATCATTCTTTACATCTAATTGATTTAAAGACCAGTCAAGATTAATAACACCTAAAAGGAGGACTCAAATCGTGTTTAACTTTGCTACTGGTGTAAAAGTCTCATAATATTCTATATCATATGTCTGGGTAAAACCTTTAACAGCTAACCAAGCTTTATACCTTTCTAAGGATCCATCATAATTAAATTTTAATGTAACCACCCATTTGCATCAAATATGAGATCTGAACTATCTAAGAACTCATCTTTACTAATATTTTTCTCCTCTTGAAGATGGTAATTATTATAATATGAAGTTCCTTCAAAGAAAGTAACATCCATAGACATAAACATCCTTTTAAAAATTGTATCAATACATTTTACCCCTTTTAATTAGTGGGACAACTTACGAATATGCATTTATGTGCTTTAGGATCTAGTTTTGAAAGTTTGGAATCATGATTACGAATACAAGCCAAGCTACCAAACATTTTCAAAGGAATGTTTGTAATGAGTCTAATGGTTAGAAAACACCTAGTAAAAAATTAAATTGGTGTTTTGTAGTCAAAAATTTGTGTAGGTAATCTATTTATCAGGTAAATAGCTGTTGGAACTCCTTCCTCCCAAAGGTATTTAAGAACCTTAATTTGAAGGCTTAAAGCTTTAACCATTTTAAGCAGGTGTTTATTTTTTCTCTTGGCCACCCTATTCTATTATGGTGTATTATTACATGAGCTTTGATGAACTATTTCTCTCTTAGTAAAAAAAATTTCCCAACATATTGTTAAATGATTCTTTCCCATTTTCACTTCAAAATATTTTACTCTTACTTTGAAATTGTGTTTGAATCATGTTATAAAGGATTTTGAAGACTCTTTCAACATCTGATTTTTCATTTAAGAGGATGACCCAAGTGTCCCTAGTAATGATCATCAATAAATGTAATAAACCAATGTTTCTCACACAATATAGTAACTTTAGAAAGCCCTCAAATAACACTATGGATCATGGTAAATGGTTATGAAAATTTGCAATGTCATGAAAGAAAAACTGCATAATGATGTTTTGCTAATTTACATGACTCACATTGAAACATTAAAGGATTTTTATTTATGAATAAATTCATAAACAAATGTTTTAAATAGTGAAAACTTGGATGGCCTAGTCGGTTGGCTCCCGTTTCCGAAACCCAACTCTTACTCAGATAACATAAATGTTGGGCACTGTTTCTGGAACCCAACTCTTGCCAAATCATAATCATAGAACTTATTTCAATTAGTTTTCTTTAACCATCATTGGATTCTTGTTTTGATACCATAACTGTGTTGGACCCCGACTTCCGAATCTTTCTTATACTGAAACAAACATTTTATGCTCAACTTCCATCCAGATATTGAGCAACTTAGAGAATTTTTCTATTCCTCCAGTTCGTTTGGTAGCTCTATGTCTTTAGCTTATCTTGATATAGGATTAACCTCATTTGGAGGTCAGATAACGAAGTTATGACTAAAAGAATCAAACAGGGTTTTGACCTCAACATATTGAACTTATCTCGGGACAATTGGCATAACTCTCTCTAAAGATGTAAAATCAAATTGTTCTTTAGATTATCAGAAAAAGGGCTTCAAGATCTACAACTTTTATGAAGACCTTGCAGACAAATTCAATCATCTGAAGGGTCAAAAATGGACCAGACGATAGGATTAGACGGAACCAA
Organism: Erythroxylum reticulatum; assembly: GCA_025504915.1. Taxonomy (NCBI): domain Eukaryota; kingdom Viridiplantae; phylum Streptophyta; class Magnoliopsida; order Malpighiales; family Erythroxylaceae; genus Erythroxylum; species Erythroxylum reticulatum. The sequence continues at coordinate 25,935,747 of JANSVA010000007.1, read as the reverse complement.
TCAAAAAGCAGATGAATTGAAAAACAGACGAAGTGAAGCAGACAAAGCAAAGAAGACGAAACAAAGCAGACGAAGCAAAGCAAATGAAATAAAGTAGATGAAGCAAACTACACGAAACAAAATAGACGAAGCGAAAAGGGCAGACAAAGCCAAAGAGTAGACAAACAAAATATAGACGAAGCAAAAGACAGACGAAACTCGAGTCAACTTAAGACTAAGCAAAGTCAACTTAAGACGATGCAACTCTTAAGACGAAGCAGAGTCAACTTAAGACGATGCAACTCTTAAGACAAAGCAGAGTCATCTTAAGATGAAGCAAAGTCAACTTAAGACGATGTAACTCTTAAGACAAAGCAGAGTCAACTTAAGATGATGCAACTCTTAAGATGAAGTGGAGCCAACTTAAGACAAAACAAAGTCAACTTAAGACGATGCAACTCTTAAGACGAAGCATCTTTACAGGCAATACCATTATATAGATGATATGACATCATCATAGACGATACGTCTTTACAGACAATACATCTTGACAGACGATGCATCTTTACAAACGATGCATTCCTAAGACGAAATGACGTCATCAAAAATGATGTGACATCATCACAGATGATACGTCTTTACAAACGATACATCTTTACAGATGATGCATTTCTAAGATGAAATGACGTCATCACAGATGATACGTCTTTACAGACGATACATCTTGACACTCCTAAGCATTATCCTTTCTAAGGACCATAACTCTCGGTCCAGGGGTCCAAAAAATTCATACTATATACCGTTGGAAAGCTAAAAGAAAGACCTGCAATTTTCTAAAAGAAAACTTGATCTAAATCAGCCTAGATCAATCAAGATTTTTCCCTTAGGTCATAACACAAAATTTTGCCCTATGGAAGGCTTGAAATTTTGCATTTCGCAAACTTAGAATGTCCTAAGCTTAACCATTCAGTTACCAACTTGACTTCATAAAACTCTCAAATCTCAACTTATTTATCTCATCACTTCCATCTACATTTTTATCAATCGTAATTCCTATCTTGCCTTCCCATGAATCCCACTTAGACGTACATGTGTATATATATATAAATATATATATATCCACAATTTATGCTCAAACCATCTGTTCAAGTTGAAAATCATCTCAATATCATCCATACATAATTCAAATTTTCTTAATAGCAAAAGAATAAGGTTTGTACAAGTCTTTGATGGCATTCTAAGTCATATTACAATATCATCTCAAAGTCTCAAATTACAAAAGGGTTCTTGAACAAATAAGCTTGTTGCTTTCCTAAAATCAACTCAAAATACAAATTGAGCAAATTTGGAGAATTTCCCTTAGGCTCTTGATCACTTGATCTCTTAGCCATCACCTGAAGATGGGGTAAAGAGGGAGGTGAGCTTGAAAGCTCATGGGTAACAGTTTATAACAAAAACAGATAAGCAAAACTTTTGAATTCATTTTTCTTGTCTTGGAAAACTTTCATTCAGTTTATAGAACACGTATTTCTTATACTTTCAGTCGAAATCTACGAGTCACAAAATATGAATGCATCAAACTTGCTAATATAACATGAGCACATGAGCACATCAGAATTGTTCGAGTGGATCCAAAAATATGACGCACTACACAATTCCTATAAGGGTCTTATGTAGCCGTGAACTTAGGGGAGTCTATGAAGGAGCTCCATGCCACTAGCGGGCAGGTAGGAGAAGCCTTTAACTTGGTCAACGTGCACGTTACTGAACTTAGGGGACCACTCCAAACCCACATAACACATAATTCATGACTTGTAAACTTGTTTCCTAAAATGGCACTTTTTCGAAAGCTTGCTTCTCATATACTTGATATATATATCTTGAAAGCATGATTTCATAAACATGTATCTTTTCAGAAATCACTTATAAAGTCCTTTTTATAAATCATCACACAATACATGTAGCAAACATGTAGCAAATTTCACAAATCATTCAAGAACAATGAATGCAATACTTATAATGCAATTGAAATTAGTAAACGTCTTTGATTTAAGGAAAAACAGTAGTAGCTTATTTACTCTATTATAAACATATACCCACCTTGATTTTCTTGCTTAGAGACTTGCTCAAAAATGCTTCTTCTCTTGTTCCTCTTGCCTCTTTTGAACCCTTGCTTCTTTTGTCTTTCTTGATTTCCTTGATTTTTCGCCAAGTGAAGAGATCCTTGGCTCAAATGGAAGTTCTTCTCTTCCTCTACTTTTTTTCCTTCTTGAAAATGCTCAAACTCTCTCTTAAAAGCTAAGAAAATTGAAATCCTAGCTTGTTTTCTCTTCTTTCTCTCTTTCATTTTTTTTGGTGCTTCTCTCTCTTCTCTTTTTTCTCATCCATGCATCTAGCTTCTTCTGTAATGCCCCAATTCACGTTTTGTCCTTCTCTTAAATGTAAGACCATATGTCTTTCTTGATTTCCTTGATTCTTCGCCAAGTGAAGAGATCCTTGGCTCAAATGGAAGTTCTTCTCTTCCTCTACTTTTTTTCCTTCTTGAAAATCCTCAAACTCTCTCTTGAAAGCTAAGAAAATTGAAATCCTAGCTTATTTTCTCTTCTTTCTCTCTTTCATTTTTTTTGTGCTTCTCTCTCTTCTCTCTTTTCTCATTCACGCATCTAGCTTCTTCTGTAATGCCCCAATTCACGTTTTGTCCTTCTCTTAAATGTAAGACCACATTTTGGTCTTGTCCTTCCAAAAATACCCCTCCTCTCCTTTGGTCTTCCTATTTTCCCCCTTCTTTCATTTTCCTCCTAACTCCTTTAATCTTCTTAAACACCATAATAACACTAACTTAATTCAAATCTTTCCTTATATGCCTTAAGTTCTTTACCTTTAAGTGCCTTGCCAAAAATTACTCTTGAACATACTTATAACCTTAACACTTTAATTCAATAAACCTATATCGTGTAATCTTTCTAATATCAACATAATAATTAACTCCACTCATAAAGATGTTATAATTGATGTAAATCATACTTATTCGTCAAGAAAAAAATTTGGGGGCCAACAGCCTAGTCGACAATGCTATAACAAAACTTCAATGTTACTAGAAACTGAAATATAATTGAAACAAGTTTGTTGGTCTTACCTTCTAAAGGTCCATCCTTTGTGAAAAACATATAGGCCATTATTCTGTTTAGCATCCCCAGTCATCTTCCCCAAGGTCAAATCATGAAATTTACAATGAGAAGACCAAAAAATTATTGAAAATTATAATCAAGAGTGAGCTTACTCATGGATAAGAGGTTGCATAATAGGTTAGGAATATGATAAGTTAGGAATATGAGTTTTAGGGAAGGAGAGATGGACACGATTCCTTTTCCAGCAATCGAAACAAAAGGAAACATCAACAATTTTTACCTTTTGATTTGCTATGATGCAAAAAGTATGAAATATCAGTCATGGACTTGTAGCAAGCAAATCTAATATCCAAGGGCCATTAATGTTTGTATAGGCCAAAGACATAGGGAAAATTTTACCTAAATAAGCTAGAGAACATGATGGATTAAAATTATTTTGAGATTTAAATATTTTGTGTAGATGCTTTATTTGCTCCTTAATAAAAGGAAGAGATTCTGAAGATGTTTGTTATCTTGGATCAGAACTGCTCACTTGGAATGCTTAGACTTCTCCTCTTATCTCAGTGTCATTTTCTTTTTTCTTTTTCCAATTAGATGGTTTCCCATTCAATTTTCGACATGTTTCCCTGGTATGTCATGATTTTTTACAATGATCATACCAAAGCTTTTGTTCTCCATTGCATTTATCTCCTTCATAATCCGCTCCTCGGGTCACAAGAGTTGAACCTTCATTCTTTATTATGGTTTCACCAAAATCCTTCATCATCACTTATCTTCTTGCTTCTTCTCTTTGTACTTATGAGGAAACTTCTCTTATGATCAGTAGAGGATTTGTCCCTAAAATACAACCTCTAACTTCATCCAAGTCTTTATTCGATACGACCAAGAAGACAAATATGCCTCCTCTTTCAAGCTTCTTATATCAAACACTATCACTTAGATTTACCCAATTTTCTTCATCAAATAAATTTAATTCCTATCATACAGACATCATTTCATTATAATATGATGTTACATTCCTCTCACCTTGCTGCATTTTCTATATTTTGGTGTTTAATTAGAATAATTGTGAGTGGTTGTCTAGATCTAAATATGTGCTTCCTAAACATCACGGGTTACTAGCATGAACATAAAAAGTTTCCCAATAACTATTTCCATAGAATTGGTTAACCATGTAGTAACCATTAAGTTTTCCAAATGTGCTAATACCTAGGATCATTTACAATTAGTTGTTCAACCTCACCATTTAAATATCCGAGCTTCCCTTGTTGTCAATTGCCAAATGTACATACTGGAACCATTCAAGGTAATTTTTGCCATTCAATTTATGAACAATAATTTAGAGAGAGTTTTCTAACAGAAAAAATCGGTGCAAGCATACTACTTTTTCCAACTGAAGTTAGATTGCTTTTTTCATCTAAAAGATTCAATCCAAAACCTACCATAGCTTCCATGAAATTCATAATTGAATCCTATAACTCTGATACCATATTGACAGAATTAGATAGAAAAGCCATAATTAAAGTTTTGTTATATTCTACATCATTTCTTGGTTGATACATCTTAAATAGGAAAAATACAACCAATATAGAATCTCTACTATTCTTCAGCACCCCAACTACTTAGATTATGATTTATCTTATCTTAAATCTAGGATAAGATCTTCCTAATTTATTAGGATCATTATCTACTAGATACCATCTTTCCTAATTTACTAACATGTCATATGGTTTGTGGAGAATAGTGTTAATCGATGTATCTATATGAAGGTTAATGGCAGTAGGTTTATTATTTTGGTCCTATATGTTGATGATATTCTTCTTGTTGCTAATGATGTTAACTTGTTACATGATGTAAAGAAGTTCCTCTCTAAGAACTTCAAAATGAAAGATATGTATGAAACATCCTATGTGATAGGGATAAAGATATTTCATGATAGATCACATTAACTGTTAAGATTGTTTCAGAAAGGTTATATTAATAATTAATAAAGTCTTAGAGAGATTTAAAATGAAAAAAATGCTCCAGAGGAATAGTTCCAACTCATAAATGGCACAAATTTAGTGAAATGCAATATCCTAAAAAAAATTTGGAATGTAGGTAATAAAATCTATTCCCTATGCGTCAGTAGTCAGGAGCTTGATGTATGCTCAAACATACAAACAATAACAACATCATCCCAATAGAAGTCCTGTTGAGACGCGAGATCTGAAGAGATCCAAAAGTATGCAACTTTGCCTCTAGCTCATAAAGAAGTTGTTTCTAATGCTTGCTGAAACATACACTTCACCAAATATCAACTTCACTATTGAAATGTGAAGCTGATATCAATATAATCCAAGATGGACCACTTGAAAGCAACAAAGAAAGCCTTTACGTACTTACAAGGTACCAAAGATTATATGATCCCATATATAAGAAGGCTATATCACTTTGAAGCGATTGGCTATCTTGTTTTACAATATGTCAGATATGTAGACTTAAGGAAATTCACATTCGATTATGTGTTCCTATTGGCTAGGGGTAGCAGATAAGTCTAGGCATGACCTAACTTGAAGTCAACCGGTCCAGCTTTATTTGTCTATATTTCGATTCAACCCAAAGTTTGAAAGTTATAAGAAAATGATGTTGTTTTAAGTAAAACGACATCATTTTTATTTTGTTTTAAAATAAAAATATGATCTAATTGGGTTAGACTTTGAGTCTCCCAAGCAAGATCGAGCTCAGGCTCAAACCCAAACAAAAACTTTTGAATCAAGGTCGACCCAACTTGACCTATTACCTAGGCCATTATTAGTTGGAGGACAAGTTTTATGTAAGAGTGGAAAGCAATCTCTTATTACTACTTCCATTGTAAAGGTTAAATTTATAACATGCTTTAAAATCACTGTTTATGCATTGTGGTTGCAAATTTGTCTTAGAGCTTGCTATCATTGACAGTATAGCTAGGTTACTAATAATTTACAGTAATAATTTTACAATTGTCTCCTTCTCTAAGAATAATTATTGAAAGGTTACAAAACGTAAAGATTTGAAGTACTTATCTATCAAAAAAGAAATGTAAAAACATATGTGTTGATAAAGTATATTGATATTGATCTAATGATAACAAATTTTTAACCAAAGGATTATTGCCCAAAAGATTTTATGTCCATATTGAACAGAAACAAGTCCTTACTATTATGACATTGTGATATGTATACATATATAATTAACTTGCTATTATTATCATACCAAATGTGAATTGAATTAATGTTATGTTGATGCTTATTTGTTTTTTTATCACATTATATTGTATACATGCTTTTATTTTGGTGTGATGACAGATCATATTTTTTAAAAAAAATAAGATTGAAAATTATAATATTTCTCAATTGTAGTTGCCTTAAGTTGAGTAAGATATTTAATACATAAAAAGAATCATGTCATTATATAAATTTGTAACCGACATCACCTGATAATTTAGTCAAGGATGATAACTTGATAATCCAATATAGGACATACGCTTATGATTGGTTATTAAATATGAAGATTGTTAGGTTATTTTAATAATTTATAAAACTTGTCGGGCTGATCTTATCGAAAGCAAGCTTAATATGATGGTTATTAGATTTAAGGATATTATATTTTGAATTCATCCCCTTCCCCTTTAAAACTGGCAGTCATAAAAAGAGAAAAGTTTTAACATATTCTTAATCATCCAAGAATGAAAAAGGAACAATTTAAATTATGTTTCAATGAAAACTTTAAAATTAAAAATTACACTTTTTTATATAAGAAAACGCCACCACTTAACAAACATTGAAGACAAACCCACCAGTAACAAAATGAAATCAAGCATTTTGCTGCTGTATATCGACTTCAGGCTTCGGTCTGCCCGATCTCTTCCGTTGGCCAACCAACCTAGAAAACAAAAGACTTGTTTTCATTACAGAACAATTTACTCAAATCCTGCCTGATGTCTCGTATGTAGTTTATGTAATCCAAGAACTATACCGCATTTTCTTTGTTCTCTTCAGGTGTACTTACAGCGGGTGAAGGGCTGACTGAACCTGTAGAATACAGGCAAAATGTTGCTTATAACCTCAGATTAAATGAACTGGAGAAGAAAAAGTCGAAGACTAGAGATTCATGAACTCACCTTGGTAAGCTGCAGAATTCCTCTCTGGCTTCTTGATCCTATCCTTTTCCTTCCCTGCTTCTAGTCTATTTGGTTTATGGACCTTCTTCTGTGACTTATGAGCCACATTATCCCCAACAGATTTTAGATTAGCATTCTTGCTCAAAGATGCCCTTGTCCTGGTTGCTATAGAATGCTTCTGAGCAGTCTCCTTTTTTGCTGATTCTGCTTCTTGAGCAGCATCAGCATTTAAGCATCTGGGTCTTGGTTTCCCGGTTCCCATTCTGGAAGAAGAGCTGTGAACTTCATCATCAGACGGACGAGTTCCCTCTCGGGGAACCTTAGAACCGGTGTCAGAAACCTGAACCTGCTCTTGATGGTCTGTAACTGAGATGTTGTAGCTATCAAATAGTTCTGTCACACCCTCTGCTTCGCTGAGTTCATGATGGCGGACATATGACTTAAGCTCATTCCTCATTTGTTGAATTGGCTATATTTAAACAAATAGAACATCAAGATCAACTTCTCCATAGAGTAATCTTCCATTCAGCTAAAGCCTTGCAATTAATACAGTAAGCCTGTGAAGTGTACCTTGCATCCCGCTTCTAAGGCCAGTTTGAAAAAGCCAAGTGAAACAGAGTGCATAGCAGCTGAATCGGAGAGCTTAATTTGGGATAGCCAATATGCAGCTGAAGAGAGTCTGAGTGGTGCTTCACTTTTGGCTTGATCGATGTTTGATGACTTTGTTCTAGCGTGAGGAATTGGGGTATTATTCAGGGCTGGTTTCGGAACAGGACTGGGGACTGACTGAGCAGGAATAGACAGCCTTCGAGGGGTTTTTGCAGATTTTTCCTTGCCAGATACATTAAGAACACTCACACGCTTAGTCGCAGCTCCAGCTGCGCTTCCACTTCGGAAATTGGGATTACAAAGTATTTTAGTTCTCCAGCAAATATAGTTCATAGACAAAATTTTCCTTTTCAGGGTTTCCAAAGACAAACTTGCTGAGTAGCATCACAAAAGTGACAGTCATTCTTAGTAAAAAGGGTACTCACCGCTTGGAAGCAGCAGAACTCGACAACTCAACCGTAATCGGTTTCGCCGACTTACATCTCAGCTTCGATTTCCCTGATTGCCATTCAACAACCAACATAAATCAATTAAAATGACAGGAAAAAAATTTTGATTTTTGAAAGCAAAATAAAAAGAAAAAGAAAACCAGGAAATGGCGTAGGATTGAGTTCTTGAGCAATGTCCTCCATAGAAACGACTAAGAGCGTGCTCCTTTTTGTTCTTCAACAACTTAACGTGGTCCTAGGATCATTGTTGTAACTTATAAAGGAGGAAACAGTTACATTTTAGGCGGGAAATTCGAATTCCTTAAAGTGGCCTCACATGCCGTACATGTTGGTGATAATTGATAAAGAGAAAGTAGGAACTAGAAACGGAAACCAGCAGGCTGTGAAGGAGTGGGATGGGGTGGGTGATTTTGAATGGGCGCTCATATCATATGTGGCCCACCCCTTCCCTGATCTTAAATTTCAAATTTAGGGGGAGCTGTTGTGTACCGTTGATCCTTCAACCATCGATGATTTTTGTGTGCTCTATCCAAGCAAGCTGTTGTGTTACTTGTGTACCGTTGAACACAAGACCCCGTATTTCTGTCCGAGCAGCTCTTGTCTTGTGGACATTCTTCATTTTACGTGTTACCAACTTATAAGTTTGTGAAATTTTTCTTTATCTTTTATATGAATGCTGTGTATTAAATAAAATTTTAAAGAGTTTATTAAATAAATTATATATGTTATTTAAGGATCTTTTGGTTTTATTTTTATATCTTGGCTTTCCGTTTTCAGTTTTTAGTTTATATAATTTTAAGGTAACAAAATTTGTTTAATTGTTTTTACACTAATGATAATTACATATTAGATAAAATTTAAAGATAAATTATTTTTAATTATATAAATTTATTTTCATATCTTATACAATATTTATTAATAAATTATTTTACTTTATTAAATTAAATAATTGAAATTTTAAATTTTTATTTATAAATTAATATTTATTTTAAATGTAGCGCTCTCTTTTCGCAGGGTACACATTGGGACACCCAAAGGCCATTCCGGTACATAACTTACAATAAGAGCGAGCTACGTTTGATCACTACATTCACATCACATGGCATCATATCAATATTCACTTATAAAGTATCAATAAAAAAATCATAATATTTTAAAACCAACTTTTTCCTCGTTTCATTTCATAAAACCCGAATGTCTAATTGTGTCTTTCAACATTTTCTATATATACATCGTCAAAGCCTAATACAAAAGTACTACATGAAAGAGGAAATATACTCAATCTAACTAATCTATCAAAAAATCCCAGCTGACCGACCTTTGAGTTATGACCTCTCTTGCCAATCACAATCTACACGACTGATAGAGTCTCTCGGTAGCTAAAGTTGTCTCTCGGTCCTGAAAAGATAACTTTGTAATTTTGGTGAGTTTTGCGAACTCAATGAGATAACCATCATCGATAGTTCACTCAATTCATGCATCACAACAATTCACATAACATATAATCACATACTGCATTTTACATAAAATTTGCATACTAAAGCATAAGCATTTCATTTCAACAAATATACTTAACAATATGCATATGAGATGCTCATGAGACACTTTCCAATTATTACATTGTTGTGACCGAGTGCCTAAACTCTCCCGTATCTATTTTGGATACCGGGTTCATTAATAAATGTCCCTTATCCGATGAGGATATAGGACTCATTATACATAGTGAGCCTTAGGCTCTTAATCACTGTTTGAGGTCGATGCCCTTTTCATTTTCTGAGCTTTAAGCTCTTTTTCACTTTCGATGGTTACTCTGGTCACAACTGTCATTATCTGATTATGCATTCATGTATGGAATGCATGTACCATAGTCACTCACATTATAAAGCACTTAGGTCTTCACATTCACATTCAATTAGCACTTCAATATCTCAATCCTCATTCACATTCATCGGACCTTCTATCCGGAATCCACAATTAAACACATTCAATTATCATTCAAAACATAAATTAAGCAATCAAGTAATTAAGTGAGACCGTCTAGATTACTCACAGGTTACTCCCGAAGCTAATGCCTGGAAGTTCTGGCAATGTCTGAGGGTTGACGTTCCAATTGTTCCTCTATATCAATTAACATACACAATATCACACTTTGTACAATCATAAGTGTTTAATAATATACATGTATGAAATGAAATATGTACAATGCATGCTCATGATAACCTCGGGTATTTACCATCAATCTCATCACAAGATTATTCTCATAATTAAGACTCATCTCAATATAATTAATATTTAGGTTTCTGCCCCACTAAAACTATTAAATTCACAATTCGACTTCTTGAGACAATTTGTAGGCCTATATCTGTAATTTACTTCAAATTAAAAATCATCTCCTTAGTCCTCCTACAAATCAAGATATCATCAAAATACAAGAACATGTTCAATAAAATATCCAGTTCATGCTCTTCTAACCGATACCCTTACTTTCATTAGATCAATCATTTTCAAGTCAAAACCAAAAGCTACTATTTCTATGGAGAGAGATAGAGAAATGTGTTATGAATTTAACACTTCAACAATCAGGTCATTTGGAGGTCGGATGACAAAGTTATGGCTGAAAGAATCAATCAAGGCTCTATCCACATAAGATGAAATAAATAGTAGACGAATACAAAAGCAGACGAAAGGAAAGAACAGATGAAGCAGATGGTCAACTTAAGACGAAGCAAAAATTAACCTAAGACGATACAGATGATCAACTTAAGATGAAGCAAAAGTCAACCTAAGACGATACAGATCTTAAGACAAATTGTTTTTACAGACGATACAACTCTTAAGACAAATGACATCATCACAGATAATATGACGTCATCACAGACGATACGTCTTTACAGATGATGTGTCTCTTAAGACGAATGATGTCATCACAGACGATGTGTCTTTTAAGACGAATGATGTCATGTCATCATAGACGATATGTCTATACAGACGATACGTCTTTACATTCCTGGACTCAAAAACCTTTTTCTTGAATATCACTAAGTTTTCATCAACTCACTTATAAACGCCTATATCTTAATACTTACATAATGAAGAAATAGAGCGTATCACCTTTCTATATCTAACTCTCTACACTAGCCCAATACATCATTTCATTGCTACTTCAACTCCAAGAACCATTTCCACAACATCTGATGACTAACAATCCATCAAAAACCAAATAACACCTTATCCACAATTTTCATCTACTTAACACAGTATTTAAGAATATAAATATACTTAAATGTCATGATCATGCACTGACAGTAAATTCATCAACTTTATTTCAGAAATCCACAACTTAACAATTATATTCACTACTTACTTATTAAAGACTCCAAAAGCTTCAATTATCTTCAAACTCTAATTCCATACAACACTACGTAAACCATTGTAGACACTAACCAACTTCTAGTTTTCTTCTCTTAAGGCAATAAAGACACTTATCAGTGGAGGAAGTGGTAAGGTTAACTCCTAGAAGAAGTTTGATGGAAAGACTTTGTGTATGAGAAGAATTCGAGGAAGATGATGATAAAGAAAGAACTTAGGAAAAAAGATAAGACCCCCTTTTTACTCTCGAATAACTCAAACTTACTTCTGACAATTAATAAAAGCAACTTACACTTGTCGCTTTTCCTAAGGTCTAACTCTAACTAAGTTTCTTTTAAAACTAACTCCATTAACTCTCCTCTTACAATTCAACTATCTCTAAATCTTCTTTTAATTTCTTTTTCCTATTTTCCATAATACTCTATAAATTTCAAAATAAATCCTAAATTCATAGAATTTCATAAATATAAATCTACTTCCACTAATCAATAAAATTCCCAACTAATTAAATTCCATATTCGCAATTTTCCCATCAGAACTCTGTTCAATTATACCCAAAATTATTTATGAATACATGTACAATTTTTCATGTGCAACAAATTTCACTATTCATATGTATGTATATGACGTATCATGTATGAGCATAAAAAATACATTTCTAAGCTCTCATTAGTCACTCACATTTACTATTCTAACCTTCCCGCAAGTAACGGAATGTTACATTGAATGTTTTAAATATGAAATAAATTTATATATCTTCAAAACATTTTAAATTTAATTATATTTATTAATAATTTTCAAATATAATTTGTTTAATATAATATAATATAATTATAAATAATTTAATTTTACTTTACTAAAGATGTAATAATTATTCATAATTTCAATAAAATTGATATATTAAATAGTATATATTTAGTTTATAGTAAATCCAATCATGAAGAAAACAGAGAGAAAGAAAATAAAAATAATTTGTATGACATAAAGAAATCAAAACTTAACTAAAACTTCAAATAATCCGATTTTTTTCTGAATTTAAAATAAAAAATGAAAATTGCTTTCGTTCCTGCAGAATTTGTTGGTGACTTAAATTTAGAAACTCAAGACTCATAATTTCTAACACAAGCTCTTGGAGGAGGCTTACCCTGCTACTAGTTGGATAACCATTACCCCAACATTTCACATCTAGTTTATTAACTGTAACAAAAGAAAAATTAAAATTGAAGTGAGAGCAGCAACTCAAGAAAGTAAAGGTCCAAAACTCAAATTGTTAATAATCATGTGGGTTCCTATACATCATTTCACATCTGGATCTTACTATGTTGGAACTTAAAGAAAGTATAGACACACAGGGATAGGAACCAAAGTTCCATGTCATATGCATAGTTGCTCTTAACAAAACATTTACGAAAAGATACATGCATATAAAATCATATATATATGTATAGAAACAAAATCTTAATGGAACTAAATACCTCCAGCTATTGCCTCTTCTCCACCAAAGATCTTCTTGTCTCTGAGAAGTCTGAATCTTCTAACCTCTTCCTTAGCACACTCGATGGTGTTGCTTGTGTTAGGTGAGACTAAGGACGCCAAACAACATTTATATCCATTTTTTCCTACCTATTTAGTCTCTGCCCTCACAGAGAAGAAGGGTCGGGTATATGGACGACAAAATTTGTGTGTGTTAAGGGTTCAATAATTAAATGGACCATACTTTAACAGTGGAGGGTTAGGTAATTATCTTACATTCTCCCACTTAGTCCATTTAACCCAACATCACATATAACAAGAAAGCAAGTATATAAATTATAGCCATAGGTTCTCTTATAGTGAGTATTATCTTTCATGTATTACATAGACAAAATTTCTCATTAGCCCTTCAAGTTAATGGATAAATCATATGTTTATTCTAGGTCCAAAATTAAATAACATTTATCAAAACCAATCAAAATATGTTTGCGCAAAATTTATAAGAAAATATCACACTGAATAAGAATTCTACTAAATAAGCAAATCTACAACAAAATCATATTATGGAATTAAGTCTCATTTGCACTATGTGATCCTTAAACTACTTAGGTGGCATGCTTTTAGTTAAAGGATCCACAATCATTAAATCAGTGCTAATGTGGTCTATTACAACTTTTCTTTCCTTAACACGTTCTCTTATGGCTAAATATTTTATGTCGATATGCTTACTTCGACCTCCACTCCTATTATTTTTAACCATAAAGACTGCAACGGAGTTGTCATAATACAACCTTAATGGCTTAGAAATTGAATCAACAACTCTAAGCCCAGATATGAAACTCTTCAACCATACACCATGCGAGGTGGGCTCAAAACATGATACGAACTTAGCCTTCATATTGGAAGTAGCAATCAGGGTCTGCTTAGCACTTCTCCAAGATACGGCTTTACCAGCTAGCATGAATATATAACCAGATGTTGATTTTCTTGAATCAATGCAGCCAATAAAGTCTGAAGCGGAGTATCCAACTACTTCTAAGTTCACAGTTCATTTGTAAAAATGCATGTAGTCCTTTATGCCCTGAAGATATCTCATAACCTTCCTTGCAGCTTTTTAGTGGTCAATACCTGGATTACTCTGATATCTTCCTAGCATTCCAACAGCATATACAATGTCAAGTCAGGTGCAGACCTGAGCATACATAAGGTTTCCGACAGTTGAAGCATGTGGAATATTTTTCATGTGTTTCCGTTCAAAGTCATTCTTTGGGCGTTGATTCAAATTGAATCTATCACCCTTGACTATGGGTGCTACACTTGGTACACATCTTTCCTCCGAAATCTAAAACTTTGTTGATATCGGTCTCTTGAGACAAACCCAAAATGTTTTGAGATCTTTCTCTATAGATCTTAATGCCAATGACATAAGATGCCTCACCCATATCTTTCATATCAAAATTCTGTGAGAGAAATTGTTTCACCTCATATAACAATCCCTTGTCATTAGTCTTAAGCAAAATGCCATCCACGTATATCACAAGAAAATAAGTCTTACTCCCATTTACCTTTTGGTATAAACACTGATCCATTATATTCTCTTCAAAATCGAATGAAGTGATAACCTCATAAAATTTTAAATACCACTATCGAAAGGCTTGCTTTAACCCATATATGGATTTATTAAGCTTGTAGACCAAATGCTCACCATCACTAGAGGAGAATCCTTTAGGTTGTTTCATGTAAACCTCTTCCTCTAGTTCACCATTGAGGAACGTCGTTTTCACATCTATTTGATGTAACTCAAGATCAAAATGAGCTACTAATGCCATGATTACACGAAGAGAATCTTTCTTAGATATAGGAGAAAATGTCTCCGTGTAGTCAATTCCTTCCCTCTGAGTGAACCCTTTGGCAACAAATCTTACTTTATGTCTCTTAGTGTTTCCTCGTGAGTCTTTCTTTGTATTAAATACCCATCTACATCTAATAGTTTTCACACCATTTGGCAACTCAACGAGATCCCATATTTGATTAGATACTATAAAATCTATCTCATCCGTTATAGCAATGTACCACAAGTCCGATTCCTTAGAACTTATGGCTTGTGAAAACGTTTCAGGATCATTTTCGGCTCCAACGTGATAATTTGACTCTTGTAGATACACTATATAATCACTAGGTATTGCTGACCTTCTAACACTAATGGATCTCCTCAATGTTATATTATCATCCTCACGAGGAACTTGTTGCTCAACCTGTTGTTCAACTGGTTGCTCAACAATTTCTGGTTTTTCCTCATTTACAACTTGATCTACTGGATTAGTGTTAACGGCTTGTGGAACTTCAGTAACTGGTTGTCCCACACCCATTTGAACTTGAGGGGTGTGAATGACAATCAATCTATCATTTGAACCAAAGGGTTGAGCTTCATAATGGCCCCTTTCAGAAACTATGTCTGGAAAATGACCACTCTCATTGATCAAGTCATTCTCAAGAAATTTTGGATTTCTTGATTCCACAATTCTAGTGTTGTGAAATGGACAATAGAATCTATAACCCTTAGACCTTTCAGCATATCCAATGAAATACCCACTAATGGTCCTTGGGTCTTCTTCTCCTGTGGGTTGTAAATTGTCACTTCATACGAGCATCCCCAAATGCGTATATGCCTAAAACTCAGTTTTCAACCCTTAAATAACTTAAAAGGTGTCTTTGAGATAGTCTTGGTTAGAACCTAGTTAAATATATACATAGTTATTTAGAGCTTCAGTCTATAGGAATTAAGGAAGTATTGTGTTACTTCTCACCATGTCCATTAAGGTTCGGTTTCTTCTTTCTACCACACCATTTTAATCCGGAGAACTAGGAATGGTGTACTGGGCAACAATCCCATATTCCTGAAGAAACTTCACAAAAAGACCAGGTGCTTGTCCACTTTCAGCGTATCTACCATAGTACTCTCCACCTCTATCTGACCTCACAATTTTAATAACTTTCCACATTGATTCTCCACTTTAGCCTTAAATATTTTAAAGGCATCCAAAACGTCGTCCTTAGAACGAAGTAAGTAGAGATACATATGTCACGAATAGTTGTCTATGAAGGTGATAAAGTATTTCGGATTATTTGCATCCATATTTGGATAAAAAAATATCTGTATATATGATTTCTAACAGGTTTGTACTCCTCTTGGCACCCTTTTTAGACTTGTTAGTTTGTTTACCCTTAATGCAATCTACACAAGTCTCAAAGTCAGCAAAATCCAAAGTACTAATTACCTCTTTATTTACTAATCTCTTAATTCTCTCAATGAAGATGTGTCTTAATCTACGGTGCCACAATATAGAGGATTCTTCATTCATAATACATCGTTTCAATCCAGCAGTGACATGCATCGAATTCTAAGCATCATCATTTTGTAACTGAAGGGAATAAAGACCATGAGATAATGTACCATAACCAATAACTTTAGATCCATTACATAAACTGAAACCAGAATCTGAAAAGTTAAAGGAAAAACCAAAAGGTACAAGTCTTGATACAGAAATCAAATTTCTAGAGCAATTTGGAACATAAAAGGTCTTTTCCAAGCACAAAATAAAACCATTGCTCAAAACTAAACTGCAAGTGCCGATGACTTCCACAAGTGAACTCGTCTTGCTTCCTGAATAGATGAATTGTTCACTTCCTATTGACTTTTTTAGGTTTTGCATACCCTGCAAGGTATTTGAAACATGGATTGTAGAACCAGAATCAATCCACCATGTGTTATGATTAACATTAACTATATTAGACTCATAACAATCAAATGAAATTTGAGTACCTTTCTTCTCGAACCAATCCTTAAATTTAGTACAGTCTTTCTTCATGTGTCCCCTCTTCTTGTAGAAGAAACATTTTGATGGCTTCTTTATATCGAATTGAGAAGCAACTTTGCCTTTTTCCTTATTTTTGGCATTGTCCTGCCTCTTCTTTCTTGAAACGGTCATGTTGACCCTTTCACCGTCTTCCATCAACAACCTCTCCTCTTCTTGCACACACATGGTCAACAGTTCATTGATTGACCACTTGCCCTTATATATGTTATAAGAGATCTTGAAAAGACCATATTGTTGAGGCAGAGTGCACAAAATGCAATGCACTAGGAAAGATCTTGATACAGTAACTTCCAACGCTTTCAGCTGAGCCGCTATGTCCCTCATACGCATGATATGATCGCGTACGCCCTTTATCCCAGTAAGCCTCAAGGATGACAACTGCATAATCAAAGTGATGGCAAGGGCCTTATCAGATGTAGCGAATTGCTCATCAATGGCCTTTAATAGATCTCTAACATTACTATGTTGTTAGACAGAACTACGAATGCCAGCAGATATCTTGGTCTTTATGAACGTCACGGAGAGACGATTAGATCTCTCCCACCTTTCATAAAGAGCAACAACTTCTGGAGTACTGGTCTTAGTCATACTCAGTGGTTCGTTCTTCCTAATAGCATAGTCTATATCCATCAATCTACCATGTGTTATGATTAAACCATATTAGACTCATAACAAACAAATGAAATTTGAGTATCTTTCTTCTCAAGTCAGTCCTTAAATTTAGTGCAGTCTTTCTTCATGTGTCCACTCTTCTTGTAGAAGAAATACTTCAACGGCTTCTTTATATTGGATTAAGGAGCAACTTTGCCTTTTCCCCTTATTTTTGGCTTCATCTTGCCTCTTCTTTCCTGAAATGGTCAAATTGACTCTTTCACCGTCTTCCATCAACAACCTCTCATCTTCTTGCACACACATGGCCAACAGTTCCCACTTGTCCTTATGTGTGTTATAAGAGATCTTGAAAGGACCGTATTATTGAGGTAGAGTGCATAGAATGTAATGCATCAGGAAAGATTCCAATATGGTAACTTCTAACACTTTCAGCTGAGCCACTATGTTCCTCATACACATGATATGATCACATACGCCCTTTATCCCAGTGAGCCTCAAGGATGACAACTGCATAATCAAAGTTCTAGCAAGGGCCTTATCAAATGTAACGAGTTGCTCATCAATGGCCTTTAATAAATCTCTAGCATTACTATGTTGTTCGACAAAACTACGAATGCCAACAGATATCTTGGTCTTTATAAACGTCACGGAGAGACGATTAGATCTCTCCCACCTTTCATAAAGAGTAACAACTTCTGGAGTGCTAGTCTCAGTCGTACTCGGTGGTTCGTTCTTCCTAATAGCATAGTCTATATCCATCCAGCTCAAATGAAGCAGAATTCTCTCCTTCCAGACCTTATAGTTGTCACCTCTCAATTTGTGAATATCACACTTAAGATCAGAAATATTAAATGTTTGAGTAACTAAAAATTGAGAAATAAAAATATATGCTCGTTATATATATTTCGAGACCAATAATAATTCATGGTTTACCAATGTAAATCATGCATTTAGTAGATGAATATAGTGACATAAGACTTGCCCGTGGGCTAAAGTTTTACTTAATTAGATTCATCCAAAATCTTATAATAAAACTATTGAATTATGTTTCTTTTCTTAATTCTTGTAGGTAAATTAAGAAATATAATCTGATATTTTATCCTAATTAATTACATAAATATAATAAAATTCGTGTGGATAGATTTTATCATATCACGTATGATTAATTACAATTAATGTATTAATGTGATCTTAAAACTAAATATATAATTATAATTAATTTGAGATGTTGTGGCTACTCCCAATTAATTAAAATCATATGATCACTAACATTATCTTAAGCTTTAAATTAAAGCCTAAACATTTGCATCAATTAACAAATAATGAAAATAAATCAAATAATAATGCACAAATTATTTAATCTAATTTTGTATGTATAATGATCACAAAATATACAAACAAAAATCAAATGTAATTTGTGCAAAAATTAAACAATTATAATATGCATGTCAAAAACTTAAATTCTAACATAAAACATACATAATTAAAATTTAATATTTTGTATAAAATATTAATGCTAAAATGATATTATAATTAAAATCATAACATAATGGGTTAGTTTTGAATTAACCCGATTAATTAATAATATTAACAAAAATTAATATTAATAAAAAAATTATTTAAAAAAAGAGAAAAAACTCGTCGTCTTCAACCTCCAGTCGGGTCGGGTGTGACCCGACTAGAACCCATCGGAGCCCTGACGTTCCAAACCAGCAGAGGACGCCAGAAAACACATGAAGATTGGCGTTGGGACGACGTCGATCAAGCGACTTGCACAAAACGTCGAAAATCTGACCATGCAATGCTCTAGGAATGACAAAGTCTAAAGTCTCACGTACGGTTGTCGTCCCTCCTCCTCCTTTCACGGTCCAGATGACGTCGAATGCTCCATGGAGTACAAAAACAAGATTCTAACATCTCCAGAAGGTATAAATACGTTGAAAAAATTCAACAACCTCAACAACACGTTTTCGACAAAAACTCATCCATAACAAGGCAAAACAGAGACATGCATTCTTCAACATTCATAAGCAAGGTAGAGGCATTATTCAGGATTTGATACTAAATGAAAACTCAAACCTAACAGTAGCATGCATCTCATACAAAACATTTACGTAAAGATACATGCATATAAAACCATATATATATGTACAGCAACGAAAGCTTAATGAAACTAAATACCTCTAGTCATTGCCTCTACTCCATCGAAGATCTTCTTGTCTATGAGAAGTTTGAATCTTCTAGCCTCTTTCTTAGCACGCTCGACAATGTTGCTTATGTTAGGTGAGGCTAAGGATCCAAACAATGTTTATATCCGTTTTTACCTACCTACTTGGTCTCTACCTATCACAAAGAGGAGGAGTCGGGCATATGGGCTACAAAATTTGCATATGTTAAGAGTTTAATAATTAAATGGACCATACTTTAATAATGGAGGGTTAGATAATTATCTTACATAGTCCACACTCGACACGAGTTCCTTGCAAAGAGGGTTTAATGGAATCTTTCCGAATCATCTCCAATTTTTCACATTTTGCCTTTTATTTATAGTTGAAATCAATGATCTTGAAATTGGACGCACAAGAAAAAGTATTGAATCAATTACTCGACGCAGCTATTACAACTAATAATTTTATGGATTTGATGTCACTGGTAAGTGGTTAACGCTTCTATCTATTGTTTTAAGATAGAATCATTAAAATTTCTATATATATAGATATATCCAACTAGCGAGCCATATTACCTTTTGATTCGCTTTTATATTTTAATTATTTGTTTCAGTTCAGCACAATAAAAAGTCTGAAGATGACGATGGTTGCTTTCTGTGTCGGCAGAGGTTTATTGGATAATTTTAGACTAAGTTCGTGCAATCTCAAAATAGTGATTAGGACGTGTAATCATTTGTTCATTACAATCTGCCTATGCCCTTTCAAACAAATTAAAGCATTTTCGTTTTATTTTTATATTAAAAGGAACACCAACCCAATGGGCCCCCACTTTCACTACCACCGGCGCCACAACCGGCCCGATAGAGGCACTTCACGCATTGACACGAGTCATCAATACAACCTCTAATTTCTCTGCCATTTACTCTCGGTGTGCCACCCATCTATCATCCACCTCCCTTCTTCCACCACCCGTAATTCCACGCGCCACTCCTCCTCAGTTTGCTTCGCCCTTGCTGCCATAATCAATCAACGGTTTGTGCACACGCGCCCTGCATGTAACGCATAGGGAAAACTTAAAGATTTGAGGGCGTCGACGTAATTTCAATAATGCGTCAGAGCAAAGAAGCTGCACGATTGTTTTTCAAGTTACTTCACTCGTAACTACTTTAATATAGGATAACTATCCCCTGGAGCCCATTCCATGCACGGGAGCGCGCGACATTTCCATCAACGTTCTTCATGTTCCCATCCAACGGTGAATAAGCTCAGATGTAGGAAACTACAACGAGCGCTAGCATAGGAGATAATAACGGTTTAATTTATTATCCTTAGCCTGGCAAGAGTTTTCAAGAGGAAAGCGGCAAAGTTGAAGCAAGCAGATCACATATGCTTCATTTCTAAGCTCGCTCACAGCTCAGTTGCTTACTCGTGGTACTTACTGTCACTCTGTCTCTCTTTACATCATACACAATGTGTTTATATCTAGTTATTTATTTCTCTTATAAATTTCCCATCTCATAGTTGCACATTGATATCTTGTCTTTTTGGTTTTTAGGAATGTTAGATTTGGGGCTTATAGGTACAGCGATTGTGAGGTAAAGTAGCAGATCTGGTGAAAGTCGATCGTCATTTTGCTTCTTCAAACTTGCATTTTGTTTTTGTTTGCAGCTGTTTATTTCTCGTTTACCTTTCGCTATTTGTGCCAGATCTTTGCTTCTAGGGATGTCAAAATGATGCTTCTTTTGGCCATTGTTATTTGTTAATTGCAATGACTTTCGATTGAGCTTTTTCTGGAAACATTTATCTTTGCTGTAATTGGCATTGGAAAACATTTGGATTTGGGAGTCGTTAGGGAATTTCCAATTTATTGTATTGTTCATTACTGGATTTCTTATTGTATTTCACATGATTGTTTGATTATTTGCTGCGATGGCTGTTATTTGGTGCCCATAATGCCCATGAGACATGCCCTTTAAAACTTACTGCATCTGTTTCGGGCAATGTGCATCGTAATTTATGCTGTTGTCCTAATTTGGATGAGGAAATAGCTGTTAAAGGCTTGGATATTTGGAGTGAAATCTTCTTGATCTGAATTCTGTGGTGTTTGGGGGTCATGGTCCTAAGTTTTAACTGCTAAATTGTTGAATAACGCAGGCTCTGGTTTTCAAATTTTTGCTGGTCATTGTTCCTTCTTCTTGAGATATGGGAAAATCACCAGGAAAATGGATCAAGACTGTCCTTTTTGGAAAGAAATCTTCCAAATCTAATATGGCAAAAGGGAGGGAGGTAATACTAGGTGTTATGTTTTGCAACAAAAGCCTGCTTGTTCTTTTTTACTGATCTATCCAAGAATGTCAGTTCTTATGGTTATAGGAAATTGATATATTTCAGAGGAGGTTGTTATTGTACTCATGGCAAGTGTTTTGCCCATGCAGCATATGTGGAACATTGGAAATTTCTTTATGAGGTTATACTTTTTAGGATAGTTAGTTGTTAGTTGTATATTTGTCCTGGGGAGTTACTGTTCCTCTTGTGGTAATAGAGGTTTCCTTCCGAAGACAGTCCAGTTCCACCGGCTTCAAGACAGCTAGAACTTCTAATGTCACTGTGCCCCATCTCATCTCTTCCTTTATTATTTTACCCTTTTTGGCACCAACAGTTGCCTACTCGACAGTTGACTTCCTACCTTGAGATATGAGAATTACCATTATATATATCCTGATTTTTAATAATTTGATTTGTGTAGAAGTTTGGAAGTGAGAAAGATGTGGTTGCTGCAAAGGTATTGGAGGGTAATCTATCTTTAATTCCTCCTGTGGTCTCACAAGCAACCGCCAATGACAATGATAGAGCTGAAATATGCTTAGATTCACAGAACAAGGAAAACACAAATTCATCACATCACAGGGGAATTTTGTCACCAGGAAAACAGGAATCTGCACCTCATGATGAGCTTTCCAATCCTGAAAATCTAGAGCAAGAGAATGCTGCAACACTGGTACAAGCTGCATTTAGGGGTTACTTGGTATATCTTCTATTAATAGTAATCTTTTAACGTTCATTGAATATCTTATGCAAAAGCTGCATGCATGTGCTGAAAGTGCCTCAGACAGTAGACTTTTTCTTAATGCTAAGTTATATAATTATTATTCTTTGGAGGAACTACACTGATGTAAGTTAATTATGTGAAGGCTCGTCGGGCATTCAGAGCTCTTAAAGGCATAATCAGGCTGCAGGCACTTATCCGTGGTCATCTGGTTAGGAGACAAGCTGTTGCAACCTTGAGCTGCATGCTGGGAATTGTTAAGTTGCAGGCACTTGCTCGAGGAATAAAAGTTAGGACGTCTGATTTTGGACAGGAAATTCATAGGAAGAGCAGCCATGTGAAACCCCTGGTAATTTCTCATAGAACTGCACCAATTACTAATTACTTATCAACAAGGAGAGTAGTCCTCAAGTTTTACCTGCTAATATCAAAGAAGAGAGCCAAGACAGGCAAAGGAGATTAATTTAAGCCATTAACCTGTAAGCTTAGAAATTTAGGCAACACGGTCAAAGCCTCACAAAATGACAAGTTTTGCATTTGAGACAAATACTTCTATTGATCATTGGTTTTCTGGTCTTTGATTACAAACAAAACAAGTTAATAGCTTCCATTTTGCCTGCCAACTGGCTTTCCCTTTCATGTGTTCTTTTATCAGGATAAAAAATTAGCGCCTGCTAATGGAGTTGGTATGTCTTTCCGGATATCAAAGATGTCAGGGAATGCTTTCATTCACAAGGTAAGCAACTGAAGTATTCATGCAAAAAGGGCCTTTTTAAAGAGAAGTTGTTGCATGCTCTAAATCATGGTTTTAGTGAAAGATCGCAGAAAAATTGTTGATGAATTTTTATGTAGAAATCTAAACTTGGAGAAAGACGATTTGAAAATATAAATCAAGAGGAGCTTTAACTTGTCATGTTTTGGTTTCATGTGCTAATAACAATTATTTCTATATGCATCTCATAGGGGCACAATAGATGTCAAAGTTTAAGAGACAATTTCAACTCCTACTTGTTAGTGTATGCGACATAACTGGGTTCTGTAATCTTTCATGATCATATATTGGATATAAATATAAACCTCTGGTAGAGATATATATGGTTCCTACAAGTCATATCATCAATTAAGAAGTAGAACATTCGAATTACAACAGTTTCGATCTTTCTGCTTTGTTCCTCCAGCTTCTTGTATCATCACCTACTGTTATGCCCTTGCGGCTGTATTATGACCCTTCAGAGCCAAACTCAGTCCCAAGCTGGTTAGGGCGCTGGTCAGAAACCAATTTTTGGAAACCAGTTCCACATCCAAAGAAAGTTCCTCAGACAAAAAGTCAGCGAAAGCATGCTAATGGGCAATTGTTGGATTCTGAAACTGGTAGGCCAAAGCGCAGTGTTAGGAGGGTTCCTGCTGCAAATGTTGACAATATCTCTGTACTTGCCACTGTTGAATTTGAGAAACCTAAACGCAACTTCAGGAGAGTTTCAACACAGCCAGCTGAAGCAGTGCAGGAAAATCCACAAAGTGAGCTTGAAAAAGTAAAACGGAACCTGAGAAAGGTTCACAGTCCAACCATAGAAAACTATGTTCAGTCAGAGGTTGAAGTTGAGAAGCCAAAGCAAATCCTGGACAAGGCATTGCGCACTGCTGGTGATAATGTGTTGGGACAGAGCATTAATAATTCAGTTGAAAAGACAAAGAAAGAAACAATCATGGTAACCTGCAACCAGCCAGATTTTGTAGAAAACAAGGCAACTTTGAACGCTACTGATTTGCCAGATGTCCCAGCAACTCCAGAACCTGGAGAATTGAATGAGGCATCAGAATTACTGCATAGTGATGAAGTGTTTGTCGAGTCAAAGACTGCAACAGAGACAGGTGTTATAGATGAGAATAGTCCTCTGACAAATGGAGAGTCAGGTCTCAAGGAGGACTCAGTTAGTTATGACAACAACAAATCTGGAAGAAAAGGTTCTAGTCAACCAAAACAAGAATGTGCAGAGAATGGGTCGCATTGCAGTCCTTCAATCCCAAGCTATATGGCAGCAACTGAATCTGCAAAGGCAAAGCTGAGAGCACAAAGCTCCCCACGGGTTAGTCAAAATGGGGCTGAGAAAAACAACATTACCCGCCGTCATTCTCTACCATCTTCAGCTAATGGAAAAGTTAGTTCTCAGTCACCAAGGACACAGAGGGCAGCTAATTCAGCAACCAAATTAGGGAATAAAGGTGACAGGTCACTATTATCTTCAAGAGATGGAAATGGTAATACACAGATTTATGGTTAAAATTAGTGACCCTTGTCTCTGATGGAAATTCTTCAATTGTGCTTGACTTGCTCAGTTTTTAGTTAACAAATCATTTTCAATCATTAAATATATTAATTGGGGGTAGTTTTTCTTAGATTAGCCTGGCTTAACCTAGTTGAGAGTTGGACTTTTTCTATTTTCAACCTTGCCGTCTTCATTTTTTGATGTTCAGCTAAATATAGGCCCTTCAATGTTTACTGACTTGATAATGTCATTATCTTGGAAGAAATATACATATATTTACTGGGTCATCAGATGAAAATTGACAATTTTTGCTGTTTTAACTTTGCAGTGAAAGGAACTCAGGTGGAGTGGAGAAGATAAATATATCCAAGCATCGGGTAATGAGTCGGAATAAGGAGCTCCGATTGTAAGTTTATGTTTGTAAAAGTGGAATATGGTTTCCTGGTTGGATGAGTTATGTTTGTATTTACATCATAGGTTTTGAATTTTCGCCATGTTGCTGTACACTAAACTCTGTACTGTGTGTGGTTTCTGGCACGATTTCGGGCTGTTTATATGGGAATTCACCCTTCTTCCGCACTTTGTCCTTATTTTCGTGGTGTAGTTGTGACCTTACAATTATTTTAATCGGGGCTTGCTGGATTTTCTCTGTTGTATCAGAAATTTCAAAATATGTACACACCCTTCTCCCCACGCCGAATGCACCTATTAGGATTTAAATCCCACAAAGAAAGAGGTATTTCCAATCCGCCTTTCGTTTGGGCTTGGTGATACACTTTGTATTGAGTCTTTAATAGTAAATTGGTACATATTTTGATTGATGGGGTATCACCCATAATTTCATATTTTGATTAAGAAGGCATAGGAGTTGCTAGAAACTGAACCTGTTGTGGTCACAATACGTGGAGGTATGAAGCTAACGGGAGAATAAGAATGTGAGTTGGGTGTTGATTGAACGTTCATTTAGTACTAATGCTTTAGTGATAAACGTTAGGGGAAATGACATGGTGATGGGTTCAATTGCCCTTTGCTTTGGATGATGTGGTCTGTAACGATGAAAATGGTATTATGATATTTGAATGGAAGGGGTAAAGAATTGAAGTACTGAGTTGTCAGAGCAGTGAAATGTTGTCGGTTTAGGCGAATAAGGGAGATGTTGAATGATACATATATTATCGGCAATTTTTGTTAGATAGCCAATGGGAGGAATCGTTATCCGTGCTGGGAACTAGGCATAGTGATTAATAAAGAGGGAATGGAAGCGAAGGGGGCTATTGCCATATTGATGGAGGAATAGAAGGATATCTTTGCTGAACCATTGGGGTCTACCATTAGGGAGGAAAGTGGAAACATGATCATTGGATCATATTAAAGGAAGGTATTGAGATAATTAATCTAAGGCCATACGGATATGTGGGAGTGTAAAAATAAAGTTATAAAAGAATTGATTAAAGGTATGCTGGAATAAGGAATTATTCGTGAGAGTGTTTGTTGCTTTTCATTACTTACAGTTTTGGTGAAAAAGAAAAAAAAAAAAACAAGACAACTCGTGAAATAATAATTATAAGGCTTTAAATGGGTGAATTATGATGAAATGGATAAAAGAGTTGGTGGACGAGTTGGATTATTAAGTTAATTAGAGACGGGGATGGTTATCTCCAAATTCCTTTGTTTGGAGATATTTAAAAGACCATCTTCAAGATTCATGAAAGGTATTATGAAATTTTGGTTATACCTTTTGATTGAACTAATACTTCTATTACCGTCCAAAGTTCATCGAATTTAATTTTGACTTTTATTGGAGTGAATTTGTGTTGGCATTTTTTTAATAACATTTTGGTTTAGTTCTTCCTTAAGTAGCGTGTTTAACACCTTTGACAAGTTGAAAAAATTTAAATGCTCTTTCGGGGCCAAAAGAGTGGAGTACTTAGGTCACTTCATTTTAAACAAATAGTATTTCGATAGATTCTCAAAAAAATTTTGTAATGCAAAATTGGTTAGTTTAAGTGAATTTCAAGCAATTGGAGAATTGTTTTTTGTTTGATAGAATGCTATAAGCAATTTATTAAGGACTAAGGTCAACTAAATAATCCATTAACATCCTTTTTTTTGAAAAATACTTTCACGTGGCAGTAGGACGCTCATGATGCTTTCGATGGTCTCAAATCTGCATTAGTTTGTTCACTAATATTGGTTTTATCTAACTTTGATAAACCAATTAGTAAAGGACGCTGATACCGGTGGGGTGGCGTAGGGGCTATCTTGGTGCAAGATGGAAGCGTAATTGCTTGAGAGGAAAGATTTTTTTTTTTTGCAAACATATAGGCATGTGCCAACATATGAGAAGGAAATATTGGCTTTGGTGGTAGCCATTTATGGGAGGTAGACACACCTATGCAGCGGAATAAAAAGGAAATCACCAGGTGGAGAAAATCACATAAACTCCATAGTAAAATTAAAGAAAGGAACACTAAATTTTAAATGTAGTCTAAAATATCTCCACTATTTAAAATAATGGATATAACAAAATTTTTTCAAATAAAACTAGAGATAATATAACGAGATACTTAAGAGATTAAACTCTAGAAAATAAAAAGAGACTGGAGAAATATCTCACAAATAGAGTAACACTATGCCAAATTATTAGGCACAAAATTATAATCTATAATAATCTCAAAACCTGAGTCTTCGAATATTGCTGATAAAATATAAGCTAAATCGGATAACGGATAATTTTCGATTGAAAGCTTAATTAAAGATATATGTCTCTATAATTTTCTCTCCTTTCTTAGAGCTTGTATTGCTCTAAATACTTTGCTTGGGTGCTTAAAACTTTCCTCTTAATGCTTATTTATAGAAAAAAAAAGTCTACTTAAGCTTTCCTCCCTTTTCGATGTGCTATGTCCTTAATGGAGGGATTTTCAACAAATCTCCCCCTCCTGACATTTAGGATCATCATCATAGAGGAGAGAATCCTCCTTTTCCATATCAGTTGAAAGGACTTGCCATCCTTGCAATCAACATGCAGATTTCAAGCTTATCTCCTGGTAATGCCTTTGTTAACAAATCACACCATTTTCATCCGTGTGCATCTTCTCAAGTGTTAACAATTTGGAATTCAAGACATCTATGATCCAATGGTATCTTATCTTGAATGTTTTGATTTCGAATAGAGAGCTGGATTCTTACCAAGATGGATGACACTCTCATTGTCATAATACATGACATATCTATCTTGCTTCA
Source organism: Erythroxylum reticulatum (assembly GCA_025504915.1). NCBI lineage: Eukaryota > Viridiplantae > Streptophyta > Magnoliopsida > Malpighiales > Erythroxylaceae > Erythroxylum > Erythroxylum reticulatum. The sequence goes on along the minus strand of JANSVA010000007.1, from coordinate 25,907,385 downwards.
AGCCAAGCTCCTGGATGTATCTCTTCATTCACAATAACTCCTTACATGCTTCCGTTACTGTAATATATTCCACCTCGATAGTATGCAACACAGTAAACTTCAGCAATTTTGGATACCATGATATTGTTAGTAGTGTGCCCTAGGCCAATGGACACATGTGACTTTTATACTAACATTATGACTTATTAATAAGATATTATGAGGTATTATTTTATATATGCATGTATATGGTTTATGTAATGTGATTTACGTTCCATGAATAGTATTAGGCTTATGTCATCAAGTA
>JANSVA010000007.1:25878040-25892390 GCA_025504915.1 Erythroxylum reticulatum | reverse complement strand
GATTTTTAGTAGAATATAGAAAAGTTAGGCTTACTATGGGTTTTGGTGGCATTAAGCCTACCCATTCCCTAGTGCCATCATGATCCAAAAAGGCAGGTCGTATCAGATTGCTATGACTCGTATTATGTGGTTTGTTGTGTTGAGGTAAATTATGAAGATATTAAGAGATTTATTTATGAGTGCATAATATTTACACTATTAAACTACAGTTTACAATATCGGGCTTAGTGGGAGAATGTTAGAATGTGGCCTGATAATGGCCATATTCTATATATATATATATATATTAATATCGCTATTAATATAAAGGAAGAGTTTTATTTGGTTTATATCTCTTATTTAATAGCTGAATAAATCTCAACTATTTATTTTTGTCACCTGATGGATGTACCAGATTAAAAGTAATAGATATATAAATTAGTTGTCTTTTTACTAATTAGGGTTACATATTATTTTTCATTAAGTTTTTGTAGTTGTAAAAAGAGAGAAATCAAATTTAACGAAGAATCTAGCAAAGTTTTTTTTAATCTCTTTTCAATAATGGAATCTTTTGCATCATGTATAGAATATTACACTCTTATGATTTATAAAAGATGTTTATTCAAAATCCTAAAGTTATGAATGTCAATTTTGATTTATGTCATAAAGATAATGTTTTTACATAAAGTTGATGAGGAGTAAGGCATGGTTACAACTTAAAGTTGAAGGAAGATGATTGATTGATTTATTTTTGTCAATATTGAATTAATCGCAAGTGTATGATGTAGTTATAGCTAGCACAAGCAAGTACAGACGAAGACAGTGATTACTAGTAATTTTATCTAGCCTATGAATTGGATGTAGGTTTTTAATTAAGAAAATAAAACTCAAACAATTAAACTAAAATAGGAAACAATAATGAATGAAGAATAAAGAAAATCGCTTAGAAAACTCAATATCAAAGATTAGTGTTTAGGTGATGAATCCCTCTAAAAACCATTAAATAGTTAACCTTTTATCATGGAAGTATTTTCTTAACTATTGGACTGTGGAAATTCCTATATTTTGTTAATAACTCTCTTGAGAATACTAACAACTAATCCATAGGGTGATTTCTAATTAAAGTTCTTAGGATTGCATTATAGATTTATGAATTCCGCTATTAGGTTTGACCCTAATCTAAAGGATTTATGTTGACCTATCTCTAGGATTGCAATCATCTTTTTTCAATTATGGTAGATCTATTCATACAAAAGATTTCTCAATCTTAACATTATAAAATCAAATCATGTAATAATATTTCAGATCTATTAGAACATGTATAAAACACATAACTAAATCACAATAGATCAATCAAAACAATACATTAAATAAAAGAATTAGATGTAGATTGCATCGTGTTTTTATGGGTAGTTTAGTTTGTATTTAGTTGTTAATTTGATTGTTTAGTGTGTTTAGATTAGAATTGTGTTAGTTAGTAGATATTTGTGTTTTAAGCATTTTATGGGTTAGAGCATACTTTTGAGTTTCAATTTTATATATTTGAGGTGTCTTGATGAGTTTGTTAGTGTTTCAAGGAAAATACTAGAAAATAGAGAAGATTCAGAGAAGACCTGGGGAGCTAATTTAGGCCATGATTGTGGCTAGCAAGCCACAATCATGAAAAAAGTAGGTGTAAGGAGCCATGATTGTGGTAAAAGGCCAAAATTCTAGCCATGATCATGCCACTAATAGCCACAATTGTGGCCTACGTGCGGATAGAGAAGGGGATGCTTTCAGTTTTAAGTTTTCGAGGGGATTTTAGGACTTTTCAGACTGGAAAAGACCCTAGGGTTAGTCTAATTGGAAAAACTATATAAAGGAAAGATATGTAACCCTAAAGGGAGCTTCTACATTATGTTACTTTTGGAAAGTTAAAGAGAGAGAGAAAAAAAGAGCGAGAGAGAAGAAGAAGAGGAAGAAGAGGAAGAAGAAGTGGGTCCCAATGCTGCTGCTTCCCAGATTAGGTGGTCTCCTGATGCTGCTTCCTTCCTAGATTGTCTGATCCAAGTTCTATTTCCTTTCCATTTCATTTTAGTTCATTTAATTTATAAGATTGAAATGGATTGTATGATGATGGATTTTAGATTGATGACGATGTTCTAACTCTTCCTTAGGGATTTTACTTTGATTTAATGTTAATATATTTGATTTTGTGTTTGGTTGATTGGGTGTTATGATTAACTTCAATTTTTGAATATTTTAGTAACAAACTGAGAGGCGAGCTATATAAAAATGATTGGATTAGGTTAGTGAGAGTTAGGCGATCTAATAGACCATATAGTTAATCATCCCGATTTTTGTGCAAACAGAGATCCAGTTTGAGACCTAGTATTTTAGTAGAGAGGTTTCGATCTAATTTTAATTATGGGTCTTTTCTTAATTGAGAGATTGCAAATTCCATAATTTAATTAGGGTTAATGATTTAAGGCGCGAGATTATAACTCGAGAGAGAGTAATTCCCCCTATAATAGTTTAGAATCGACACCCCGATAACATATAATTGGCTAGGTTAGCATTGAGATAGATAGAATCCCCTCTCTTATAACTTGGTAATTTCTTTTAACTAATTTCCATTGTGACCTTTTGTGTTGCTCAATTTCAATTCTTATTTTATATTAATTTCTTGAGTTGGATTCTTGCAATCAAATTTCAGTATTTATATTTTGGTTTGATTTTTAATTTCACCTTATTGTTTCTTTGATCCTTAGACACCCTCGAATTAGATTAGTTCACCCTGCTTATGGGATTGACCCTTCAATTACTACAATTCACGAACTGTGCACTTATAGTATTTGAGGGCTATAATTGTAAAGGTCAACAAACACAATCAAGTTTTTGGTGCTATTGTTGGGGAGGAGTAGTGTTAGTTTAATTCTTTTAGTTTAAGGAATAAGAAATTAGGAAAAAAGGAAGGAAGTTTGGGTGTAAGTCACAGGCACATCTTTTGGACATCATAAGGCGAATATGAGGAATCAAGAAGGTTAAATGCCAAAAAGAAATGGAAAGAACAATGATGGAGGATATATATTATAGGGATTAAAGAACTCTTGTGGACTTTAATAAGACATAATTTAGTAGGAAAAATTATCATCCTTATATGAACATGTACACTGATTTCTATTTTTAATAATGTAAGGACTCCTATGAGATATTAAGACCTATTAGGATTTCAATAAGATGATTCCAATTCAAAGGATTCCAAGTTAGATAAAATCATAGATAAGCTCAAAAACATAGAAGAGACTCAGAAAAGAATGAAAGAGAAGTTTGAGAAAATAACGGAAGATCACGTCTCTTCTATTCACAACCTATAAGTTAAAAAAAAGTTTTGTAAGAACAATGTGAAAAACCATTTGCGTAACATGAAAGCAAATTCAATAGAGACATGTCTGGCTATCACACTTAGGAATAGGGTAGAGTTAGAAGAACCAATGAGAAATCAAGCTAAACCCTACCTTGTAGAAGATCGAGAAATGAAGAGAGAGGACAAAGAAAAGGATGAAACCCACCCCCTAAGCCCCCATATTATTCGTCAGATCTTGGTATACTATGCTTGAACATAAAAAAAGCTTTAGTAGATGTTTATGAAGAAAACACTATCCTTCAAATTAGTAATGACCAAGTGACATTCAACATGAATGATGTATTAAAGAATCCGAAGGAGGGTGACTCATTCAGGAGAATTGATGTATTTAAATCTTTAAAAGAGCAAAAGGAAAAAGAATAGATGAAAACAAACATCAAGTTTGAAGAAGTTATGAAAGTCTCTGTTCGTGATGCAAAAGAAAAAGAAGAAAAGGGGGTGACTAAGGCAAAGCAAGAATGGCTCACCCTTTTACCAAACAAATTGCTAGAATTAATAGAAGATTTAGAGAGTTTTGTTATTCCCTATTTTATTGACAGTTTGTTAGTGAAAAGGACATTTCTGAAATAATTGGTTTTCTCAAATTTATCAATATTGTCCTTCTAATCATTTTGTGATTTGAAGCTTACTTACAGGCTACAAAACTGAAATTGGGCATCATGGGTGGAAGCAAGCCACTCATAATTGATCCTGGATGAGTTTTAAAGGATGAAGGTTAAGCTAATGAGCATAACTTAGCACATTGCATAGTTAGATTTAAGTTGTTGTGTAGTTAGGTCTGTTTTAAATTCTAAAATAAGCTTTTAATGATATGGAATGGTTGGATTGTTAACTCTCTTATTCTTTTTGAGTCAATTATAAGAAAGGGAACCCAGCTTGGTGTCAAGCACATTGGGTCTCCATCTCTGACACCATCACTACCTTACTCACCTTGACAGTTTCGTGTTCTAACCTGTTGCTTTTCATTTTTAAAGTATTTTCTTCTTATGTTTTTCATATATTTTTCATATATTATGGTTCTTATTTCACTCCTTATATGTATTTGTGTGTCCTTCTCGCATTAAGGACAATGTGTTGTTCACGTGTGGTGAGGGTTGTGTGTTTTTAATTTGAATGTGAATTTTATATATTGTGTAATAGTTTGTTTAGGTCTGCATGCTTGTGTGAATGTTTCAATGGCTAGGAATTAACGAGATAGATTTAGCCTTAAACAAGTCTTCTAGTTTAAGAAAATTTATTAGCTTATAAAATTAGTGACTTAGGTTACTCTAGCTAAATATGCAGTTTAATTAGGATACGATGATAGTTTATTCACCTTAGGAAGTTGGCACATTCATTTATAATTTTAGGCCAATCGAATAAGTATCATTTCTAGTTTATTTTCATTAGAATGACAGAAAAATAGTAAGGTAGGTAATGTGTTAAAATTGTGTTTAAAAAATATAAAATTTAATTAAATAACTATTTTGCTAGCCTTCAGGCTATGAATAGAGCTAGTAGCTAGTTAAGAATATGATGTAGCTGAGTAACCGAATTGACATTCATCATTAAAGTGTGCCTTTGTGACAAAAGGCTATAATGACATTCCAACCAAGTCGCTTAATAACAAAATGACCCAGATGAGTAATCGGATTGACATTCATCATAAATGTTTGTCTCCTTGTAAAAAGGCTAGGTTCAAGTATATAAAAAGTAACAAAAAGAATGTTTGTCAAACAAAAACATACCAAACTTATGAGTAGTTTGACTTTTTATGAAAAATTCCTGAGGAAGAGTTATAAGTTTGATTGACCAAATACTCATCAATGTGTGTGTACAAATGATAGGGGTGAGTAAACTTGACATTTAGGTCTTAATTAATATGTATATTTAGTCCAGAGTACTTAGATGAGGATTTTGCAAGTTAATAAGTTAGAAATACTTGAAGGATTATGTTTAGAGTTAAATTCATTTCATGAAGTTTGATGCCATTGCCTCATTATTGCATTTGTTTATGTGTTAAGTTTACTTGTTTTGCATGGCTTGTTTTGTTATGTTTTTTATTTTGTTTAGTTAAGGACAAGGAAATGTTTAAGTATAGGGATGTTGATAGTTGTAGATTGCATTGTGTTTTCTTGGGTAGTTTAGTTTGTATTTAGTTGTTAAATTGATTGTTTAAGTATGGAGATGTTGATAGTTGTAGATTGCATTGTGTTTTTGTGGGTAGTTTAGTTTGTATTTAGTTGTTAAATTGATTGTTTAGTGCATGTTTAGGTTAAAATTGTGTTAGTTAGTAGGTATTTATGTTTTAAGAATTTTATGGGTTAGAGCATGCTTTTGAGCTTCAATTATATATCTTTGAGGTATCTTGATGAGTTTGCTAGTGTTTTAGGGCAAAGAGTGGAAAATGAAGAAGATTCGGAAAAGATTCTGGAGCTAACCTAGGGCGATGATCATGGCCAACAAGCCATGATCGTGATAGAAGAAGGTGCAAGGAGCCACAGTTATGGCATAATCTGTCATGATCATGACAAAAAGCCAAAATCCTGGCCATGATCATGCCACAATTGTGGACTCCGCGCGGATATACATGGAGATGCTTCCAATTTTAAGTTTTTGAAGGACATTTTAGACCTGAAGGGTTACCTTAATTGGACCCTAAAGGGAGCTTCTAAATTATGCCACTTTTGGAAAGTTCAAGAGAGAGAGAAAAGAAGAGAGAGAGAGAAGAAGAAGAGGAAGAAGAGGCGAGTCCTGATGTTGCTTCCTTCTTAGATTGTTTGATCCAAGTTCTATTTCCTTCCATTTCATTTTATTGATTTAATGTATAAGATTGAAATGAATTTTATGATTATGTGTTTTGGATTATTGATGATGGTCTAACTTTTCTTTAGGTATTTTACTTTGATTTAATGTTAATAGAGTCAATTTTGTGTTTTATTGGTTAAGAGTTGTGATTCACTTAGATTTTTGCATATTTCGGTAGCAAACTGAGAGGGTGAGCTATATAAAAATGATTAGATTGGGTTAAAGAGAGATAGGCGATCCAATATAACATGTAGCTAGTCATATCAATTTTTGTGCGGAGTGAGATCTCGTGTGAGACCCAGTAGTTTAGCAGAGAGATTTCGATCTAATTTTAATTATGGGTCTTTTGTTAATTGAGAGATTGCAAATTCCATAATTTAATTAGGGTTAATGACTTTGGGAGTAGGATTATAACTTGAGAGAGAGTAACTCTCCCTACAATAGTCTAGAATCAACATCCCAATAACACATAATTGGCTAGGTTAGGATTAATGATAGGTAGAATCCCCTATCTCATAACTTAGTAATTTCTCTTAACTAATTTCCATAGTGACTTTTTGTGTTGCTCAATTTCAATTTCAATTCTTGTTTTATGTTAATTTCTTGAGTTAAATTCCTGCAATCAAATTCCCGTGTTTATATTCTTGTTTCATTGTCAATTTCACCTTATTATTTCTCTAAGCCTCAGACACCCTAGAATTAGATTAGTTGACCCTCCATGTAGGATCGACCCTTCAGTTACTACAATTCTCGACCTGTGCACTTGCAGTATTTAAGGGCCATAATTGTAAAGCTCGACGAACATGATCAACACTAAAAATGCGTTTAGTTACACATAATAGAAATTGAAATCAAACATAAGCATGCAAAAAAAATAAATAGGAAACAAAGGGTTCATAATTTTAAATCTCCCTTATATTCTATAGAATCTTTTTACAAGTTTGGATTTGATGCAGTCTTTAGATCTCTTTTGATGGTAAGGTCATGATTTCCTTGTCTCTGGAACTTCATCATCGCCTCTCAATGTTTCTCATGTCTGGAATCTGCTCCAAAAGTCTACTCTCCTTATATTGCCTTTATTCACGTCCATTTATAATAAATTTTAAGGATTCTAGGTTATACACAATCTGGTACATAGTTGTGTATGCTAAAAAACTTAAAAAATTTACGATTTTACACGGCTTTGAGACTTGCACAGTATAGACACAACCATGTATCTCTAATCTACTTCAAATCTTCGCTTTTCATATGAATTCTTCTCCTTTTGGTCCATGAAAGTAATTATAACTTATAAATGCATTTGGAGCCAAATAAATACCAAATATGCAACAAAATTACAAAATATAAGGCAAAATATATCAAATATGGGTGTAAAAATATTGTCAAGTAGGCATCTATCAAACATCCCCACATTTAAGCTTTTACTTGTCTTTAAGCAAATCATAATCTAAATTGTTAACTTTACAAACATCAATCCTTTATTAATCTTAACATGTCCATTTGTACTATAAACCATCATGTCATATCAATCAAATTAATATATAAGTAGATTCATGTTATCCTAAACTAACTTCGCAAGTTAATAGTAATAATAATTATGTCAGTAATTACATTGAAATCAAAAGAATAAACCTTTACACCATCACCAAGATTTCGCTCAATGCACTTAAGTGTTTAGGGTGAAAAGTATCAAAATCTCAAATCGAAGCCTAGTAGATTTTTTATCATAGGCTTGCAATATTATCACAACTCCACCACATGCATGTAAACTAGAAACAAAAATAAAAAGGTCTTTATACGAGTTGTAATAGGGTTCAAGTATGGTATGATTGGGAAAGGAAAAAGGGTGATTTTGAAGGAAATTTACTAAAAGACATTACAGGAAACTAGTTCAAAATACACAGGTTCATTCATTGCAACTCCATTAGTACCATACATTTTTCTTCTTTTCTTTTTCTACACTCTTTTTTTAATTAAAATAATTTAAGCATGTACCACTAATACATAAATATTGAACCTTTCGAAAATTCAAGTTTCAAACAAGCAAATAATATAAATAACCTTTAGGGTTCAAAACAATGAAAAGGCTTGAAAGAAAAATAGGATAAAGGTTAATAATGTTATAATCAATGAAAAAGGCTAAGGCTCAAACTAGATTATTCTTAAGGGATAAAGTAAGGGTAAGGTTATTATCAAAGAAATAGGCTAAAACAGATTATTCAATCTAAGCGCCTTAATCATTTCAATGCTTTTAATTTAACAAATATTATCATAATATATAAAATAAAAGCAAGTTCTAGAATTATTCAACTACGTATGATAACACACATGAAAGAATACGAAAGCTTAAAATTTTGAAATTTGACTCTTAGGTAAGGATGGCAATGGGCCGGACTAAACACGAGAGGCTAGCTTTTTCATGCCCGACCCAAGTTATTATTATTTTATTAAGAAGGCAAAATGGCGTTATTTTGTTATTACTAGGGCTTGGGCCCTTTTTGCACCCCTACTCTTAAGTTCAAAAGCTCAAGAAAAAGAATGGTTATATGTGTGTAAAGAATATGCAATTTTTGTTCAAATTGACTATTTCAACTGAAATATGACTAAGAAAAGTAAGTCTATTCTAACTATCATCCTTTTGCAAACTAATGAAGTATTTATGGATAGATTTAAACTAAATCAAGGTGTTAGTTTATAAAATTTAATAAAAAAGATTATAATAAGCTTATGAAAATCATTAAATCATTATCTCCTTTCCCACACTTAAATTATACATTGTTTTTAATGTACATATTATAAGCATATTAAAATCAAAAGTGAGAAAGGTAAGTTGGCATTATCTTGAATACGACAATTTCTGATTTTTAGACTTTTCATCCAATATGGACTATCATCCTTGAAAGATATAAAGAAAAATGGCTAAAAAATAAAATGAAACAAAAATAACATAAATATTAAGAAACAAAAATACCATTAACTAAAATGATAGATAAAATAAAATAAAAATGACAAGAAAATAAGAAATATACATAATTAATAAAGTAAAAGAAAGAGTATACAGAAATTAAGCATCTCTCTTGCGATGTGATCTAGGTTGGTCTGATGAAGGAGGGTCCTTGGGTTAATGATCTTGATGAAGTGGAAAAGTTGCTGAGGAAATACCCTCTCCAGATGTTGGAGGTTGGAAATCAATGCCCTAATAGCTCGCCATTATCCATATTAGCTCTCCCATCCATCTAACTATAGTCTCCTCCCTTTCTATCTGATCAACCAAAGTCTAGATACATCCTACTTGCTCAATACACTCTGCTTGCTATTGTCGAAGAGTCTTTCAAGTACCTAGAAGTTGAGCTACCCATCTTTTCAATAGTTCCATCTTTAACTGATCTGGATGTGGTATCCTAGCTCTAGGAGCTCTCAGACTATTCAGATCTGATGTTACACCTCCTGTCTCGAGTGGCAGTTATTGTGGTTATGATGGCTGCTCTGTAGTATTTTGCTCCACTCTATCTCCATTCTCCATTGTTGGCTCATCAGGCTCCCCAGTTAGTTTATATACGTTGCCTGTGGGTCCTTGAGGTCTGAGTATCATATGCATGTGCTTCATCATTGTCAAATTAAGTGCCATCATGGTACTCATCTACTGCATCGGTGGTATTCGATCAAATAAGCCCATTCTTCGTGCTAGTTTAGTCATATAAGGCTTGATACAGATTATACTGACCTTTTTGTCTTCACTCTAATGCCTAATGAACTTGGCAAGTGCATGCCTCAAGTGATTTGACATCCTCTCACTTATGCTTTACAAGTACTACATATCCAAGTTCTTGATAACTCCCTAACTATCACCTTGATCGCTCAATATATGACTTAAAATACTGTGAATGCATATGAGAATAAGATGTCGCAGTGTAGACACCTTGGATTTGCTTGTGTCATAGTCATTATCTTTGTTGATCGTACGTCGAAAGTATCGAGGAGACAATCCATACTCAAAGTCTATCTGTTGTGCCATGTATTCTACCCTCCCTATGAAGTCTTGGTCATAAAGATCCATTATGATGGAAAATTCTAAATAGCTCATCCCAAATCTATTTCCCATCATCTAGAATTGGATCGTGTTAGGTCGATCCCTATCATAGCTACCTCTCTTCATAAAGAATGTGAAGAGCATCTCTAGTGTAAACTCCCTTTGGGGAGGTTCCACAATCTCAAAAAGTCAGGACCACATGTTAATGTCAACAAGGTCCCAAACTTGTTAGGCTAAGCCAACTTGCTCTAGTACCTCCCAGTTGATGAATCTGTTGGTATTGTTCCTCCTGGGCCTTCATATTGAACAACAACATTCGTGGCTACTCTAGGGGCTGGACTGTGTTTGAGGATCCTTCTCCTCCTTGTCGCTTCCTGAGGGTCTCCTTTTCTCGCCAAGATCTTCTCATTATGCCTGCAACTTTAAATAAGCCTGAGAGAATTTTCATATAGATTAGTTGTCTATCACTTTCCCATACTTAAAGTTTATTGTGCTTACTAAATAATTCATTGTGAAAATAAAATAAAAATGAAAACTAAAACTTATAAATGAAAAAAAGAAATTAAAACAATTAATTAAACGAGTAAATTGGTAAATAAAAAAGAATAAATGAAATGAACAATAAACTAACAAACTAATTAATCACAAATTTAAGATTAAAAATATTATAACTAACAAGTTAAATTTACTCTAATTGTTTAATTATAAATTTAACCTATATTTGAAATTAAAAACCCTAATTTAACAGTTAACAAAATTGATGAAATTAAACATTAAATTCATGTAAAACACAAAAATAACATGCAATTAAACATAAACCCATTGTTAATTAACATTGAAAACAACTAATTAAAATAAATTTACGCAAAAATATCACAATTAAGTACTTAGTGAGCCAAAAATGCACAATTTCACATTTGAAGTTGAATTTTAACCCAATTCACATACAATTACACAAATTGAATAATAAAAGCTGTTGAGTAAGACTTAAATTCAACTATTAAACCATATTTAAGCATAAAATCACATAATTCACTTAAAGCTCCAAATTCTCCATTCTAAAGTTTTAAGGTAAAAATTTCTAAAATAATGTGAAACATCCAATTAGACGTGCATAAACAAGTGAAATGGACAAAGTTACATACTTGAGCGTCGTTAAATTGGATGGAAAATGTGAAAAATTGGAAGGAGAAATGAGGGGGGGGGGGGGGTGATAGTGTGGAGTGAGATATAAAGAGAGAGAGTGAAAAATTTGGAAAGGTTATGGCCTTTTAAGAAGGATCGTGGACTTACATGGTCTAATATATGATCTTGTATCTGACCATATAAGTAAAAAAAATTGAGCTTTTTTTATGGAGTTACATATTTTGTTACATTAGTGTGTATAAAATCGTTTAAGGTACACTAGTGTGTTTAGAGAACATAAAAACATGTGCAACTTCAACAATATATGAACAAAAAACCTTTAACTTGCATAACTTGACACCATAATCATGTAGAATCTTATGAAGATAATTAATGTTCTAAACCTAAAGCACATCAAAACTTAAATAAATCTTATTCTAACATGAAAGTAAGAGTGAAATAACAAAGAATATAAAATAAACCTAAATTAATTCATAGGTTGCCTCTCATGGAGTGCTTGTTTAACATTATTAACTAGGAGTATAGTACATGGTTACCCTCATCCTGGGTCTATGATCAGTGGCTTACTTCCACTCGCTTCTTTGTATAACATTTTTATAGCTTGTAAGTAAGACACATGTTATAAGATAATAATGAGGGCATAACTGATTAGATTAATAACACCAATAGACTCCATTAGTGCCCCTTTTAAATAATGAACTGTTAAAAAAATAGGGAATAAAAAATCTCCTTGAATCGTTAGTTAACGTAAGCATTTTGTCTTAGAGGAAGCGGGAACCCTCTGTACTTAAAGTGGCTAACAATGCCTTATCAGTAGTTTCTTTATTACGTTCCTTCGCCAGTTCTTCTTTAACCACCTCTATCCACTCTTCTTCTTCTTCTTCTTCCTAGACAAAGGTTTCTTGATAATCATCTTCAGTTAACTCTTGCCACTTCTCAACTTCCTCTTCTTATATAGAGACTTCTTCTTCTGGAAGCTCATTCCCATTCCCAATGGTGATTGGTATTATATATTTTTACAGATCTATTTTAGTAGTCTAGGCAAACTCCCTTGTAGTTCGTCAGATGATATCTCTATTAGCTGGTTGATTCGATTCACCATATTCTATATATGATCCTCTATTTTTTGATGCCTTATGTTTGATTCTTGAATATAATTGGCCATCATATATTTCAAAACAACAACTACCTCCTCGCTTTCTTGAAATGTATCTTCATTCATGAAATCGACTGTTATCTCTTCTTCACTTTGAGATATAAGGCAGCTCAGATAGTATGAGATATTATGCTCATCATACCTACGTGAAGAAAATCTCACCTCAAATTCACATCAGCTAGTTACATGCTTAGTAATGGATTCTATTATTTTATCTATAATACGTTCGTATTGCTGCTCTTATTGTACATATTCGGTTGGAGTATAGGCATTCCATCCATTTGCATAAGGATTGTTCCACTATGAATTATACATATTCTCATATGATGCACCTTGAAGTTGGTTGTACATGCTTGGATGCTCCTACATGTAGGTTGGTGCCTGACATTCATTATTGTAATTGTTACTCCCACAAATGTCGCTACATGGCATGGATATCGGTTGAGCTTCCAAAAATATGTGAGGAGATAACTCTTTCTGATATGGTGATGTTATATATTGTAAAGATACATCATAGCTCTCATAAGATTATTGTCTGCCCATCCTTCCATTATGAATTGTGGTAATGATGTTAAACATTAATCCCTAAAACAAACCACAAATACACCATCAAAGTATTGAAATTCAAAAGATAAATAAATGAACAAACCATAAATATAATAAAACACAATAAAAATAAAATAAATACAAAAATAATGGTTAGAGTAAAAATATTCAGGTGTTCCTCATATTACTGTCCCTAAAAACCACGTCGAAAACTTGGTTTATTGATTTTATTTATCAATATTGAATTAACTACAAGTGTATAGCGTAGCTGTGGTTAACACAGGCAAGTACAGGTCAATCCCATGAAGACAGTGATTACTTTTAATTACCTTTCTCCTATTATCTAGCCTACGAATTCGATGTTGGTTTTTAATGAAGAAAATAAAACTTAAACAATTAAGCTAAAATAGGAAACAATAATGAATGAAGAACAAAGAAAATCACCTATAAAACTCATTATCAAATATTAGTGTCTAGGGGATGAATATCCCTAACAACTATTAAATAGTTAACCTTTTAATGTGCAATTGTTTTATTGACTATTGGACCGTGAAAATTCCTATCTTATGTTAATAAATCTCTCAGGACTACTAACAACTAATCTATAAGGTGATTAATTGAAATCTTTCTAGATAAAGTTTCTAGGATTGAATTATCTATTTATGGGTTCCACTATTAGGTTTGACCTTGATCCACGGGATTTATGTCAACCTATCTCTAGTTTGAAGTAAACTCCTTTCAATTATGGTAGATCTATTCATAAAAAGGATTTCTCAATCTCAGTGTTAGAAAATCCAATCATGTACTAATATTTTAGATCTATTAGAACATGCATGAAACACATAATTAAATCACAATAAATCAATCAAAACAATTGTATTGAATAAAAGAATCAAAATATATTGTAGTGCAAACTAGGTTTCATCACACCTAGACACTAAAAATTTTAGTTACATATTATAAAATGAAATCAAACATAAATGTTGGGACTCGATCTCGGGACCGGACCCCAACCTGAAAAATAGAAAACGGGTTTACAGACGTGAAACAAAGGATGGATTACAAAGCCAAACGAATCGAAAGTGGACCTAAACAAATGCAAAACGGAAAACGAATCGGAAATTATAAGAATCAAAAGCGAATCGAGTCGGAAGATCGGATAACAAAATGCTGAACAAAAGCGAAAGTATTGAAGCAAAACGAAACAAATTAAAAGCGAAACAAATGGCCCCTAATTCGAAGCAATCAAACAGATCAATCAAATCATAGAGCGGAAACACATCAAAAGCGGATCCGACAT
>JANSVA010000007.1:25856111-25877940 GCA_025504915.1 Erythroxylum reticulatum | reverse complement strand
TTTGTTCCTATAGCCCTTTATCCGTAACTATTGATAAATTTAACAATGCAAATTACTGTTACATTTCAGGTAGTTTTGCTTTAGAGTTCAAAAGATCCTTTAGTTGTGGTGTCATTTCCAGTGTTGCAATATCTAGAGGTAATTTTTTAGCTTTAAAATTCTTAAGTTGTTTGCACATTATATAGTGTTTTGGATGCTTTTAGGTCAAGTATTCATAATTTGAAATCTTTAACTATATGATGGGGCTTTGTTACACTAGCTATTCAAACGCTTTTGAATTGAGTTAATGAAAGTTTACAATTAGAGAATGAGAGCCTCCTTATTATTATAGGATCGCTAGATGTTTAAATGGAAGTTGTTTATGTTTCAAGCCTTGTTTAATGCTATCAACTCCTCAACTACATTGGACCATGTAAAGATGTAAAAGCCACTTCTGTTAGGATTATAGCTCGAAACTTATATGGTTTTGAAATGCTTAAAGGAGTTGATGAGCATTTTTTGTTGTTTCATAGAGTAATAATAGATCATCTCCAGAGGAAAGAATAAAGATGTCTTTTTACATTTGTAATGGAATTAAAAGAAATGTTATTTGGAGATTTTATACCGATGAGTCTGGTAAGTATTTTTATATTCAGGCAAAATAAGTAAGGGTATAAGGGATCCCCCTACCTAAGCCCCTAAGCAACTCTAGACATATTTATAGGTTATCTATTAACTATAATGAAAAATGAAGTTGTGGACACATATTACATAACCTAGGTGATGAACTTTCCAAAGAAACCTAGTGCATCCATTAAGTTGAAAATGAAGTTCCATTTTAAAGAGTAAAAAACTTTATTAAATTCAATCTTCAAAATATAACCCCTTATTTCTTTCCTTTTATGATTGCTTTTGAACAATTATTGAGTAATCCAAACGTTATCACATATGATCCTTCCTTACATCTAATCTCCTTGACAAGGGTTAACACTCTCCTTGAGAACATCTTTTAGCCTTAAAACTAAAATTTTTAAGATCACCTTATACGTCATATTGCAACATGAAATGGATATATAATCATGAAGGAAAGATGGGTTATGGACTATAGGAATTAGACAGATGTATGCTTTATTAAGTTCTTTAATGAAATTCCCATTATTGAAGAATTATAAGATAAAATTCTAATCACATAAGATTAAAAGATTAAAACTGCATGTATGAATAAGAGTATATGATATTATACAAGAATAATATCACGTACTCTTAAAATCAGTTAAGAATAATATCAGTTGAGAACATCAGTTGAGATGTGATAATATTTGCTACATTAACTTAATAAGAGTATGTGATATTATATAATAATAATATCAGTTAAGAACATCTTTAAAACAACCTAGAAACAAACAAATGTGAGAACTTCAAATGAAATGTTTATATATGTCTATGATATCATCACATCTAAAATAAGAATTAAAGTCTCTGAAGAATTTTATCTTGAAAACTTATTTGCTGTGTTTTACACTTTTATGCCAAACAAGAGAGCTAATGTTTTTCTTCCTTTTTCCAATCCTAAAAGTCCTTCAAAGTTGCATATTTGTTGAAAGTAATAAAGAAATATCAAAAGTTAGGGAATGCCTAAACATGAAGAGATCCTGAACAAAAATAAGCTTGCTACCTCTAAACAGATTGTGGATATAATTGAAAGTAATAAAGAAATATCAAAAGTTAGGGAATGCCTAAAGATGAAGAGATCCTGAACAAAAATAAGCTTGCTACCTCTAAACAGATTATGGATACAAGCTTCTTACCTTCAAATTCCTTGAACTGACTAATTGTATTCTCATCAATAGCATCAACCATGTGGAGGACTTCATAACCCTTCTTCTTCAACTTCTGAAGGAACTTATCTATAGTGTGCAATGTATAAGTTATCTTTATCTTCTTTCCTACATCATATAAACCAGGAATCATACGTTTTCTCAATGCCCCTTCACTAGCCCTATATAGAATTCTATCTAAAACCTATCTATAGAGCTATAGAAATCCCTGATATAACAAAACACCATTCTTTAGGACCTTTACGTCAATTGATATACGATGGTTAATAAAAGCAGAGTTCTAAGATTTAATCTTCCTTAAAAGATAGAACTGCTACTGCTTGATGATGGTGGAGATATTATTAAAGACCCTGAAGCTATTTTAGATACTAGGTGAGTTAAAAAGGGTCAAATTTTGTGTTGAAAATCTTAGTATAGTATAGGAAGCTTTCAAAAGAAGATGTTATGTGAGAAAATACACAAGAGTTGCAGGAACAGGTTTATCAACTTGAGTAAATCTTTAGGACAAAGTTCTTTTAGTGCAGTACCTAAATTAAATATGAACATGTATATTGTAGAAGAACATCATGTGGAGTATGCAAGATTACAGATTTGCAGATCATAACTTAAAACTAATAATATTTTTTACTTGATTCAACATAAGTTGTCATTTGAGTCTACATAGGATTCGATCAAGATAAAGCTCTCCCAACAAACTAGTTGCAACCGTACCCAATTTGTTATGAAATTCCCCCAACATTATGATGGTTAGCTCGTTGAATTAGAATAAAAACTAAAAGTGGAAATATACCACCTCTAGGGTTGGATTCTTCATACTCTTCTTGCTTGGGAAGAGTTTCATTAAGGCATACTTGTATTGTCTCTTTACTTTTGTTCCTTTGTTCCTTCTTAGCATTCGACTCCAATATCTAGTAGAAATTGAAAGAGGATAGAATGGCTTGTTATTAACTTGGTTTCAGGCTATTTGTCTATAACTACGCAATGTTGGATGGATTTTATAGAAGGATATATTTAAATGGAATTAAGCACTATTGATGAAGATCTAACTTAACACAACTTAAAGAGAGACTGTCTGGTAGAGAAACTCCTGAAGAGTATCACAAGACATGCTTGTGTCTATACCTAGGAAACTTATACGATAGATTCATAACTTAGGGTACATGTGTATCAAAGCTCTAGATTAACTTAATACAACAGCCCATATTATAATTATTGGATATTGTACTATATCCAATAGTTTATGAATGTTTTTAGAGAAGGTAATATGTGAATTAATTGGTCATTGATGGTGGATGAAATGATGTCAATCTCTTCACTATTATAGATTAACAAAATCCTTCTGCTGGCATGAAAATCTTGGTTAAAAGTAGACCTAGAGCTATTAGGAAAAAAAGAGAAGAGGTTATTGAAGTTTTAACCTTAGGCTTCATTTAGGATTGGAGCTTTAAATCCATATCTGTTAGATAAAAGGTGGAAATGTTGTTCAGTTATTGTATAGATTTATTTGTGAGTCTGTCTTAAAGATGAGTTCTAGAAATTTATTTAGTGATGAAGACGATAGACTTGAATTATAAAGGAATTAATCTTAGATATTCTTCACTGTCATTGCAAGCTGGATTCTAATGAGAATATTTTCTTGACCCAAATCTATTGTATTATTATCACAAGTTAGATTTCGTATGGAACATGAAATAAGAATAATGGTCTTGAGACAAGAAACTAATACTTATACGACACACATTTCAATTAATAACTTATAAGAATGAAAACATTCTTAATTTATGAGATGTTTAGTGGCAGAGAAGTTTTGAGTTGTTTGAGTAACTATGTCTCATATTGTTAAGAAACATCTTGCATATTCCTTGTTTTTCAATAATATACTTGTCTTTTATGACTACATATTTATATTTTTTTCCTACTTAATACTATATGAGAGTTTAAGTGACCTAGATCACCTAGTTGTCTTTCAGTACATTCTTGTTATCTTTTTATGCTAAAGTTCCCTAGCATTTTCCTTTTTTATATATATATAGTGGCTCATCAAGTAAGGAAGGTTCTATTTTCAAGTTTAGTAGTGAGTTTAGTATCAATTCGTAGTTAGTTAGACATAAGCTAGTAGTTGTAAACAATGAGAAGCATGATATGAACTTTGAATGATCAAATGCTCTTAAGTATATCTTTAGCATTATAGAAGACTTTGACGCTGAAAAGTATTACTTCAGGTTTAGGGTGGATTTATATTATATAAGGTTAGAGTTTATCGTCCCTTGTCTATAAGAATTAGAAAACTAAATGCCCATGAACGAGCATGCTTTTGTAGGCCTAGTAAGATAAGAGTTTGTCATTATAACTTTATGTATAGACTTAGGTTGACTTTTAATTACTTTTGTGTCAAATTACTTGATGTTTCATCCAATCATAGAATTATTGAGATTCTTACATTTAAGTAGTAGAAGAAGAAACATTCTTCTTTCTAGCAAATCTTCACTCTAAAATAGTTTTTAAATCTGCTTCAATGACAGTATCTATTGCAGTGCTTGTGTTATAATTCCCAATTCATATTTATAAGCTATGATTGAGATATCCTTTGTAACATAAGTACTTACAAATTTGGTACATCCAAATTTATTCATGAATTCATATTAATCAATACACTGTTGTAACTTGTTTTGCAAATATATAATTTCAGTAGACATCTTCATAAACATTGAAAGGAATTGCAGATATATTTCGATGATCTTCTATACTTTAGATTTAGAGATTTGTAATAATTCATAGATAGCAATGGTTTGATGTAGACTATTTTAACACCTTATAGGAAGACTTGATTTATGGTAAACTTAAATTTATTTGTTTGATTTTAAAATGTTTCTAAACTTAATAATTGAGTTGTGTAAATCTAAAGTTTTGGCATTTGTTCCAGTAGTACTATAATTGAAATTTCAGTGAGCTTTATATTAAAGACCATATCATAATAGTTAAAAAGCACATACCAAATATTATATTGCACATACCTAATGAGCACTTGAAATGCTTTGTTAATATAGTTGCATCATTATTGAATTGGTGGTTATCCACTTTAGTAAGTTATTTTATTGACAAAAGGTCTTTGTTTCTCCAATTTCAGGCATGGACTAAGGTAAGATTGAAAAAATATGGCCTAAGAAAACCCTTACAATTAAAGACGATGATTTTTATTTAAAATCAATAATGACCTTTTATGATGAAAATTCTATAGCAAAGTCCTTTTAAATGGAAAGCCTTTATTACTTTAAAGATGAAAGTCGAGTATGTCACTTGATAAACAAAGCTTGAAACAAATCTCCATTTGGGTTTACTTCTATATATTCCTTTAGAATATTAGTCAACTATAGGGTTAAGTTATTTTACTTTTACTATAGACAACCAATTTATCTAGTTGAAAATACAACAAAGTTTAGGCAAATAGTTTATGCATAAGTTTATTTGAAGGTAGAATGGTAGATACATCTTCCTAAAACTCTAATGAACAAAAGATTGGATAAGGAAGAATAACTTATTGACTTATAAATTCCATTTAGTTATCAATATAAATATGTCAACAAAAACTGAAAGAAAGTTTGGATTATTAAACTTTTACTAGTATATTCTAAAAATATAAGCTCTGAGTATGCCTATTTGTGTTTATTAAACTTTTACTAGTATCTCAACAAGTTCTATAGTTCTACTTACATTCCTCAATGGACTCAAAAATCTTGACTATCATATCCCAGTACATGCCATTTGATAGCATCACAAAAATGAAGTTCCAAGAGAATCCTAACCATTACTACAAGGCTTAGATACCATATGAGTTGATAAACAAACTTTCTTACATTGATTGTCCAACTTCGATATCCAATGTGTTTATCATATGAATTTGTGAAGTTTCACCATTTGTAGAAACAAGACCTAAAGCTTTGCTTTGAAGGGATTATTTGTGATCCTACTACTTAGTACATTTCCTTATAAATGGCAGCTCTTATACTAAAAATAGAGAGGTTCACTTCAGCCCTCCTGCATATACCCTTATTCAATAAGAACGATGGGATTGCATACAGGAAAAAAGTTCAGTTTCTTCTTTCCTTTTCTTTGTAGGCATTAGATAAGTTTATACTCTTTCTTTTTTGGAAGTGTAGATGACTTACCCATAAGATGTAAACTGTAGCTTGGAGGAGCAGTATGAATAAAACAACAAAAGGGATATATGAGATTTTTTTTCAAAAAGTAATTGATTTTATTGAGTAAAATATATACAGTCTGGAGGTACAAATGATTTAGATTAGTCGAAAAGATCTAGGTTACAAAATATTATGGTTCCTATTAATCATCTTCATCGTGGTATCTAAGGGAGACTTAAGAAAAACGACAAACTAGTATTACTTTAATCCTCATCTTCTCTCATACTAGTAGACAAGTTTACTATTTTTCCTTTTGATAACCTGACCAATCTGTAATAAATAAAAATGTCCTGAAGAACCATCTCTATGCTTCTATTTTTTGGTTTAAAAATTCTGCAATTTATCTCTTTCCAAATGGATTTATAAACATTTTCAACTTAATGCCACCTCAGTTGTCATAAGATCCTGTAATTTCGATTCACTGCCCTTTTAGTTGCTAATCATCACGTTAGTCTCTTACAAGAAAGGCACATAGTGACATAGGACTTACAGATGAGTACTATAAATTGAAAATAGGGGCTGTTGCAACTTTGAATTGAGAGTAAAAATAAAAAGTACAATGAAAGTAAATGAAACATTTAGGAATTGAAACAAACACATAAATCAAACTAATAGGTTTCTAGAAGTCACTTGTAGTGTTTAGGAATTTAATTCTTCAACATTAAGCTTGAATCTTTCTTGGTAATTATTTGTTTTCTCAATAAACTTTATCTTAAGAAACATTTTCTTGTTGTCTTTTAAGTGAAGAGTCAAATGCATTTGGTTTTGAATAACTTCTTCTCATTATTGAATTGCTGATAAATGACTACAAACAATTCCATTATTGACCCGACTTGCTTTGTTAACTATTTGATTCTTTAGTCTATAGTGTGAATTAACCATTGTTTTTTTCATTTTGATAAAAGTTAACTTTTTCCCTTTACTCAACACTCAACCAAGTGTCAGTAGAAAAGCATGATGAGCTTATATAACGAGATTTGGATTTATGTTTATTTGCATAGAACATTGATTGTCCCTCACCGAAAGAGATCTTAACCTTCCTTCTTTGGGGATCCTAACAAAACCTTTCATGACCACTATCATGAATTTAGTCATAATTTAATCAGATCCAATTGCCATCCGAGCCTTCAACTACTATAACTACTATACTTTGTTGGATTTGAACTTATTGATTGGGAAAGAGAAACAAGAATTCTGAATCATTTATTGAAAGCATGTCATTTTTTGCTATTTTCTTTAAATATGGTTAATGCATATTACTTTGAAATCTAATGTCAAATTGAATACAGGTGATTCACATGGGACCTAGTCTACCCAAGAAGAAGAATAATGTTACACTAAGCAGCTTAATACCGTCACAACTGCAGTCGTGGTACTATCAGCTTTTTGGAAGCGTAGCTAATGATCCATCTGCTTGTACACAGCCACAAGATCAGACACTTGCACCTTGTGAGCCTACTCCAACACCAAGAGATTTCACATCTATGCCTATTACTCATCCTAGAGATAAGTATGAACAAATTTTGAATATGCAATGCAATATAAGTTCTCCATCCACTTCTCAAGAGATGCCTCCAGCTTCTGATTATCAGATACCAGTAAATCAGACTATTATTCCCACTGTGGGTTCTTCTTCTGCAAGCACTACAGGTTTGATCTTTCACATGACATTGGTGAAATTTATTAAGTTTAATTATTTTGCTTATCTAACCAATTAAGAATATGTTATATGCTAATTATAAATTATTACTTTACTATTTTAGGATCCACGACTGATCCAAAAAAACAAGGGTTTTCACAAAAGGACACGGATTGGCAAAGATTAACAAGGCGATAGGTAAGAGATTAGAGATAGAGATCTCCCTTGCTGAAGGATGACCAACCAACTCCGTATAATCTGCCAAATTATCGAGTGAGATTGGTATGGTATCCCGAACTTCCTTACTTGTAAGAACAAAATGGAAAAACATTACTATAAGGAGTTGGACATTGCATTTGATAAGTTAGACGTAAGTATTATAAACCTATCTAATTTGTATGTGTTTTCCATATACCTAAAGCTTTGACCAATAATTTATACTTTCTTGTAGCAAAAGTTAGAAGTCAAGGGATTGAGGACTAATAACGAAGTACATGCTGCTATGTAGAAGTTTCTTGTTTTAAGATCTAAAGATCAAAGATATAGTTTTAAAAAGCATTTTACCAAACACGGAAAGGATGTTAATCCGCATAATGTCACAATGGTAGAGTGGATGGATTTATGCAAATATTGGGAGCAATTAGCTACAAAAGTTAGTTTATTTGATCAAAAAACTTAATTTCACTACTTTTTGACAACTGATTATATTTTAGTATTTATGAATTGTGATTTATAGATGTTATAATAGATTTTGATAAGTGTAAGATTAGGAAAAAGGTCAAAAAGCAAAATTGGCTAGGGGTCAAGTCAAATGTCGACCAGACTCCGACTCTAAGGCCTTTGTAGCGATACGACATGAGATTGTGAGTTATTATCTTTTGAATTATATTTTTCTTTGATTGACATATCAAAATTTATAATAAATATTACTAGTATATTTCTATACAATAGAGTGACAGAGATGGAAAAAAGTGTGACCGGATGAAGCTATGGTATAACACTCATTATGATGAAAGTAAAGGTCAATGGATAACTACCGAATGCAAAGAAAAATAGGTGAGTACATAGTTCATTTACAAATATTTCTTAAATGAGACTGTGTATATAATTAATTCTTACTTTTTCAAGACTTAATGTGTCCCAAATTGACACCTTCAATAGAACAAGTTCATCCGATGACAGTAGATGATGTATGCGACAAAGTCTTGGGCATTAGATCATATTACGTTGTTGGCATGGAAATGGGGCCTCGACCACAATGAAAAACTTCGGTCAGAAAGAGACTTCGAGATGAATTAAAGGAGTCGAAGAAGGTTAATAAGGGGTTATAGTCTAAAGTAGATGCATTGATCAAAAAATTTGAAGAAATGCAGGATAAATTAACTACCGAAGTTGAATAACAAAAAAAGGTCTTGGAACTTTTATGTGCTAAATATAATATTCGTTTAGATTAGATAAGTACTCATATTAATATTTTAAACACTTATAACATATTGTTTATATTAATTACTATATTATGACATATTTGGGAATTGCAATTAAATAATAAATTGTCTGCATGTATTAAATTCTTATTATACATGATTAATCATTCGCAAATTAATGATATACTTAACAAATTGAAGAATTATTAAATAAGTAAATTTCATAAATAATATTAAATAGTTATTAAATAAATAAGAATTAAAATTTGTTTTTAAAAATAATTATTAAATTAGAATAATAATTAAATTAAAATTATTTTTGGACTATTGAAACAAAATAAAAGAAAAAATAATTATTAAAATTAAAAATCATTTTCAGATTTAAAGAAAAAATAAATAATATTTATAATTGAATAATTATTAAACTAAATTTTTTTTCAAATAAATAAAAAAGAAAAAAATTCAAATTAAATTTTAATAATTATCAAATTTTATTTTATTTTTTAATGAATAAAAAAATTAATTATTTAAAATTGAAAATTAATTAAAATAAAATTATTCTCAGATATTTACAAAAATTAATTTACTAACAATCCGCGACGTTTCTTCCCAAACGTCATAGATTGTCACCTATTTTTCGACGTTTTATAAATGTCGCAGATAGCTTAATGGTTTCCACTACATTTTTTATAAACGTCGCGGAAACCATTACAATCCACGACGTTTTCTTAAGACGTTGTCGATTATCTGACCTTTTGCTAACGTTTTCCGAAAGATCGCTGAATGTGTACGGAAACCGTTTCCTTACACCACCTTTGGGAACGTTTTTTGTGATATTTTTTAAAACGTCACAAATAGGCTTCTCCAACGTTTATCGATCATTTGTGATGTTTTTAAAATATCACAGAAGGAGTATTTTTCTTGTAGTGAGTCTTTCAACAAATTTCTCTTATATAATTATCATGTGATTTGTCATAACGGCTAAGTATTCCTTATTACAACGAGCTGTAAATGAAGTTCAGAATATTCTCATCCGCACAAGCTTAGTAAACTATTCAATATGTAATCTTTTTTCTTTACCCGAAGTTGAAGGAATATAATTGATAGAAGTTTTGGCTAAGAAGGGCAAATGAATTAACATACTTCAACAATTCTACAGCTAATAAGAATAGTAAATGTCAACTAAGTCTTATACCAGCACAGTACCGTACTAGAATCCAATCTGGTATTAAGTTTGATACGATATTCGTGACATTGGTTGAAGAGGAGGTAGGGTTTTATAAAAGAGATGTCGCAAAGTTGAGAGAATGAAGGATTAAATTAACTAGCATATTTTTAGATTAAATTCCTGAAGAAAGTAATCTAAATACCAAGGGGGATTTAGAATCTCTTGATTGGAAAAGTTTATACTTTCCTAATTACTTAAAAAAGGAGCCAAATGTGATAATATAAATTTTAATTTTAAGAAAAAGATTACCTTCCCAAATAAGAATTCATGTCAACCAAACAAAGTTGTTTTCTTTAGCATTGTACCATATGTCTTCATTTATATGTCTATTCTTGTAATACTAGAAAGCATAAACTTATGACAAATTTAAGATCATAACGGAAGAGAATGTATATATCATTGAATTTTTTGGTTCTTTAAAAATAAATGTTTCCGTTACATGAATCTATATATATATATATATATATATATACATATTTAAGCAATTAATATATTCTTTTTTCCGTTATAACCGAAGAAAGGAAGAATCTAACCAACATGCTATTGCTTTCTGGTTTTACGATATAACTAGTAATATATATGCTAAAACAGTTGTACGTAACCAATTAAAAACATTTTTATCAAAATATAGTACTCATTAAGTTTAATCTGTATCAAAATATACAAGTTTTTAGACACCTCATTATGTTCATTAAGGAAATTGGTAATATCTTTTGTTTTTAATGAAATATTCTGGGATGTAACCAAAATTTTAAAATTCAAGAGTGATTCGTCAAAGACAAGAATAAAAATGACAAAGATATATACATGGATATATAATTAGATGATGTGATCTATATGATAAATCATTTTTAAAAAATATATTTGATATTTCAAGTTTATCTTTTTAATCTTATCTTTATCCATACATTCATATTTTACATATTTTAGTACATATCCTTCTTTCAAAATATTTTATATCATCTCTTGGTTTCTCCCATCAGGATAAAGTACTTACATAGACAACATGCTCAAACCAAACAAACATGGTAAAGCTATATTGAAATTGATTAAATGCTTTCCGAAATTTAAAATCAATATTGGATCCGACAATAATATTGGATCGAGAGACTTTTATTAACAGAGGGGACTTATGAAATTAAGATTAAAAAAAAAAAAGTTGTGCATATTGGGACGCCAAAAACAATAACACGTGAAGGGCATCATAGGCATTTAACCAAGGGTAGTTTCGGCATGAGAAATCGATTTTTATCTGGGCCCAGAACCTTTTGCCCTTTCTGCCATTTCAGAGCACTGGCGCAGCGGAGCTCATTACTCATGAGTGTCCCCAGGTAAATCAGGGTGATGTACAGGGGCAAAGATGTCATTTAGAATTTATTTTCTCGGAAAGAACAGTTTTCGTGAAATCCGACATGCGCTGTTCATGTCTTATGACAAAATTTGGCGCTGTGACTGAACTTCCTTTGACTACTTTCATACGTGTGTATGCGTTGAGATGGAGAGATAGAAGAGAGGCTTAGGATTGGATAAATTGGCGGGAAGGGAGAACACTAACGTTCATATTAGAGTGATCATTGGCTGGCGTTTCCATGGGAGAGATGCCACTGGGCTGTGCATCTTTTAGGACTCAGGTCAATGCTTTGCTTAGAAAGAACTTAACCTACCAGGTCTCTCTCTCCTTTTCTCTGTTCTTTACATGTGTATATGCGTGCTCATGTTTTTATGTAATCGTGATTCTTGTTGGTTGTCAGTGCAATGTCGGTTTTGTGATTCATTTCATATAATTTTCGTGTTGTGCATCTTTGTCTTCATCTTTTTCTCGTTAAGTTTGAAAGGTGCTTGGTTTTTCTGGTTCATTTTTTCTCGTTGATTAAGGGTAAACTTTCTCAGTTTCTCCTTTAGTTTAGATCAATTTCCCCGTTATTGAATGGTCTCATCCGATTGAATATTGTCGGATGATTATCTCAGATATCTCAAATATGACCTTCCGTGATACGTCCCTTGGGCCAATTTTCGTGGCTGTTACAAAACTTTGTCTGGTTTGATTGAGCTTCTTGAGTTGAATTTACATGCAACTCTGGTATGCGCGCTTCAAAAAAATACTTGCTAATCTAACGCCAAATTCTCTTTGAAAATGTGATTACAGTAACCCATTTAATTAGCTTTTCTTTTTTATTCACTTTTCTCTTTGTCATGGTGAATTTCTCTTCATTGTTCAAGTTAATGTTAGAAACACAATGGGATGGCGGAAACTTCACGATTCGGATAACTGCAAGTTATGCTTACTTCTGACTGCAGAGCTCAGTTATCCGTGCCAATGTGGTCAATAAATGAGCTACTGTGATTTTTGACTTTTGTGGATTTTTCTAATATCATTTATCATTGTTTTCTTTTTACAGAAACGAAATGCCAAGACAAACTGCCGTCTTATTTGCTTTCCTTTTGTTCTATGTATACTGTTTACTCTTCTTCAAGTTTTAGTTGACAAGGAGCTGAGCAAGGCTGGTATAAAATGTGGGTGCCAATGTGTTGACACTAATAATGATGGAACATGTGAGGAGGTCTGCGGTGTGCAATTTTCAAACTTGAAACAAGTTGCCAGCTGTCCAATTCCTAGCCCTCCTCAATGGCCTCCTCTCTTACAAATTCCTGCTCCTCTGTATCGTGCCGCAAAAACAGATGTTCTTCCCTTCACAGATTTGCCAAATGAGTCATGCAGGAGCACAGGTTCCTGTCCTGTAACCATACTCATGACTGGAAGTAATCAGTCGCTTGGAGAAAGTATCTCTCTCCTCTCTCTAGGCATATACATTTAAGTATGAGGTGTTTTAGCACGCATACTTCGAGCATTCTGCCTTCATTATTTTTTATGCACTTTACTTATTTTAATTGGTTCACCAAGATCAATATCAGCTTATTATATATCTTTTCCCTTTGAATAGTCATGGCTGGGAATATATTCTCGACTTCTCTGACCTCAAGCTCTTCCAGTATTATGGATATTCTGGCTAACAGTGTGCTGGTTAGTTGTTTCTCCCCTTTGAAATTTTCTTCCAGATATTTTCAGATGGATAATCGTCAGTTATTTTACTCATATTTTCTAGAAATTTAATTTTGTCGTTCATGTGCGCCTACAATGTTCAGGGCTCAGATAGCCAGCCGAGACAAGATAATCTGTTGGATCCTGCTTTCTATAAAGCTATTCCTCTTTATTATGTTCTACGGCAGTGCCCACCAAACTCCACATTCTCTGTTCCCATTCACTTCTCACCGTTGGAATTCAAGAAAGGTATGAATACATAGTCCAAAAGCAAGCGGTGTAACTTTGATGGAAACACAATGTATAAATCAATATTTTCTCATCGATGACATACAGACAGCCTATTTTAAAACGTGGGACATGGGAATCTTCAAGAATTAAGGGCATTTTTACAAACATGCAGAAAAGGAACTTCCAGTTTGTTCAGCGAGAATCATAATCGTTTCTGCTCTTCTATTTGAAAGAGGGAATAAACACCATAACAGTTTTAGAAAAACTCAATTGTGGGAAGGGACAGCTTGCAATCAGGTTATTCTTCGGGAAGATGAATGTTTTGATTGTCAAATCTTTTATGATGTTTAATGTGTACGATTAAATTCTTTCCTGTTTTTATGTGCCAATCACTTGCTGATCAGAGTCCTATGGACATTGAAGGTGTTTCTGATAGCCATGGCTTGTGATTTTTGGATGTAACTTTTTATTGGCTGATGTATCAACTGTTTACCTTGGTCTGCCATCTATCACATGGCACGATCAGAAAAAAGAAAGATAGGGCTTATCCTCTCATTAGAAATTTTGGAAAAAAAAAAATTGATAGGGAGAAGAAGAGCTTCAAGTTTGAGATGTTGGAATTCATCTGTGTTCCCTGAAAAAGGTCTTAACTACATATTCCTATACCAAAATTTGATTACTACTATGTCAGAAAATTCTGAGTGTGAAGCATAAAAATGATAGGATATCATAAGTTCACACTCGAGCTTAATTTTATTACCATGGAAGAATATTTTAATGTCAAATTCTGAAACATATGCTTATTCTCTTTGGTTTAAATGCAGAGATAAAATGTGTTGAAGGCTTAAATTTGTGGCGTAATAGTTCTTCTGAGGTAAATAAAGAACTATACGAAGGTTATCGTCAAGGAAATTCAGAGGGGACGATTAATGAGATCCTAGCTGGTGAACTTTCCTGTATTTGTTATTATATTCTTCTCTTATCCATAAAGGCATTCTTGAGGAATAAAAACTATTAAAATATGCTGCAGCCTATGATTTCTTAAACTCTAACCACAAAACCTTCAATGTGAGCATCTGGTACAATGCAACCTACAAAGACAAGGCTGCTCTGGGTTTTAACTTGCTCCGGATTCCACGTTCAGTGAATCTGGTAAGAACTGAGATATGGATGCTTTAATTCTATTCATGTCGATCTAGTACTTTTCAGGGTTGGAACCTTGAGTCTCAGGATTTTCCTTCTTTTAAGTTGTATCATTGCCTAGTCCTTAAAGTTCTAAAAATGGTTGGCATCCTATCCTTGACGTCCTCAAACTGATAAGCAACCATAGTGTATGTCTATTTCCTTTTAACTTTTCATGAATACTGCTACAGTTTACCTGTTCTTTCTTCATATTCTATTTATTTTCTTCTCTTTCGAAATTTATAACGACAATTTAGGGAATTCCTTAAGTTTTTAATGGATTTCTTAAGCTTGTATATCTTTCAATTGTTGAGGGCCACGTTCTCTCAATGTCGTTGCTTAACTTTTTCACTATGCATCAGCCTTATATACTCTGAAATTTTACAAATCTTCATCCACAGGCATCCAATGCTTACCTCCAGTTCTTGAAAGGGCCCAGGACACGAGTACTAATTGAATTCATCAAAGAAATGCCTCAACCTGCCCGTAAAATCAGACTGGATATTGCATCTCTGATTGGCACGCTCTTCTTTACGTGGGTTGTTTTACAACTATTCCCTGTAAGCATCTGAGCAGTTGTTCATTGTCATCTATCTTCTGGCCTACATTATCTGGGAATTGGTGTTGGTGATAACTAACTTTAACAGCTGCAAGTTTTGAAGGCTACGGTGGCAGCGGTTATGCTAGTTCTTACTATTATTCTTGCTAAAGAATCAATCAAGTTTGGTATTATTTTATCATAGAAACTTATTTTCTCTGTGGACGCACTATTAATCCACCATTTTGGGGGGAAGAATTATGCAATAGAGTGTTCAATCAAGCCACGAGGATTTAGCAATGAGGTTGAAGTCAAAAGACTTTTTAGTGTATGCTCTAGTTTACATGGCTTTCTTCCAGTAGCAGCCTTATAATGTTAACTGCACTGAGTCTTGGATGTTTTCTATCAATGCTTATTGGTTTAAACATCCAGCTTCTGGTTCTATATGTTGAATTCATCAAACTTCTCTATTATCTGCTCATCCCATTTCATAACAGTAAACCTCCTCTTGGCCCTATATCTATTTGATGGTTCAGAAATTGGTTAACGTCAGTTTGTCAGACAATATATCAACTTGCCAGGTTCTTGATCTTCCATGTTCAATGTTTCTGATGTAGGTGGTGCTGTCATCTCTGGTTTATGAGAAACAACAAAAACTAAGGATCATGATGAAAATGCATGGGCTTGGTGATGGACCTTATTTGTTGATTACGTACTTTTATTTCCTACTCATATCCGTGTTGTACATCTTGGTTTTTGTACTATTCGGCTCCGCTATAGGTAACTTATAGTCCACTTGTTGTATCTCAATGGCCTTTGCTTCAAGTTTCTGACTGAGTTAAATTGCAGGTTTGAAATTTTTCAGGTTGAATCACTACAGCATCCAATTTGTATTTTACTTCATATATATAAACCTTCAAATTTCCTTGGCTTTTCTGATTGCTGCTTTCTTCTCAAATGTTAGGATTGCCACAGGTTTGAAGCAACAGCATCTTTTTAATTTAAGCTACTATCTCAGTTTCATCCTCATGATAGTTGACTTTGATGGAAACAGTGGTAGGCTACATATGTGTCTTTGGAACTGGGCTACTAGGTGGCTTTCTTTTCCAGAATTTTATCGAAGATTCATCTTTCCCCAGTAAGTAGAGAAAAACTAACAAAAGAAATAACATAGTTACTTCCTTCGAGTTAAGCGGTATAGAATATAGTTACTTCCTTCGAGTTAAACGGTCTAGAATACTCTGTAATTTGGTAATTCCTCTGAACTTTTAGCAGACGTGAAGAGAGTTTAATTTCAAGATTTGATGGTCAAATGGGCTTTATCATAGCACCAATAGACGTTGCAAGCAGGGCGTAATTTATTAAAGTGCATTCACACACAAACAAATCTGTTTTCCGACTTCTTCATCAGTGGCCTAGCTTATTATGTTACTCTTTTATCATTATCACAGGAGGCTGGATCATTGTACTGGAGTTATATCCTGGATTCTCTCTATATCGAGGTCTGTATGAATTTGGGCAATACTCTTTCACCGGGAATTTGCTTGGGACTAGTGGGATGAAGTGGAAAAATTTGAATGACCGCATAAATGGGATGAAGGATGTGTTGATCATCATGTTTGTGGAGTGGTTATTGGTGCTTTTTACTGCATATTACATCGACCAAGTTTTTACCTCTGAAAAAAGTCCTTCGTTCTTCTTGCACCACTTTCTTAAGAGAAAACCATTATCTCCTCAGAAGCCTAGTTTGCAGATGAAAGGATCCAATGTTTTTGTTAACATAGATAAACCAGATGTCCGCCAGGAGGTAATCTATCCTTATATTTTAAATTAAACTCAATTGATATTAAAGCTTTAGTCATTCTGACGCTTCTGCATAATGGTTCATACTGTTACCCTCTTTGGATGTTTCATGATTATAGAAGAAAACTTACATGTATCTTTCCATGCCTTGTCTACATCTGTTGTTTCCTCAGGTATATGGTAAGTAATCTTCCTTATGCTTGTGGGAAAAAGAAAAGTCTAAAAATGTGAGCGTCATTATAATTGTTTGTCATGCAAGAAACGATTAGGTCGTGGTCTGTTTGTTCTTGTTCCACCTGCAATTTTGATCATTAAATATTGCTTGAGCAATCTTCATATGATGGTAATATTTCTTTTCAAACTTTCTTTTGTGATATCTCCAAAATCTTGTTCCTAATGTCAGCTATGTCAATATATTTTGGCCAAAACCTTCAATATTGTTTTTGGATGCAGAGGGAGAAAGTTGAACAGTTACTACTGGAACCAAGCACAAGTCATGCAATTATCTGTCATGACCTAAAAAAGGTGTATAAAGGGGGGGATGGAAACCCTGATAAACTTGCAGTGAAAGGATTATCTCTTGCTTTGCCTCGAGCAGAGTGCTTTGGTATGCTTGGACCAAATGGTGCAGGGAAGAGTTCTTTCATTAGTATGGTCAGTCAATGTTGCTCCTTTCTTATTGAACATTTAAGTATCTGGATATCCTCCTATCTTTGTCGACAAGTGGGACTATCAAATTCCCGTTTAAGATCTTGGATGCCTGAGGGAGTGAATCTGTTTCAAGCATCTAAATTTCCATCTTCCCTCCTGATAAATAAAAGTGTTGTGCATTTTGGCTGTATGTTCCACTTATGCTGACAAAACCCTTGTGCTGATCCTGGTTACGAAGGACCTTAGGATTTGCCTAGGGAGGAGGGGATGCCTTAGGGTGACTATTTGGATATCGCTACAACTTTTGTGATGTTTCATGGAAATGGATTCTCTCCCTTTAGGACTTTCATTTGTTTCGGCACTCCTCATCCTTTACAGTTTCTTAATGCATAATGCCTGCCTTATTCTATTGTGAGAACTTCACCTAATAAGGCTCAATTTTTAGTTGTAATTACTTTCTGGATATTTGAATTATGTAATTTGTACTTCATTTTAACCCTACATTCTAACCAGATGATTGGACTGACGAAGCCAACCTCAGGAACAACATATATTAAGGGCCTAGATTTACATACTCAGATGGATTTGATTTATACTTACATGGGTGTGTGCCCACAGCATGAGTAAGGCAGAGTTACTAATATTTTCTTTTTTTCTTTTTTCAAGTTTCAATCAGAACATCATTGACCAACTTCTTTGAAAATTCATAGCTTGCTTTGGGAAACTTTAACGGGGAGGGAGCACTTGCTATTTTACGGTAGACTTAAAAACCTAAAAGGGTCTACATTGACACAAGTAAGTGATTATCCTTGTGATTTATGTTTGTTAACCGTATCAACATTTGCATTCTTTAGTAGATAACCAAATAGTACTATCTCTCAAACCCCTTTTTTCTGCCTTCTGTCTAACCCTTTATCATACTATCCCTCTCTCTCTCCTTTCGGCCTAGGCCACTTAGCCCTTTCCGCCCAAAATTTTGAACTTGCTTTACCTTCAGTCTTCCGGCTAGGCTAACCATGGCCATGGTGACTCCCGATGGAACCTGGAGAAACTTCAGGGATCAAAGAAGATTTCCCTGATTTTTTGCGCAAGCTGGTCCTTTAGAAAACCTCTAAGTCCAAATCTTCCAAATACCCTATTCTTGTAAACAATACAATAGTGAAGGAAAAAGGGCAACTGCCTGTAGGGGCCTGGAAGAAAAGGTTGTTTTCTACTCCACCGTAGATTGCTCTTAAGCACTACCAAAGTGTCGTGAAGGATGGAGTCATCTAGCCGCTAAGGAGATCCTTGATGTTAGTAAGAAAAAATTGGTCTTCTGCTCTTATTGGATTCTTGTGGAGTAAGGGGCCTGCATTTCTCGTCGTCAAAGCTTGGGCAAAAACCCGTTGAGGTCATAAGTGTTGGAGAAGATGAATTTGCAAGCTAAACTTTTCTGCTGTTTTTGCTGTCCAAGTTAGAAAAAAGGAAGTTGCTGCAGAAAAAGTAAAAGGAGGCAGAGATTTGCTACAGAGAGATTTTGCGTTTGTTGTTTAAAGCTGTTTTTGTTCACAGGAATGGAGTAGGACAAATCTTTGGGATGTGGCATGTTGGTCAAAGCTGTAATAGCATATCGAATATTTCTGTTTCGTTGTTTTTATGTTTCATATCTTTATGCTGCTAGAGGTACTGTCTTAGCTTAAATAGGTAATATTGGAGGAAGAAAAGTTGTTAGCTTAAAATAGGTATTATTGCAGACGAAAGTTGTATTCTACAGAAGTCCACTTTGGATGTTTGTATTCCTTTATATATGGAATTAAAAGGGAACATTTTCTGTATGTGTCCACAAAACCATATTCTCTACTAATTTATCTACTTCTACATGGTATCAGAGCCCCAATTCCTTCGGGACTGTGGAGATCAACTTTGAAATCAATTATTCAACTTCAAGCAGTGTAGTAACCATCCAAACGAAGAACTGAAGAAAATGGTAGCAATGAGTTCAACGTCCTCCTCAATACCCAATGTCCTATTTTTTGATGGCAAACACTTTCAAATTTGGTCTATAAAGATGCGTTTTCACCTCAAATCACAGGGACTTTGGAAGGTGGTTGAATAAGACATTGGACCACCAGTTCTAAGAGCAAATCCCACGGTTGCCCAGATGTGGGAACACGAAGCTGAACTGCTGAAAAAGGACAAAGCCATAGTAGTCCTGCATTCAGCTCTTGCTAACCACATTTTTACGTCCATAATGAACATGGAATCGCCAAAGGAGATATGGGATTGGCTAAAGGCAAAGTATGAAGGCTCAGATAGGATTAAGGCTGCCAAGCTAATGACGTTACGGAGGCAGTTCAAATTCTTGAACATGAAGGAGGAAGAGCTCATTTAAGCATATGCTGACAGAGTTCTGGACATTGTGAACCAGATGAAACTCCACAGTGAGGAAGTGGCTGACAACAAAATTGTCCAAAAAATCCTGATCAGTATTTCTCCTAAATTCGAAGCAAAGATCACAGCGATAGAAGAAGCTGGAGAATGGGAATCTCTAACCGTAGCATAGTTATGCAGCAAGCTGGAGGCTCATGAGAAGAGACTGCACATTATGACAGAAGAAGGGCTTGAAGGGGTATTTTCTGCTCAACTGAAATTTAACCCAAAATCTAGAAAACCATGAAACCCGCCTGGAGCAAGTAGCAGATTCAAAGGAAATCAAGAAGATGGACAAAGGCGAAAGAATCAAGCCTGTGCACACTGTAAGAAAAGCAACCATCAGACGAGTGATTGTTGGTTCAAGAAGAAAAGCAAATTCAAATGTCATTACTGCCACAAAATAGGACACCCCCAAAAATTTTGCAGAGCCAAGCAAAGGGAAGAAACAACCTCGGCTTCTCAAGAGGAAGCAAAGGTCACAACAGAAGAAGAAGTACAGCTGCTTGGACATCTTTTCATAGCTTTCGAAGAATCAACTAAAGCTGCCAAAACCACCTGGCTCCTTGATAGCGGGTGCACCAGCCACATGACACCCAACAAGTTAGCCTTTACTGAACTCAACAAATCCATTACAGCCAAGATCAAGCTTGGGAATGGACAGGTTGTCTACACCAAAGGAAGAGGTGTTGTAGCTATCAAAACCGACAAAGGAATTAGGTATCTTACAAATTTCCTTTACATTCCTGAACTGCATATCAGCTTTCTTAGTGTTCCCCAAATGCTCGATAATGGTTGTGGGGTATATTTCAAAAGAAAAACTTGCCTTATCTTTGATGATTATGATAAGGAGATTGCAAGACTCAAAATGTCAGGAAGAAGTTTCTTAACAAACCTTGAACTAGCCACAAGAACAGCAAGCGTAGCGAAGGAAGAAGGTAGCCAACTTTGGCACAGGAGACTCGGGCATGTGAGTTTCAAAAAATTGCAAGCTATGTCCAAAACCGAGATTGTGCAAGATCTACCAGAAATCATTACACCAGCTCATGTATGTGCTGGTTGTGCCCTTGGACGACAAGTTAGGAAACCATTTCCAAAAGGAGAAGTCAACAGAGCCAAACAGAAGCTGGAGATTGTCCACTCTAATATTTGTGGCCCAATGCGAATCAATTATTTAAATGGAAGCAGATACTTTGCGTTATTCATTGACGATCTCACCAGGATGACGTGGATATATTTCTTAAAGGCTAAAAATGAAATGTTTACAGCATTCAAAAGCTTCAAAGCCTTGACAGAAAATCAAAGCAGCAGTTACATCAAAGTCCTTCGGACTGATAATGGCAGTGAATATGTTTCAACTGCATTCCAGAATTTTTGCAAAACTTCAGGAATCATCCATCAACTAACTATAGCCTATACTCCACAACAGAATGGAGTCTCTGAGCATAGAAATAGAACCATTATGGAGATGGCTCGAATTATGCTGTTCGACAAAAGAATTCCTAAAAAATTCTGGGCAGAAGCTACTGCTACTGCTGTATTCTTGCTGAATCACCTACAAACGAAGGCTGTCAATCAAATGACACCATTTCAAGCATGGACAGGTAACAAACCTTCAGTCAAAAATTTGAAAATTTTTGGATCTCTTTGTTTTTATCACATTCCTGC
>JANSVA010000007.1:25844428-25856011 GCA_025504915.1 Erythroxylum reticulatum | reverse complement strand
GCTGACTTGTTTACCAAATCATTAGCTCGTGGAAGAATTGATGAATTAAAAGAAATGCTGGGAGTTTTGTATGGCAAATTCAAGGAGGAGTATGTTGGAGAAGATGAATTTGCAAGTTAAACTCCTCTGCAGTTTTTGCTGTCCAAGTTAGAAAAAAGGAAGTTGCTGCAGAAAAAGTAAAAATAGGCAGAGATTTGCTGCAGAGAGATTTTGTGTTTGTTGTTTAAAGCTGTTTTTGTTCACAGGAGTGGAGTAGGACAAATCTTTGGGGTGTGGGATGTTGGTCAAAGCTGTAATAGCATATCAAATATTTCTATTTTGTTGTTTTTATGTTTCATACCTTTATGTTGCTAGAGGTACTGTCTTAGCTTAAATAGGTAATATTGGAGAAAGGAAAGTTGTTAGCTTAAAATAGGTATTATTGCAGACGAAAGTTGTGTTCTACAGAAGTCCACTTTGGATGTTTGTATTCCTTTATATATGGAATTAAAAGGGAACGTTTTCTGTGTGAGTCCACAAAACCATATTCTCTACTAATTTACCCACTTCTATAATAAGGGCTTGGAGAAGGTCTTGTTGAGGGAAGATGACACCTTCATCTTCAAATTTGGTATAGATTGCGATTTGAATGAAATTATGGACCATGGGCCATGGCACATTAGGGACTAATCACTTTTTTTGCAGCAATGGCGACTTGGGTTGAAGATGAATAGAAATGTTGTAGATTCACTCCATTATGGGTTCACCTACACAAGCTTGCCATGGAGCTGTAGACTCTTAATGTATTCAATTATGTGACAAGTTTGTTAGGTAAATCGGTGAGATTGGATGCCCCTACGGCCAATATAGAAAGGGTTGGCTATGCTAAAGTCTATCTAGAGATTTCAAAAGATACTCTTCTATTTGACTCTTTGTCAATGTTGAGAATAGGAGATGGTGGTGATATGGTTCACAAAATCATTCCGGTAACCTACCCATGGAAACCAATGGAGAACAAAAAGGAGATCCCAACCAAGAAAATAGACCATGCAGGGACTTGAAGGAAAATCTAGTCCTGAACAACGAGAATCAACAACATGACCTGATAAAGGAGATTAGAGGAAGGGATAAGGTCATTAGTGAAGTGGTTACACCTAGTAAGGAGCACCACCTAGTCCTGATGACTTTCCTAAGGGAGGAAGCACTATTACTACACTCTAGTCTAGATAATCAGGCAAATATGCAAGTGGAGTTCTCAACCTCGTAAGGTAGGGAAATAGAGCATGTAAATGAATAAAAGACGACAGACCTAGTTTCTCGGGGTTCTCAGGATTTGGTGGAGATTCAGACAGGGGAATCTGGGATTATAACCAAAGAGAATTCAGACCTATAGTCAGCTCTAGATGCTACCCATCATTCTCCAGTAGAGGTAGCTTGGCAAAGTGGAGTTAGGAAAAAGAGTAAAAAGAAACGTAAAGGGGTGATATCCCTGAAATGTCTCTTGTAGTATGGAATGCGAGGGGACTAAATAATCCCTCCAAATGAGCTATCTTACGAGAACTCATATTGGAGAAGAAACCTTTTTTGGTAGGCCTTCTTAAGACCTATTTATACTAAATGTTACAAAAATTTTGGGAGCTCATTGGAGAAGTCTTTCCAACCATAAATTCTACTTTAGTGGTCAGATTATATACTGCTATAATATTAATTTGGTGGAAGTACTAGTGGAGGCGGAAAGCACTTAGCACATTGACTTTTCTTGTAAGCCTAGAGATCAGTCTGTTTAATTTCCTATTATATTGATCTATTCTGCTAATTTTTCTTTCCAACAAAACCATTTGTGACAAAGTTTAATAAGTCTACAACACAAGGAAGCAAAAGGGAGGAAGATCTACAATAATGCTAATACTACTGAACTTACAAATCTACTTTGTGCGATTGTAATGACGGACTTATGTTCCACTAATAGAGTGCTTACGAGGTCGAATAGTCAACAGGGTAGCATGCTTATTAGGAAGAAATTGGATAGGTATTTGGTCAATTCAAAATGGCTAAATGTCTTCTCACAATCTTGGTGCATTATGGTGATAATTTAACGTCAGATTATTACTTTATGCTAGTTCGATGTAAGGAGGATAACCGCAAGGTGCAAGCACTGTTTCAGTTCTTTAATGCATCACTCAATTAAAGAGGTTCATGTATATCCTCACCCACGGTTGGCAGCTGGAGGTTAGGGGTTTTAAGGCATTCCAACTTATGACTAAGTTAATGAAGGTGAGAAATGCATTAAAAAACTTTACGAAAAGCAAAAACCAGAATATCTCCAATCTAAAAAGTTAATTACATCAGGCACGGGAGATGTGTTACACGTATTCGGACAACCAACAATGAAGAATCACATAAATGCAATTACTGAGGGACTTCCAACAGGAATTAACACTACAACAGTCCATCCAGAGATAGAAGGCGAGGTTGAATTGGTTACAAGATGGTGATGTCAATACAAAGTTCTTTCATGCTTTTGTTTTAGCTAGACGCAACTTCAATAGAATTGTGGTATTGCAGGACAATAATGGGGATATGCACTATGAGCAGAATAATTTGATAGGGCTAGCTCATTCCTTTTTCTCCTAGCTAATAGGACCTGATACGGTGGAGTTTCCTCTATTAATTTGAGGAGGATACTTTGAGGAAACATTAGTCAAGAAGTTTAGGAGTGTAGGATATAAGAGCAATAGTCTTCAAAATGCACCCTTCTAAAGCACCAGGTTCGCATGGGTTCACTAAGTGGTTCTTTCAGCACACTTAGAATATGTTGAAAATAGACTTTTAGAAAGCCTATGATATGGTGAATTGAAATTTCCTTATATTGTGTCTGGAATTGCTGAATATTCTGGCGGTATTTGTGAACTGGATTATGGAGTGTGTTTAAACTCCTACAATGAGTGTGATGGTTAATGGAACTCCTTTCAAACCATTCAAAAATGCTAGGGGGTTTAGACAAGGGGACCCATTATCTCCCTATCTATTTACCTTAGTTTTGGAAGGAGTGTCTCGACTACTAAGTACTCTTTCGGCATCCAATGGGCATTTTCAATACCATCACAAATGTCGAGAGTTGAAACTTACTCACCTTATATTTGCAGATGACCTCCAATTCTTTTGTGTCGTGGATATTGCATCAGTTAACATCCTGATGCACTCCTTGTCAACATTCTACCGGTGGTCTGGTCTCCAGATAAATTTAAGAAAAAGTAGCTTAATCCTTTCATCGGATGTACAATAGACAAGGGAATCCCAACAGGCTACTGGGCTTACTCTTCAACCACCTTACCTGCGGTACTTAGGCGTGATGTTATCTCCTCGTAAGCTGAAGTATAGTGAATGCCTTCCCATACTAGAAAGGATAAAATCAAGAGTGCTATCATGGCAAAACTGATTCTTGTCCTATGGGGGGAGACTCACCTTAATTGTGTCGGTGCTTAGTAGTTTGCATATAAATTGGCTAGCGCATATGGTCCTACCTAGAAAACTTATCAAGGAGCTCGACAAATTGGTAAAAAACTTTTTGTGGGCTGGGAAGTGTGATACGGGGGGTGATGCAAAGCCCAAATGGAGTGATATTACCGAGCCAAAGATGGTGGGAGGTCTCGGTATCCATTCCACGATAGCTGTGCAACAATTCTTAATTAGCAAGAAACTATGGCGCTTAATCACGGACAAAGAAGCCTTATAGACGAAGTGGATCCATCAGGTTTATATCTAGCATCGAAATTTCTAGCAAGTAGATAATTCTATCCATTTCTTTTGGTTCTTTAGTCAGTTGTTGAAATTGGGGCCTCTTCTCTACCCTTTCATCAACCACTGCATCAATGGAGGTCGTGAAACTTGGTTTTGGCAAGGGGGTTGAATTATTGATGATTCATCTTCCTCACATTAGAGATAGAACACTACCTTGGACCATATGTTGGACCCCTAATCTGAGTGGAGGGTTTACTAATGCCACTTATTAACGGATTTTCTTCCCTGGCACCAGCAAAGTATCTTGGCTTCATCTTATTTGGAAGCAATCCTTGAGCCCCAAAGCATCCTTTATTGCTTGGTTGGCTATTATAAACAGACTGTGAATGAAGTGCAAATGGTTTAATGTGGGGCATAAGGAATGTGTGTTATGTCATGCAGCAGATGAAGATTGTAATCACCTATTCTTTACGTATGAGTACTCCAAAGTAGTTTGGGGTAACATCCAACATATGGTGGGAGCCGAGACATCACTATTTGATTGGCAAGGAACGCTACAATGGTATGTCAATCGTACTCAAAACAGTAAGCCAATGTCATATTGTTTAAAGTCGCCTTCATTCAATCCATCTGTCAGCTATATAAAGAAAGGAATACTGAGTGTACAAGCATGAAGCAACCGAAAAATATCAATTAGTGGATAAAATCTTGAATGAAATTAGAGTGAGCATAGTGGCAAGCAGCGAGGAGCATCAACTGACCCCGAGTATGTGAGCGAGATGGCATATCTGATCACAGATAGGACACCTTTTGGTTTTTTTCTTGGGTTTTGGATAGTCCCTAGGCGATCCTCCATGTGGAGGCGTGTTAGTTACTGTAAATAGTGAGGGGTGATTTGGTTTTTACTCCCTTTTGTATATTGCTATAGGTGAGCATCGGTTAACTCAATACCATTTCAATAAAAAAAAAAACATTTGCATTCTTTAATCAAGACAATTGTGGAGGAATATTACATGTCTCATCCCTAGGTTAGTTTCCTAATTTTAATTCTTAAATATATTTTGGTGAGTTGTAAACTGAGGTGATAAGAACCACATAATCCCGGAGATGCATTTAATTCCCATAGACAGAAGGAAAAAGAATACGAAAAGAACTAAAATATGATGTACTGCATCGATTTGCTCAATAACAACTGCTGAAACGATTCTTGAAGAATAAAGTAGTTCAGTAAGTGGCAAGTAATACTGATTATAGTACGCTTACCTGCTTTACTGAATGACTTATGATCATATTCCTATTTTGTGCATTCCTTCCATAGGCCGTAGAAGAATCTCTAAGGAGTTTGAATCTATATAATGGAGGAGTTGCTGACAAACACGTTGGGAAATACAGTGGAGGCATGAAGAGGAGGCTAAGTGTTGCCATTTCGCTGATTGGGGATCCGAAAGTATATCAATCTCTTCTATACATTTTGCCTTTTGTTTTGTGACAGCTATCTAACAAAGGTGTATTTGTAAAACGTTTTTATGTGGAAAAATTTGAAGGTCGTTTACATGGATGAACCTAGTACCGGATTAGATCCAGGCTCAAGGACCAACTTATGGAATGTAGTGAAGCGCGCAAAGAAAGACCGAGCAATTATTCTCACAAGTACTCTCTTTCTTTGTGTGGTTTTATGCTTCAGTTGTCAAATTCTTCCCAAGTTATAATTGCATTACCCTGCCTGTTTTCAGCACATTCAATGGAAGAGGCAGAGGCCCTTTGTGATCGACTGGGAATTTTTGTTGATGGAAGCCTACAGTGCATAGGAAACCCTAAAGAGGTAACCCATGCAATACGTACATACGCCTAATGCTTGTTTTTTCCACTCTTTTCCTTATCTTGTGTTGATAAGTACCTCAACTTGTTGAGCTGCAAAATGGCTTTTCAGCTTTTACAAGAAAACAGAAAATAGAAAATAAAAAATGGCTGTTCCATTTAGCTCAAGGCCAGGTATGGAGAATCTTATGTATTGACCATGACAACATGCGCGGAACATGAGGTGGAAGTTGCAAACATGGTTCGACAGCTCTCTCCTAATGCTGTTAAGAGTTACCATACCTCAGGAACACAGAAGTTCCAGATCCCAAAACACGAGGTCAGAATTGCAGATGTTTTTCATGGAGTTGAGGTTGCTAAAAGTAAATTCCCAGTCTTTGCTTGGGGCTTGTCCGACGCCACTCTGGAGGATGTTTTCATCAAGGTTGCTAATACTGATCGGGACACTCCATGATTCCACCCTACTGCTGGTTTAAGATGGCAGACAGCATTTTTTTTTTATCTTCCCATCTTTAACTTGCACATTAAGAAAGTTAACATTCA
Source organism: Erythroxylum reticulatum (assembly GCA_025504915.1). Taxonomy (NCBI): domain Eukaryota; kingdom Viridiplantae; phylum Streptophyta; class Magnoliopsida; order Malpighiales; family Erythroxylaceae; genus Erythroxylum; species Erythroxylum reticulatum. Next base: position 25,849,930 of record JANSVA010000007.1, on the reverse strand, counting down.
CTTGTCTATCGTTATGAAACTCAAACGCAATTGTTCTTATTTTTTAACAAAAATATCCTATATTATTTGAAAAACATATTTACAGCGTAAATATAATTCAAAATTCTATTGAGTTCAATCGCAATAACGTTAATCAAACCAAATTAAAATATGCTCCAATTTTTATGAACAATAATTATTCGTATTTCTATCTTTGAAATTCCCATTTCCAAACTTATTAAATTTGGAAACTTACAAACTCAAATTTACTGAATTATAATCTCCAAACCTCTACTAGTTCCGTTCCTTTGGGCAAATCCACACAATGGGAGGCCTAATCAATAGGTAGTTTGGGTAAGTTTTTATCAGTTTTAGTGATTACGACCATAGGTTGGACCAAAAGGCATTAATTGCATAACCTATGAGATCAAACTATGACCTATACCATAAAACTAAATATATTTTTGTTTAGTTTCCTTTACAGAGCAAACTTCTATCCTTTCTAATACTGTATATAAGATTTACCAAGTCACAAGGCAAGATAAACTACTAAACGTCCTTATCTCTATAATATCTCTCTGATTTTTCTCTCTCAATAACTATCTGTATCTTATCTTCAGTTATTCGTGTTAAAATCCTCTTCATTATATATACATATGTTGGATTAGTGGCATTGCACCGTTTTCATTCCTACAACATTAATCTACAATGACCAAGAAACTTTCTTTCCGTTGCCTTCTTTTGGTGGCTTTAGTGGTTGCCAGATTCAGTAACTCTGCTGGCTGTGATGATGAAATTGGGACTTATGAATTGACGAGGGGACAGACGTCTATGAAAGTCACCAACTATGGCGCAACTATGATGTCTTTCAAAGTCCCTGATAAAAACGGTACCCCTTCTCTTCATTTCCTGGTCTCCTTCACAGAATTGTTAGTCTTGTGTTTGTATTTTTAGTAATCAAACATGAATGTTCCTTTCAGTACTTTCAGTTTTCATTGATAAACTGTTAAATGTATTTCAGGGAACATAGATGACGTCATTCTTGGGTTTGATACAGTTGATGAGTATAAGGTGCAATTTATCTTATATTTACCCCCGAACCAAGCATCCATTGACTTCTGTATAATTTATATTAAACTCAACGAGTCCTTTACTAATGACAGTTGGAATATATTTTGCAGAATGATACTACCTATTTTGGAGCCATTGTTGGACGTGTAGCCAATAGAATCGGAAAGGCTCAGTTCAAACTGGACGGGAAACTTTACAAGTTGCCACCGAATGACGGGAAGAATATGCTACATGGTACATTTCCATCCGTCTTCCTATCTATTAATTTTTAATGGAATCCTTGATAGGAATGACAGGCTTGCTTTCTTGGTTTTTTTTTGGATATAATCAGGTGGAGCAAAAGGCTTCAGTGAGGTTATTTGGAAAGTCCAGGAATACGAACCGGATAGCCATATAACATTCACCTATGAGAGTTTTGATGGGGAGGAAGGTGTGTATGTACAATCACAGGTTTCCTAATGTTCCCATCTGTTCCAGAAATAAAATGGCAGATTCTGAACAGTTGTAAATAATTGTGTGCAGGTTTTCCTGGTAAGCTTTCAGTCTCTGTAACGTATATGCTCGTTGGGACTAACAAGCTAAGAGTAAAAATGACAGCTACCCCACATGACAAGGCTACTCCAGTGAATTTGGCTCTCCACACTTATTGGAATCTTGGTGGCCACAAAAGTGGTGACATTTTGTCTCACAATTTGAAAATCTATGGAAGAGAAATCACTCCAGTGAATAATGAACTCATTCCAACAGGAAAAATTGTGCCAGTAAAGGGCACACCATATGATTTTCTAGAACCCCACAAAATCTCATGCAGGATCAATGAACTGCCTGGTGGATATGACATCAATTATGTGCTAGAAGGATGCTCTAGTGAGTACAAGAAGGCAGCAGAGGTTAATGAAAATGTCAAAGGAAGGACACTTGAGCTCTGGACTAATCAACCTGGATTACAGTTCTATACCAGCAATATGTTTAATGGCGTGAAGGGAAAAGATGGTAGTGTTTATCCAAGACATGCTGCGCTTTGCTTGGAGACTCAAGGTTTTCCTGACTCTGTTAATCACCCCAATTTTCCTTCCCAGATTGTGCGTCCTGGAGAGACTTATGAGCAGATTATGGTCTTTAGGTTCACAGCAAGTGAATAGACAGCTAAAACAGCTCTAGTAAAGTACTAGCTAGTTGGCTAGGTTGTCCTCTAGAAATAACCGTTGAGTTTTTAGTTAGTCTTGCATTAGATTTTCTTTTCCTTGTAAAATTAAGGGACTTTCTCATATTTCCATGTCTCGGGTCTATTGCAGTTTTTTGGGCACTGAAATACGTATAAAGTAGAATAAAAATAATGACAAGCATGTTTTTATCTATTATTAATGCTGGTTTTGACGAGATAAAATATCATAAGTAATTACAAAAATATGATGTAGTAGCCACAATTTGGTTCAACTCATTCCATTAGTCACAGACTAGGTAGAAATAGCATAAGCTTAATTTGTAAGTAATGATATCTTTATAAGTTAATTACTCACTGTGTGACATGTAGACAAAGCTCGCCATATATAGTAACGATATGGATACATACATTTACACTTCTTACTTATTTATTGAACTTTTTTTATAACAAATCCTATGTTTTTCGTAGACCTTCAATATGATCCCAATTTACAACTTTAGGGTTATAATAGATAATGAAACATATCTTTGAAGAAGAAGAAGAATATTTCACATTTAAAAAAATATAAATATAAATTATATAGCTACTCTAATGTTTTAAAAACTAGTAAATAGGGATGTCAATTGGGCCCGGCCTAACCTGATCTTAGCTCAGGTTAATGGGGTCATGGGTGGATCACGGGCTGAGGTGGTCGGCTCGACCGAGTCACAGGCTAAGGTCGGGTCGAAGTGGTTGGCCATACTAGGTCACAGGCTGAAGTCGGGTCGACCGTTACTTTAAAAACAATGTTGTTTTGTCAAAAACATCATTTTTGACATTTTTTCTTTAAAAACAACATATGCTTAGCTTGCCCATGGCTCGTCGGGTCATGGGCTGGACCATAGACTGACTTATCCCGATTGTCGAGTCACGGGCTAAGTCACAGGTTACCCTAGCTCACATTCGGGCTGGGGTGAGCCAGGAGCGGCCTGGTTCTAGGCCGACTCACTGACATCCCCACCGGTAAGAGGAGAGGAGAGGTTTAGGAAAGGACCTGAGAGGTTTAAGAGTATGTTATAAAATTGATATATGGTAATAAAAGATATAGTATAAAATAAAATATTTTATTAAAATAAAAATAAAACACCAATGCATATTAATTTTAAATAAAATTGAAGTTGAAGTTAATATACAAATTTCAAACTAATAATAAAGAATCTTATAATAAAATGTTGCCTTTAGATTCTGAATGGTACTCCCAAGTGCAGTAGAGGGTATAAGATCACTACTAGTTTGGTTTACAACATATGGACAGATACGTGGGATGATATCCACAATCACTTGGAGTAGACGTAAAACAAATCCAGTGCTACAGCTTGGATCAGTAATATGTGGAGCCACCATGCAAGATGACTGTATGTTCCAGGTAACATCACCAATCACACTCGACTATGATCCCAGTTAACTGTTTTTTTCACACTATGTTATCCAGGGGGCTCTTCTTTAGGCCAACATTTAAAATCTCCTAGACACATAAATCTCGATAATTAGTTCTGAAGCTTAGTTTCTCAGTCTTCTGACCCAAGTGGCATTCTTCTCACCAAGGATAGTAACACCGTTCCCATTACACAGACAGGGCTCAGCAGATGCATAACCCACATTTGCCTCATACGTAAGTTAGTTAGAATGACCTCAAGGACATCAAAAACAGATGAAAAAACAAATTAAAATTGAAAAAAGGGGATATTTACTTGAAGACCATGAGCAAGTAGATGAAATTAGATGCAGCAACATTGTGATCATGACGCTTTTGCACCTCTATTTTCTGCAGTTATAATACACGGTCTCAATTCAATAAAGCACTTCTCAATAACCTCAATTTTGTAGATTTTTTAAAAAAATACAAAAACATGTATAAGATAAAAGAATACATAATACTGGAGTTGTTTTATTATATATATTGAATAATGAACTTGGTAGCCTTATATAGGCAAAGCATTAAAAATTCAACAACTGTTAAATAGAGATTTCAGCTGATAAATCGTATTTATAAGATAAAATTAAAAACAAACTAAAGATCTATTTAAAAACAATTTTGACAGCTCTGCAATTTTGAATTAATTCTCAACATTTCTCTTTAATTCAAAATTGTTAAAAAAAACTTTCACAGGTATAGAGCACATTTCTCTACAATTCTTTTCTTTAGAGTACTTCTCTTTAATATTCTCAACAGAGTACTTCTATTTGATAAAGCAAACACACATAACAGGAGAGTGAATTGTGTATAAAAAAAAAATCAAGGTACATTCAAAAAGATAAGATTCTACTACAAAATAAGTTTATAAATATAAGGGTTCTATAAGCTTTCGAAAGGATCTTGTTAATATTGAAAAAGAAAGAAGCGACTATTCCTTAAGTAGACAATTTCTTCAACTAATTGTTGCTTAATCTTCGATAATATCTTTGCTGAAATCTTCGACATTCAGGCATTCTGTCTAGGCTTCTGGAGCTGATTATTCGAATTGGTAAGATCCTTCTAGATGTTATGGAACCATTTTCAAAATGGTAAGTTTATAAAGAAGGTTCCTGCAAGAAGAAAAGCAATTATTCCATGATATTATTTCCTTTTAAGAATTATATCATTGCTTATACAAGAAAATAAATCCAATTTAAATTTGAAATATTATACAGTTATCATCAAAATCGTCAATCATAAACCTTGAGTTAACAATCTCCCTCTTTTTGATGATGACAAACAATAATAGATATATTTTCAAATTTCAAATAATGATAAAGAGTTTCAAACGATATATGTAAACTTTACTCACAGTTATAATTAGAAGGAGCTTGACTTCTAAAGGAAAGAGTCTATCATTCGTTTATTACAAATTTAAATATTTCAGCAGAACATGTCATCAATAACAAATATATCGTCTAGATAATATTGAAAATACATCACAGATAGATGCATGCAGAGTAACTATATCATCAAGTGTAGAATATACTATTTCTCTCCCTTTTTCATTATAAAAATATTGAGGGAAAGAGTAATTAATGGATCAAATAAAATCATAAGTATAAATGAGCTAAGTAGAAAAGAAATAGCAATAGAGTTATTGAAGAAATTTAAAGATTCTTCTAAGCAAAATCTACACGTCAAGAACCTGATTTTATCTATTTATTCTCGCATTTGTTCCTAATTGGCTTAAACGTCCTGTAGCTATTGTTGGAGATTTGCACTATTTTTATCCTGAGGAGCAATAGGAGTTTGTTGGACTGGAGCATAATCTAAGTTTTCTGCTACTCTT
>JANSVA010000007.1:25826802-25839805 GCA_025504915.1 Erythroxylum reticulatum | reverse complement strand
CTCAGGCACGTTGAAGTTGGTTTCAATTCCTTTTAGATACATTGAACAGAATGTCGTGCACTCTTTAACAACATATGCTTCAGCAATTGACCCTTCTGGATGTGCTTTATTTCTAACAAATCCCTTTAGTGTACCTAGGAATCTTAACAAGTGATTAACCATAATTAGATAGGCCGCTATTTATTTAACTTTTAAAAGTAATAGGATAAATTTAAATAATACCTCTCAATTGGATACATCAATCCATATGCAACTGGTCCACCAAGTAAGTCCCCCAACTCCATTAAAACACCTGTCACATCTTTATTCAAGATGTCACGCGTGCCTAATGGAAGAATGCTTTGTAACAATATTGACAATCATGAGACTTAAGTCCACTAATCTTCCTTTCATCAACATTAACACATCTAGATATATTCGATGCTTAACCATCTAGAAACTTCACCTGTTTTACAAACTAACAAAACTTCCTCTTCTCATCAGAAGACATTGTATAGCATGCTAGAGGTTTTCCCACAATAGTTCCATCAGCTGCTCTTATCAAATGTAATTCTTTTCTAATATTCCTATCTTCCAAATCAAGTCGAGCCTTGATTGTATCTTTGGTTTTACCTTCAACATTTATCAAAGTACTAAGGATATTGTCACAAATATTCTTTTTTATATGCATGACATCAAGGTTATGCCTTAATCTCAATTTATGTCAATATGGTATATCAAAAAGAAAGCTTTTTTTTAATTCCAATTAAACTCTCCTTCCAATCTCCTTCTCCTCTTATTGCTAGGGTGCTTTCTATAACATATATTCTATACATGACATAATTGTTCCACCACATCATCTCCATCTGGTAAGTTAGGTATAGTTCGATGATCACTCTTGCCATCAAACTTCTTGCTTTTTCTCCATGGATGATCGTAAGGAAGAAAATGACAATGACCTAAGTAACCAATCTTACTTCTTAACTTACAAGAAGCAGTGTGCTTGTTACAAACAGGGCATGCCATATAGCCTTTTGTGCTCCACCCAAAAATAGTACCATAGGCTAGAAAGTCATTGATAGTCCACACTAAAGTGGCATGTATTTGAAAATTTTCTCCTTTTGAAACATGAAAAACATAAAAACCACACTAAAGCTGCATGCATTTGAAAATTTTCTCCTTTTGAAACATGAAAAACATAAAAACATCTTCCCATAACTCATTTAACTCATCTACTAGTGGTCTCATATAGACATCAATGTCTTGACCAACCACTTTCAGACCTGGAATAACCAGCGATAGCATAAAAAATGACTTATCCATACACATACAAGGGGGTAAATTATATGCTAAGAGAACAATAGGCCACACGTTATATGAAAATGACAAATTGCCATGTGGATTGAATCTATCTATTGCTAAGCCTAATCTAACATTACGTGGTTCTCTGGCAAACTCAGGATATAGCTCATTAAAGCTCTTCTAAGATTCTCCATTAGAAGGATGAGCCATGGTATTACTGTCACCTTTATGCCTATCATTATGCCAAGTCATTTGTTTAGCAGTTTTACTTGATATGAATAATCGTTGTAGTCTGGACGTTAATAGAAAGTACCACAATACTTTATGAGGTATCTTCTTACCCCTGCCATCATTAATTCTCCATCTTGATGTTCCGCACTTAGGATAACTTTGCAAGTCCCCATACTCTTTCCAAAATAGGAAATAATCATACTTACATGCATGTATCGACACTTAACCCAAACCTAGGCTCCATAGAAATTGATTTACTTCATAATAGAACTTCGACAAAGTATCACAATTAGGTCATACATCCCTCAGTAGAGCAAGTAACATGTCAAATGACTTATTGCTCCACTTGTTGTATATTTTCAAGTGAAGCAACTTTATTAAAAATGATAACTTTGAAAAGTTTGTAATCTAGGGTACAACTCTTCAGTTGCTTTACTCAATAATTCATGAAAGCCTCGTCCTATAGAATCTCCGATGCCTATAGGATAACTCCTTCCATCCTCATCAATTGGAAAATCTTTAAGAAAGTACCCACATCATGAAGCAAATCTTGCATGCATAATCCTCCTTATCACCATCACCCCTATTAATATCATTGCCCATCCCATCAATGTCTACATTTACATCGTCAAGCCTTTCTTCCCTAGAGATAAATCTATATTCTAGCATTTTACTATGTAAAACCTAGTGGCTTTATGGTTGGTCCATGCAGAATCTCATTAAATGGTCAAAAACATTCATTTGATACCTTATATAACAATTCATGCAACAAGTACAAGGGCATCAAATTTCACAATTTTTACCCTTTTTTTGCACCATAAAATTCATAAACATTCTCACTCCATCATGTATTCACCGGAAACCCTAACACTGTTCATCTAACTCTTATCCATTGAGAAAAAATACCTATTAATTTAACATAAGAATGAGAACATTATGTTATGTTAGTGGGAATTTTATTTACACATAAAACACAAGCAATAAGTTGGCATAATAACGTGGTCTTGCGTGATTGTATACACTTATTGCAAGATCGTACTAGGTATTATTCAAAAGGTTTTGGTAATAACATATTAGACTATAATTCTTCTTTTGTTTAGTTTACTCATATATAAATTAAGGGGATGATACATAGATTATCTCTTTAGCCTTAACTAGGAATTGATCTTATACATTGTCACAATGGACGCCGAAGGTATGTAGTTATGAATTATTGCAAAAATTGTAGCTAAATTGAGCACACGTACCGTTACACTAGACTATAATTGACACTAATAACGATTATGGTAATTACCATATGTTTATGTAAAGTAGCTAATATCTACTTCTTATGATATAAAACATTTTAAATTGGCCTTCTCTTTTCAAATGATTGCCAATAATCTTGTTGGTTGAGCACCTATTCCATATAGTGGTGGATAACTATTACTAACTGATTAATAGTCTTATCTACCTCATAATCATCAATCCTTTCATCATCACCACCTACCTCAACAATTTTAACACCATTTAAAGTATACTCTCCCTTAATGGACTTTAATAACCTCATGTGTTACATAACTCAATGTTAAGGTTAGACGTTGTATATAATACCGTAAAAAAAGACATGTACACAAAATATTTAATTTTTTAGTAGGCATCATATATATGATTCTTTATACCGAAACCCATTTTCTTATATCTATTGCATATAAATAACTTAAAAAATAAAAGGCCAAGTTATATTGTTGATTCTTTACTAAGCACCATATCTAAAACAAATTGCATTGACTGACCACCCTTATCCTTAAAAGTGGTGAGGCTAATAACACGATGTAAAACATGAAAGCATGTTGATTGTGTGAACTCTTTATTCTTATGGTATTGTAACCATAACTTCCTTTCTAGAATTTATGCCAAAATTCCACATATGTATATATCAACTCTCATCTGAAATCTAATCCCATTCGAGTCATCCTATGAAACTTCTTCATTCTTCTCAAAATTTGTCAATATTTGAGAAGGTTATTTTTGTTTTAGACATCCTTACAAATTTGAAAAAAATGGATCTACCTTGCATCCTCAACCATGTTTAATAGTTCCATAACCAAATTTTTTTTGCACCATATAATTAAACTAATCAAACATGTCTATTATGTTCAAACCTCTACTTCTTAGGATTTTAAGCATTTTTGTTGAAAGGGTGACCAATAATCTCATTATTTCACATTTATTCCTTATAATGCTAAGTAGCTATAACTAGTTGCTCAATAGTCTAACAATAATACCATATGTAGTAGCTAATACACTGCAAATCCTAAACAGATAAGAAGGAATCCTAAAGTCATGGGTTACAATCCTAAGGACTCCTCAAAATCAAGTACAAAAATGTAAATAGTATCCGCAGAAAAAGAAAAGTTTACACTACAACAAAACAAGGAATTCTGCCACACAAGAGAAGAGTACAATTCTTTGGAAATGCATAAGATAAAATGCACAATTGTCATACCAGATCCACTACTTCATTGTTGAAATCTGTGATAGCCCTCAAATTACTTCAAAAAAATTCCTCTTCATTCCTTAAAAGGGTCAGTCTTTAGTTCTGCAAAAACACCAATTGATGATGAGTTAGAGCAATGAAATAAACATTACCAAATAATTTCATCTCAAGAAGGAAACTACTAATGGATAGACAGATAACAAAATATAGCAACAATGATATTGCCACTGCATGCAATAATAAACAAGTATAAATATGAACAAATGAAAGTGTGGTGTACAATTATATCAGAGTATACAAAGTGAAGTTCACAAGTTAACAAGCTTTTTGTATTAAACCAATCATTTTTAGGCCATGTAAGCTTTATTATTATGTATGCAACTTTAGTGACTAATTCAGTTAATCCTAATAATTATATGAATTAGGCTGTATGTTACATTGTAAGGAATAAGACACCTTAACTATATATAAAAAGTGAGATGAAAACATTAGAATAAGGTTTTATATATGCATATTAATAAAAGTGAAACTCTATTACTCAAGTGAGTCCTGAAAAGCACACCCTGCTACTCTTTCATTCATCTGCATAATTGAAATCTCTATCACCAGCCTAGCACTTGATTAATATTTTTGCTATAGAATTGAATTATCAATATATATTTTGATTATGTCTCTAAAGCTAGATCTTAATATTAGCTTAATTTGGTAGCAAAGCAAGCATACAACATCATGTTTTCTAACACACAAACCTAAAATCTAGCAAGAAATCCTCAAAAATATTAAGATATGAAGATCAACTTTGAAAGCCTTACTGTTGGTTAATTATCCCTTTTGTCTATATCTTAAATTGTAATAGCCTCTAGTGTTGGAGTGCCTCCATAAGGACATCCTTTAGCAAAACTAATGTAAGCTCTCCATACATGGTTTGTCTTGCAAGTTCCCATAAAAATAATAAAATTAATTGCATCTATGTATTTTAACTAGTTACCTAAACAATAACCAAAGAAGTGAACCACAAGAGTTAGAAAAGTTATCTATTGATATGAAAATTATCATTTAAGGAAGACGTTTCCTTTTAACTAGAGTTCAACTTGACAGTGCCTATACACTAAATTATGCTACATAAATTAATTAGCTAATAGATTACATTGCTTCCGATAAAGTTCGATAAATTAAGAAGGGATATGGATGAGAGAAAATGAGAGTTTGAATGTTGGAGACAGTACAATACCAGAAACCTGATGGCCTTTACTAAGAATTGATAATATTGTTTGAAGGTAGTAAAAACCTATTTGAAAAGCCATTTCAAACAAGGCCCAACAGAGAATCATTTAAATTTTAACAAAATCAAAGAACACAGAGAGAGAGAGAGAGAGAGAGAGAGAGGAGATTCGTGGGTATTTTAAACATGCAGTATATATACTTCAACGATTATACCTAATACCCACCACACCCATCACCCACCACAGTAAGTTCAAGCTTTAGGAAATCAAACACGAATATAAAAGAGCAGTGAGCATCGGAATGTACCTTAGGAGGCAACGTGCGTGGATGAGCTAGGGCGGTGACTTTGAGAGGGATATTTGAAGCCATCTGTATATGTTGGGAGTGTAGAGAGTCTAGAGTATTGGGAGGCGTGACTAAAGAAATGTTTGGGTTCCAAACGACACCCAAACGTTAATTAGTTAGACAAATGTTGTAATTTCTTTATCAACACTTCCACGATGTTTTCTTTAGAAAAACGTCGTGATTTTTATTTGGCCATGTTTTAATAATAAAATGTCTCAATAAGTTCTCCAAATCTGCATCATTTTAATAAAACGTCACGGATAACTTAAAATTTTCTTGACGTTTCAAAAACATCACGAAAATTTTATACAATCCGTGATGTTTCCTCAATCAAACGTCACAGATTGTATACTTTTTTTGTAATGTTCTAGGAGATAGCCTGGTAGAAGGAGAGAGAGGTTTTATATGATTGAGATAAGTGGTATCGTCGGTGTATGGATGCATTACTCATCGAGCATTTTCATTTCCAGTTACCATCTGATGAAGATGACCCCCTGAGTGGCACTGGCACATCTGGAGCAGGTCCATCTAGATCTAGGGATGATCTTCCTATGGAGTAGCTTGAGTCATTTGTTCTTTTTGTTTTAGGTAGTCATGTTTTAGTTTTCAGTCTGCTGGATACTCAGTTACATTGTTGTTATTCACAGAATTAATGGCCAATTGTTTATACGATTCTCATTATGCTTTTCCCGGTGTGTTATTCTTCAATAGCCTTCCTCTTACCTTTCAATGCGTCATGGTGTTTTGATTGTTATTCACATTGGGGACAATATGATGTTTAAATGTGGGGGAGGTTATTCCATTTTGGAAAATTTTCTTTATGTGTCATTTTTTGCCATTTAATTTCTTGTACAAATCATTTGTGTGTCCTCTGCAAATTTTTAAACTTGGTAATTGAGGTGAATTGCATGTTTTTCAAGTGTTTCTTTTTCTCTGCAATTTTTCGTCATGGCAAGCTCTTGGTTTCTCCACTGCGACGCTGCGAATTTTTAGTTCATCGTGGCGAAGTCAATCCCTTTCATAAAAGAAAAAGACAATTTTCCATTTCAATACTTCTCCCAAATTAGATTCTTTTCACTCCTGTGTCTTGAAGATTTTATAAATTTCAAAGTTGTCCATGAGTTTTTGAAAAAAACCATCTATGTTTTTAAATGATAGTTGATTTAGGTTAATTCCATTTTCAATGTTTTCACGAGAAGTAAGTGAGGATACGCTAAGAGAGTAGCATTATGCATTTTTAAACCTTGAGATTGCTCAATTGAGATACTAACCTTGTTGGAAGGATATTTATGCTCGAACTCTTTCATTTCTATGTATCTGCTTAATTTCATATCTCTCCAGAACTTATTTTAATTCTTGATCAAAGCTTGATGGACTAAAATTTTATTAATATGATAGAGGCATTCTTTTGAAAAACCCTACTTACCTAAACCACTGTTAGCCCCTTTGAGCCATCTTTTGAGTGCATGCATAATTCATAATTAATGTGAATTTCTCATCTCCATTTAAAGATGATTAAAAAAACCAATAATTTTTATACAAAAGGAAAGAAGGAAAATGTTCCAAAAGTTCCAAAAATGAAAAAAAAAACATAGAAAGCTTTCTCAAAAGAGAAAAATTATTAAAAAATGTGTTAGATTATATTTGTTTCTTGTTCAAATAGTTTCTTACACATAGTTGGCATTTGTTTCATAAGAAAAATAATTGTGATGCATGTACTCATTTTTCCTTCTTCTATTTAATCCATTTCATTTAGCCTTCTGTACATTACAACCCTAAATGTCTTTTTGATTCTCGCAATTATAGTTCTTATGGTGGAGAGGTAGAATTATCATAAGTTTATGGAAGAGAATGGACTACTTAGATTGTAGAGTGAAATTATCCCAAGATAAGTGAGTTGAGCGATTAAACACATTTCCTTGAGAGAAATCTCTTTTGCCCAATCTCTTGGATTAAATACTTATAGTGTTTATTTTCTTAGTTCTCTTTCAGTCTACTTGGGTTCATTTATGAGAAAGTAATTTAACTGACTTTTTGCTCTCATTTTTAAGCATGGTCAAAATTTTCCTTTACATTTGTGTCTCTTTGACTTTTATAAACTTTGTTTAGGAGTACAAAGGTCTAAATGTGGGGGAATTTTATTGAACCTAAGTTTTCTATATCAATTGGTGACAATTTTATGGTTTTTGTGATATTTTTTGGCTCTTATTATAGGATTTTGTGCTTAATTTGGCTCATGAGTGCTTGTTTTGAATTAATGTAGTTTGAGTGTAAAATTGTCACAAATAATTAGTAATTGCACTAAATTGATTTTTAGAACAATTGATATTTCAAACTACTATTTTTCATTGTAGGACATTCAAGAAGTACAACCAAGGAGTGAAGACCAAAAGCACAAGTCAACGAGGGCAACATGCAAAGTTTGTCCCAGCGAGGATGATATTTCTCCATAGCAAAATCAGAAGATCTTTGAAGAAAAATTTTGAGAAAAGTTCACCGCAGTGAGTATAATGTTTGCGCCATGGCGAAATCAGAAAGTTATTGAAGAATTCTTTCAGGAAAAGTTCGTCGCAGAGACGCATTTGAATTGGCACAGTCCCAAACCATTTTTGGAAAATTAACCAACTATGCAACCTGATCCAACAACCCATTTTTGAAAAAAAACCTATTTTGGGTTAACTTACAAAAGGAGAGAGGAGAGCTGACATATATACATCCATATTCCATCATCTTCGCCCAACTATCGCACCATCGGCTGCTCCTACATCCATCTCATTTTCTTCCAATTTTCATCGTCGAATTTTACCATGGGTGTCTCCAGTTGCTTCTCGGTTTTTAAGTCTCTTGGAGCTATACATGGCTAGGTGTTTTTCTCTCCTCTTGAAGATGTAGTAATGGCTAGAGATCAATGGGCTTAAAAGGGGAGTGGCTTAATCCATGTTTAGCTATGATTTATGAATTCCTAGGTTTAGGATTTGTAGTTTGTAGTTGAACATGCTTGATCATAGTTTAATCAAGTGTTGGATATTCAATGTGTGGTTTGGATTCATTTATGTAGAACTTTGAGCTTAAATATATGAAGTCTCATATATGTCTATTTGTGATCTTATCGATTCTCTTTTATCTTGCATAGTTATGTTTGATATGGAGTTGATTCTAGATTCCAAACTGACTTGTTGCATTGACTTATCCACTACACACACTAAAAGCATTTAACAGGGTCTTAAGAAATGGAGTCCCATTGATTAGGATCTTGGACTTAAAGATTTCTTTAAGGCTTAGTCATTTAAAACTTAGTGATTTCCACTCCCGTCAAAATTAATTTCGAACTATGATAGTCAAAGCTCATTTTCAAGAGGATCCTATCACTTTTTGATCATTTTTCTTAATCTTTTCATTTTCTATTCCCAAAAATCCAAAAATACATTTTACATATTTTTCTTACAAATCCATTTAGTATGTTTTCAAAGATCAAAACCCCCTCCTTACCAAATTAGCTTACATTTCATGAAACATAGGTTAACTTAGGTCCATTTGTTTTAGGTTCCGATTAAGTGAGACAACCCGAGGTTGCATCCTATATTGTAATCTTTGGATTATCTTTTTGATTTGACCTCCAAGGATATGAACAAAGGTCTGAATCACTCTTGAAAATTTATAATGCGAAAATTTAAAAGTATGGAGGAGAGAGAGAAAGACACAGTAGATTTATACTGGTTTGACTTATAATGAAACCTATGTCCAGTCCCCAAGTATCCAACTTAAGTATTTCAATATAAAACTAAGTAGTAAATTGATAAGCCTCATTGAGCTCACAAGTGTATAATTTTTAAGTTTCTTCAACCTTCCATAGTAGTAGTATTGTGCTAACCTCTATAAGCTCTCATAAAAAAATGTCTGAAGGATTTTAAAGTCTTTCTTAATAGAGTGATATCACTTTCTAAGGCATAAGAGCTCGATATAAATTTTAAGAAACAATCAAGCTCTAAGATATTTCACAATTCTTGTGTCTATGTCTTATGTATATTTTGCAAATGTAGTAGCTCTTCCTTAAGTATACAATTTCTTCTACTAGACATTGCTTAATCTTCAATATTATCTCTACTAAAATCTTCGATATTTAGATTTTTTTCAATACTTCCAAAGCTAATTATTCGAATTAGTAAGATTCTTCTGGATGTTATGGCATCATTTCCAAAAAGGTAATTTTATAAAGAAGGTTACTGCAAGAAGGAAAGCAATTATTCCATGATTTTATTCTCATTTAGGAATTATATCATTGCTTATATAAGGAAATAAATCTAATTCAAAATTTGAGATTTTATATAGTTATCATCAAAATTGTCAATCATGAACCTTAAGCTAACACTCTTTATTCTTCAATGTGAGCACTTCTCTCATTACTTATTTCTATAGAGCACTTCTCCCTATGATAAATCTTGGTGCATTTCTCACTAACTAGAAGAGGTTGTCTTCTTTAATTACTCGCACTATATTTGCTTATTCTTTATTGTTAAACTTGCAATCATTTTTCAAATGTCCAAATTGTTTACACCTAAAGAATCGAGACTTCCCTTTATGCCAGAAATCTTTCTCTTCATGACCAAACTTCTCATAATGGCCACATTAAGGAATGTTTCCTTTCTTTTTAATGACAAAACCTTTCCTAGATAAGCTCCTTCCACTATCGTTTCACTTTTGTGTTTTCTAATTTCCCTTCTTTGCTCTTGAGCTTGTAAAACATTAATCAGTTATGGCAATGTCAATTGGTTGATGTCCTTTGAGTGTTTAATAGATGAAAATTTCACCTCAAACCTTTCAGGTAAACTTATCAAGACTTTCTCTACGATCCTTCTATCATGTAGCTGTTCTCCTATAAGTTTGGTTTTATTTGCCACCACCATGAGCTTATCTGAGAACTCTTGAATTGTCTCCTTTTCATTCATTCTAAGAATTTAAAAATCTCTTTTGAGATTTAAGACTTGGATTCACCTTGTTACAACATTCCCTTGATATAGCTTCTTCAATACATCCCATGCTTCTTTAGTTGTTTCACGAGCTATAATTCTTATGAAAATTGACTTAGATACAACGACATGTATTTGCTCTGGGGGCTTTAGATTCTTCATCTTCACGAGCTCTAATTTAATTAAATGTAGGATTATTGCCTAAAGGAGGTACATATCTTTCACCTTCAACCCACTACCATAAATAGAGACCTCTCAAGTGAGCTTTCATTTTGACAGCCCCTTTTAACATTGAAAACCATGGATTAAAGAGATGATGTGTTGAAGGAAGCTATAGAAAGAAAGGAAGCTTTGGTTAGATTCTCTCTTAATCACTCATAGGTCCCTTAAGATCTTTGAGAGCTCGGATAACATGTGGAATCTTTAAAAAAAAAATAAAAGAACATATATAAGATAAAAGAATACATAAAACTAGAGTTATTTTATTATATATATTGAATAATGAACTTGGTTAGGCAAAGTGCAAAAAACTCAACAATTGTTAAATAGAGATTTCAGCCAATAAATATGGCTTAGAAGATAAAATTAAAAACAAACTAAAGACCTATTCAGAAGGAAAGTTGACAACTTTACAATTTTGAATTAATTCCCAACAAATATGAAATAGCTCCATAAATTATTACTTGCAATTCAATTTTGAGACCCAAAATAGAGATAAAAAAAGACATGGAGCAACAAATATTGGGAGTTGCTATACCTATGATTAGTTGACTGTGTTACTTCACAAAAATTAAGGTTTATTAAGCTATAACTAGTTACCAATT
Organism: Erythroxylum reticulatum; assembly: GCA_025504915.1. Classification (NCBI taxonomy): domain Eukaryota; kingdom Viridiplantae; phylum Streptophyta; class Magnoliopsida; order Malpighiales; family Erythroxylaceae; genus Erythroxylum; species Erythroxylum reticulatum. The sequence goes on along the minus strand of JANSVA010000007.1, from coordinate 25,828,454 downwards.
TATTTGGCCTTCATGGATTTAGAGATGCAGCCATGTAAAGTAAATATGGTGTTGTTATTGAACAATAGCCCTTTGGAAGATTTCTGATCAAGATTGTACAAGGTCTTATGCAATTCTCCCACATTGCAATTTCTAGATACGAGACCAAGATATGATACCATATTAGGCTTTATTTCGCTCTCAATTATTTCATAATAGAAACCATCAACATCCTAATAGTAACCACTTTCCAAAATCTATTGGAGTTCTTCCGACTCTTTAAAAGACATCAATGACAATGTTATACATCACATCATCCAAAAATACTTCCAATTCCTCAAATTCATTAATCCAATTAACCACTACAAAATGCCTACCAATTTGAAAAAGTCATTAGAGAATTGAGCTCACAACCTCACAATTTGTTTTAATGCCCTTTGACAATATTAACATAATCTTATTTTAGTGAATTATCCATTATAATTAGCCTTTATTTTCTCCTAAAATAATGTCTATTAATGTTATGTAAGGTTTAGTTAACTTGTTTCTTTAGTTAGAGTCACCTAAATAGGTGGATGTACATCACATTAGATACACACAAAAAATAGAACATTTATACATTTTTTCTTTGTTCTTTATTTCTACATTGTATTAGAGCCTCCTTTATAACAAAAGGAGTCAAAATTTTAGAGCCTTCTTCATCTTTCTCTCGACATTTTGCTTTCATATTCTAAGTTTCTAAATCTACTCCAAAAATGATTTTCATATACTGAATTGTTACTCTTCTTGAGCAGATTAATACGGTGCCAAAATCATCTCCAGGTCCTTACGCGCAACCTAAAGCCACTAGACTCTAAAACTTTAGTTGTAGTTGTTTGGAGGAAGATGAAGATCTAAACAATTTAATTTAGGTTTAGGAAAACGACACTATTTAGTCACATGAAGGAGAACAATTTAGTGTCACATCATCCACCACATCAATAGTTATGTCATCTATCATATAATCCAAAATCATGGTCAACTATAACGTCATTTGCATCTTATTAACATGTCAGCTAAACATGTGTCATTACCTTATTTGTCCACGTATCCTCTCCTCCTTAGTTCAGTTAAGGCCTATCGATTCTATTCAATTCAAAAAGTAATTGATCGACACTTTATGTAATGCCCCAAAAATCTTGATTTCATAAATAATATTTTTTTAGTTGTGAATCATGCATACCAAGGTTAATAGTGACACCAAGGACCCAAACTTGGCATTGGATAGTATTATTCTAGGACAGTTTGAGGATCTAATTTGAGGCTAAAATGAGTTCATTTTGAGGGTGTGATCAAGAGTTGACCAATGGTCAAAGTTTGATATAAGAAAGGGGTGAAAGTCAAACCTATAAATATTAATGGAAATAAATGATATTAATTAAGGTATTTATGTGAGATTGATATTTTAGTGGATTAAATCCAACTAATGGATTAAAATCGAAAGTTAATTGTGGATCTTAAAAAAAAGCTATTGGCTTTAAGGGACTGTTAGAGAAGTGCTTTAAAGGTAATCACCTCTAGAACTTATTGTGCAAATCATTTTATGATTATTAAAGGCATTTTTCATTATTTTGATGTTCATACGTTTATGGATTTGATGTTGATCTTAAATTGATTTAATGAAGTCCTTAATA
>JANSVA010000007.1:25804671-25821601 GCA_025504915.1 Erythroxylum reticulatum | reverse complement strand
TTTCATAATAATAAGGAAATTAATAATGTTATGAATAATAATAAACATTTTTAATAAAAATCCAGCAGTGCAAAAGTCGAGAAGTACAAAAATAATAAACATTTAATAATGTTATGAATAATAATAAACATTTGAATACTAGAAGTTAAAACACAAATTAAAAACTGCAAGAGTCAATTCCCAAAGTTAAAACACAAATTAAGTAACAATAACATGTTTCTTTGTCAAAGCCAAGCTTGTAGGCGGCTTGGTGGCTTGGCTTTGAAAGAGGAGTAACATAGAGGAAGGCGTGGTTTAAAAATTTTAAGTAAAAACGACGTTGTTTTGATCTTGGACAGAATAAGATAGGGTTGACTTCGACAGACGATCCGGACTCGTTTTGTACGTGGTGTTGGCTAGGAAAAGAAGAAAAAACATGCCAAGAGTTGTGCTTCGTCTGGCCAACGTCCTCCATCTAAGCTTCGTTTTCGTTACTCAGCTTCCAAAAATTTGAACCCTCATCTTCCACCTTTCATGGCTAACCACCGTACCTCATTGTTGATGACACTATCTTCCATGATTTTTTATGGCTAGTTCATCTTAATCTTCTGATTCAATGACAATGAATGACAAGAGCTTGGGTTTTCATAGGAGAATTAAATGTTACATTTATTTTCTACCTATTTGATTATTTATTGATTTTTAAGTCTTAAGATAATTATTTAACTATTTGGAATTACAATATTCTTGTGACTGGGTTATCATTTAGCAACTGATATTATGCTAATTTTGGTTAAAATTTATTACTTTGTTTTGGGTCAAAACTTTGTATTGAGATTTTATTGAATATTTGGTGATTATTTAAGGTGGTTTGAATGATTAGATTGTTATATTGGTTGTTGGTAATTAACTCTGTTTTCTTAATTATTAAGTATTGAGTTTTAGTATCATTGGTTCTAATTTATTATTCTAATGGCAGTTAGTAGATTGAAGTTTTAGAAAATATTTTTGTAACAATTTGAGGTGGCTAGATGTTGGATTCTATGACATTTGGAACAAAAAGAAGAAAAGGATTTTCCATAATCAAGTTGTACAGAGAAATTCAATTCTTGCTAATTGAGTCTATCAAAGCTATAATATGCACATTACCAACAAATGGAAGCTTCCCCGTAACAATTTCAGAGTTAGATTAGATGAGCAAAGAACCATCACCTAACTATCATAAACAATTCAAGCCGGGTGCATAATGTATTAGTATGAATAAAGACTCATGAACTTCTTAGGAATTTCTTATGTAGTTTCTCTTTTACATTGTACGGCCATTTCATTATCTGGCTTTTCCCCTCAACTTTGGCTGTAAATTAGCTTTTGCGATTGCTCTTGTGAACCTAATATAATTCCTTTATTTTCTCAAAATAAATATCTAACATCTTTTCAAAATTATTTATATTGTTAGCTAAAAATTTGAAGTTAATTTTATTTCTATTCAATCCATGTAAATAACAATTAATATCTATTTTCTGAATTTTAGTTATTTATAGGTCTGTAAATAAGAATTATTATTTGTCTTATTAAGTAGTTTAGAAAATAATAGAATTTTTTTTTATTTCTCAAAATTCTTCTATTTTCTGTAATTATGATTTACATTAGTTCTTCTCTTAAACCAACACAGGTGACCCATCGATACTCTGGGATAGCAGACATCTGGGAAATAGAGTAGAAGATGAATTAACAGGGATTAAAGGATTAACAGAACTTGGACAAATTTACTAGTGTATTTGCGTTCGGAAGGAACTATTATTTAACATCATTTGAAGAAAAAATTGCAAACGTTATTAAGTAAATTCTTGTAACTCAAACTTCAGTTATCTAAATCTTACACAATGCCAATAAAGACGTATGTTAAATAAGTTTATTTTGTCTAAATGGTATATGTGAAAGCTAAATATATAAAGAAATCGTATTGGTTTATAATGTTAAAATGGTAATATATATTTTTTCCTGATCATTGATCAAACAATATTAAAACACTCAACCATATGAAATAAACTCATCAGAACAGACATAAAAATAATACGTGCTATTGATGGGGTACATATGGAACTTTAAAGTCTTGGTCTGAGGAATTTCAAAAGGGTTGTATTATGGAGTTTACATATCATTCTGTCAATATAAGAGTGAAAGTGGCGTGTTACCATTCAGACATGTAAGCAAATTTCACATTCCACCAAAACGGGTTGTCTTAGCTTATTATTCTGATCGCATAGGACTATACACAATAAAGGTATAGGTATTAACTGTCTGTAATTGGGGAATCTTCCAACACTTACGAAACACAAAAAATAAAAAAGAAAAAGAAAAAGGGAACAAAGAAGAATAGCTACCGATGACTAGTTCCGAAGTTGATACTTAAGAAATAGTATGGACTATCCTCCAATTTGTCATTATGCTTTGTTGCGATTGCTGAACACAGATGCTTGAATGCTCTTCCAAAAATATATGATGCAATCTTTTAATTTTAGTGCGAGAGTGAAAGAGAGCACAAGAAAAACATCCATCGACAATGTCTAATATCTCCATATTTAGGTTCATGTGCCCCCAGAAAGAGAACAAGAGAAGAAGAAGAAACGACATCTTTTAAAATTCAGATAACAATTGAAAAGGGCTCGCAAATTTTCTCACAAACTCATGACTGCCAAAGAACAGGAAGGAAAGGTCATCTTCAAATAATTCCTGTGTTACATCGCATCTTGACCTAAAGTTGCCATTACCCAAGCGGGTGACAAGGTGAAATTCTTGATCTGGTTTTCTTCAATTTGACTTCTAGAGGAGAAGCAGAGGGCCAAGAGTTTCAGTGAGCAGAATGAGTTGTGGAGGAAGTCTTCTTAAAATCAATTTTGTCGACTTTAACCTCCCCATCAATCAGCTCGTAAACATATACCACAACGCGTAGACCATCAATATCCATGAGGACAAAGCTAGGATTCACATCGTAGGTAATGCTGCTGTATGCACCAGTTGAGGATCCTGGGTTTATGACAACGCCTCCCTCGTGTTTATAAGCTGTAAACTGATGTGTATGGCCTGTTACAAGTATGTCTACATCAAGCTGCCTCTGGAGCATTGCTAGCGAGTCCAAATCTCCCCATGGAATAACCTTTAAAACATGAAGACAAACTGAACAAAGAAATACAGAAAAATATAACCCTGAAAAAAATAAGCATAAATAATCAACCTCTACATTGAAGAAAATAAAGGGTAAGAATAGAAGGAAGGAGATCAACCTGATGACCATGGCATAGTCCTAACTTAAATTGACCAATAATTAATGTCTTGGTCTCTGGATATCGTGTCTCTTCATCATACTCACCTCGAGTAATATGTAAGTCAGGACAAATGGTTTTCAAGTAATCATGAACTTCCTGGAAAATTCAACATATAAATAAGTTAAATGCAATTAAATTTAGTTACAGCTCACTACCAAAATGTTCTCGTGAATTCACTGCCATCTAAAAGGAAGGATTAAAGCAATGGATACAGAGCATCAACATGGCAACTGGTGTTTTTGTTATCACATTTCTCCACTACATTCAATCGTGTGGTTACCTAGTACTTCTGCACAGTTCATATTGAGGTCACGCATTCTTGGTAATCACACTGAGACGTGTGTCAAAACAGAAATAGGAAGAACATACTTTAGAATATAACATTGTGAAAAGTTCAGCAACTGAGGTGATAATTCAGCAAAAGTGGTAGCTGCAGTGTAGGGATGGGGCAATGCACCTTAGGTAGACATCATTGATCATTTTGAAAGGAAGCACTTAAATGCAAGGGGCATGCCTGTCTTTAAATAGAATAAATACTAAGATTGTCTAATCTCATTTGGATACAAAAAATCTATTAACCATTGGCAATGGAGCTGTACTAATTTGCTTTTCTTTGTATCAGGGAGTTATTTTGAATCAGTGAACTTGTCAAACCAGCAGGTCAGAAGAGTTTCTGGCTGTAGATAAGGTAAAGGGAAATATGACTTGCAGAATATGGTGGAATGAACAATAAATCACAAGATGGAGCAAAGAGAGTATCATGGATGGTGAGTGAAAACTATGCTTGGTAAAATAAAAGGGAAAAAGTGGACTTGGGAAGGTTGCCCCTGGAAAGGGTACGCATAGTTACACATGAATTGTAAAAACTCTTAATCAAAAAGATTCTTGAAAGTTCAGCAACGAAGTTCCTCATATTGATGAGGTTTTATCACTGGAATAATGGTTCAACTACACAAGAAAAATGAGAGTAAAGTCAGAAATTACAAGTTTCAAAAAGCCACATTCTAAGTATAATCAAACCAATATAAGGTTGCTAATTGAGTCCGTAGCTGGGATACCTGATGCCTTAATTTTAAGTTCAACCCAACAACCATAGAAGATAAAATCCACAGCAACATCAATAATTGAAGTTCAATAATCTCTGGTTCAAAATATATCAGTTCTCTACTATGAAATTGGCTGAAATGTGCTCCCTAGTTGCAAGTAACAAACATGTCGATTAAGGAAACATCAAAAGATTTCAAATTCACATTTGGCATCCCAATCTTTCTGGAGCTTCACAACAATTAACTCATTCATTTCGCAAAATCAACTTAATTTTGCAATACCAGATCAGTAAATTCCAACCAGCAGAAAGCTCAAAAGTTCGTCAGATTGTCAACTTTCCTCTGAAATTAAAACGTAGCGAGTGTTGTTTACTAATTATCGCCTACAAAACAATATGTATGTATCCTCTCTGCTTGGTCAGTTAGAGACCCAAATCCTAAACGAACCAAGGACTCAACTCTACCACATATAAGATCAAATCAGAATAAAACAGAGAATCACTTTCAGGTCATCCAAACACATAAAACAATCCGACCAAGAAAAAATCAGCGCGAAATGGATCATAGAATGAAAAGAAGAGAAACCTAGTAGTCCGATATGCCATGAAAGTACGAAAATAGAGAGAGACGGGTACTTTGATACAAAGATTGCCAGTGCAAATGATGTGTTGGATCTTGCCAGGAACAAGCATGGACTTGAACTTCGGAGGCAGATCAGCCGCTCTATGGGGTATGTGCAAGTCTCCTAGAGCTAACACTAACACCATTTTCCACATTCAGCAGTTAAACTACGGATCCTCCACACACAGATACCCAATTTGATTGATCTGCGTAAGTTGACAATACCACATCTTTGAAGCATACCGAGCAACGCTTTAATAATATTTGGGGTGAAAGATGTAGAATAACTTTGTAATCCTTTTTTTTTCAGCTTTTTATTTTTTTTAACTAAATTGCAAGAAAAAGAGTTTTTTCAGTTAACAATTTATGATAAAACATAAACAGTAAGAATGTCACTAGAAAATTAATCAGATATTATTTATACAATGATTTAACTCCATTGTTAAATTCATACTAATTAAGTCTAATTTAAACTAATAATTCATTATAATTATCTTAAATTATTAATTTAAGTTGAATTTAATCACTTCAAATTAGTTTTAAGAGTTAAGCTAGACTTCTATAATAATGACATTTAATTAAATTATGCTAGATATTTATATTACATGCGTTTCATCGTTAGTTTTTTAATTAGAATCAAAGAAAAGGGGATTTTCTAGAAAAATAAAACTATTCTATTGTTCCCTAATGGCACCTAAAGAGGAGAGATAAATTAGAAATTGAACGAATTCCATATTTTAATAAAAGAATACTAACTTATAAAAACAAAGCCCATAAAATCAGGAATGTAATAATGAAATAAAATTTAAAGAAATTTAGTGACGCTTGTAAACAATAAAGTAAAGATTAAGGGAAGAAAAATATAAATTGATTTATAGTGTTTCCATAAGCAGTCATTTCTCTATCAAGACTCTTTATATTTTCACTACAATTCTTCTTTCAAGATAGAAACTTTTTTGTACAATCTTTTATTTAGGCAAAGAGAAACTTCTTTTTCAATCTTTTTCTTAAGGTAGAAAGGAACCTTAATCCACTTTAAGTACTCCTAATACACTGATTACAAACCCCAAAAGTAGTTTATAACTCAAACTTGCTCACTTGAATATTTTGATAATCATAAAAGGCTCACATACTTAAAATGAGATTGTAAATGTTAGAAATGTGTGTAAAAGCGTTCTAATGCTTTTTGTTGTTAAAACCAATGAGAAAATACCTATTTATAGTGTTTTAGGACCGTTTCTAGTTGTTGGAGGCAAGAACTATCTATTATAACGGTTATATACAGTGTACTGGTCGACTAGTATAATATACTAGTTGACCACTATGGATCAAAAGCTCCAGATTTACTAGTTGTTGAAACACTATTCATCTGGTAAGCATATTAGTCAAGTAATACATCAACCAATGTTACATCAAACTTATTGTAAATCAAATTTAACAACTTTAGCCTATATTGGTCGACCACTAACTCATATAGAATAACAAATTACTGTAAAAATATGATTTTAAGACCTTTAAATTCTCAAACTCAATTTGATTAATGCAATTACGAATCAAAATTTCTAAAAAGGTTCCCAAACTTTATTTAAAAGATCGATAGGCTTTTATATTAAAAATAAAAACTTTAATACCTCTTAGTGAATGAAAAGTCACATATAATGAATTGAAGAAAAAAGTTTATATATGGTGAGCCTTTTAAGACTATAAAAAACAATCAAGATGAGCTTATAATAAATAATATGTAAAATAACCTTGATGTATCTTAATCTTCTTCTTGACTTGAACTTGATATTGAAGATTGCAAACTTCATCGTTTTTATCATAATTCTTCGATAAGGTGATATCTTGTTCTCATATTCCTTCTCATCAATAACATTAAACTCATTAGTAGTACTTATGTTTTGTTATCAACAAAACATTTATTGAAACCTCCCTTAGTTTAACAATCTATCATTTTTTGATGATGAAAAAACATTTGTGATATTAGGAAGTAATACAAGTGTTTAATTGATAAGTCAAATTATTCGTATATGATTTTGGGATGAATTGGAGCTCATTTGACTTATCTCGATGTGAATTTAGAGCTTTCTTTGGTTATTTCTCACGCATTTCAACTTTCTTGCTTAATAGGTGCAAATGGATAGAATTTTGGACATAAGGCCTAACTTTTACTGTGGATGTTAGATCAAGGTCATTCAAATACACTTTTGAAGAGGACTCCGAGTTCTACAACTTCCGTGAAGACTCTGATGAGAGATTTTGTCATTTAAAGGGTCAATATTGCACGTTTTTTTAAAGGCCTAGGGTATGTCCGCTAAACGGACATAATGTCTGCTTAACGGTTATTGCTTGGCCAATTCCACTTCAGAGACCCAAAAAGGTCCACTAAATGGACATAATATCTGCTTAACAGATATTGCCTGACCAACTTCACTTCAAAGACCTGAAAAGGTTTGTTTAGTGGACATCATGTTTGCCTAATGCACTTTGTCGGCCCAAGGATGATCTGTCTTCCCCTGTTTAGCAAACCTAGGTTTCTTTGAGCCCAGGACACTATAAATACTTTTTTTTATGACCTAATTAGGAGGCTAGACATGGAAATGAGGCTGTAACATAAAGAGGCACTCAAAGGAGGAAAAGAAGAGGAGAAAAGAGGAATGAATCAAGAATTGAAAGCAATATTGTTTTGTGTTCTCTCTACCTTCTCTCTTTACTCTTTGTCATTATGTGTATGGATTCTGTTATCATGTTCTGGAACTAAACCCCATTTAGGGTGAGGGATGTAGCTTATTTGGGGGATGGATTTGTATTTTATGGATTGATTAGTGTTGAATAAAAGTTCTTAGGTTATGTTTATCTTTCTTGCATTTCACTGTTGTCTCTATGCTTGATCACCATTGATGCAGCCTTAGGAATCATATGATGTACTAAGAGGTGAAGTATGATTTTTGCACTAGGAAGATAAATACATGAGATTTAGAGATAGAAATATCCTAAACTAGTGTGATAACTTATGGTTGCTTGTTCTTAATGAATTTGACTAGTTAGATTTCACATTGAGAGATGATGATTAACTAGTTGGGTGTTCTTATATGTCTTGAAAGAGAATATGAGTAAAATTGTGCAATTGTTATTACAACCTATCATTCAATCAATTCCATAATTTATTGATTAATCTCTTAAATTGGTGAACCCTAAAGCCCTAAGTTAAATCATCAAATTTCCCCTGTTTGTTTATTTATGGTATTTACAATTTATTCTTTACACAATTTCAACCATATTTTAAGTTTCTTGTCATTTTCGATCAAGTAATTAGGATTAATTCAGTAGTATCTTAGTCTTTGTGGGAGACGACCTTGGAATACTCAATTTATAGGTACTAGGAACGACTCTGTGCACTTGCAGATTGTGACAACTAAGTTTTTGGAGCTGCAGTTGGGGACTAATTTATTGTTACATTTTTTAAAATTTATTTATTACCTTAAGTTTTCTTACATTAATTAATCTTGAACCCTTTCTCTTTGTTTGATTTCAGGAGTTGCATGCATTTAAAGCATTCAAGAAATTTGAATAATGATATGCTGATTAAAATGAATCCGGAAATTGAACACATTTGTAGAAGGAACAACGCCTAAATAAGAAGAGAGATGGCCAACAATAATCAAAATTCGATTATGCATAAGAAGCAAGATATGGGGAACAAACAATTCGATGAAGGAAATCAAACTAAAATGGTTGTTGTTAACCATGAAGTAAGAAGAATTCGAGACTATTAAATGCCATTTATTGCTGGCAACCCCTCATGCATTCGGTTGACTACGACAACAAGGAATTATAAGCTGAAGCAGATTCATCTATCGATGTTGCCATAATTTAATGGGATGCCAAATGAAGATGCTCTAGCCTTCATGAGAGATTTCTATGTGACAGTTTAAACTCTTCCGTTGTATGGATTGTCTGAAGATGAGTTAAGGCTAAGGTGTTTTCCCTATTGCATGAAGGGATTAGTAAGAAATTGGTTATTGAGTTTGGAGGTCGATTCCATCGATACTTGGGATAAGGTAATAGAGACTTTCATGACAAAGTGGTACCCATCCCACAAAACTCTTGAACTCAGGAAGATGATACATTGGTTCTCTAAAAAGGGAGAAAATTTTCATAAAGCATGAGAGCGATTTAATGATCTCCTTAACCAATGCCCCCACTATGGATTTGATACATACTTGTTGACCCAGTTCTTCTACTATGGTCTCACTGATCATAATCAAACTTTGGTGGATTTGAACGCTGGTGGGAATATTAATAACCTAAGTTCCCAAGAATTATGGAATATTTTCAAAAAGGTTGCAAAGAATTCACATTGTAAGGTGACTAGGAGCAAAGCTGCGACTCTTAAATGAAGTGGGGTCTAAACCCAACACGGCCTACCAAGTTGCTGAGATCAATAAGAAGTTGAATATGCTAATGAACGACAACAAGTCTAGTAGGGATCTTTGTACTCTTTGTGGTAGATTTAGGCATACTATAACTAGTTGTATGAACATTGAGGCAACAATGACATAGGAAGAGATGAACTATGTAAACAATGGTTGACAAGGTTATAGATTTGATCTTTCTCGAACACCTACAATGAAGTTTGGAAGTTTCATATGAACTTTTTATGGAAAAATCAAGGGGCGGCAAAACCAATGGGACCACTTAGGTTCCAAGCACCACTGAAATCGAAGTATTCACCTCCTTCATCTTCTGCGCAACAAAAATTCCCTTCCCTTTGGGAGAAAAAGTAGATAGGCTTGAAGATATGTTTACTCAACTTATGAGCAAGATGGATCAAAGTGCTCAAGCCAGCTCTCAAGGAATGAATATAATGTAGCAAAACATTCAGTCTAACCAAGCTGCCATTAGAAATTTGGAGGTGCAAATTAGTTAAGTGGCAAAAAAGGTGAGAGAAAGGGGTAAAGGGAAGCTGCCTAGCAATACCAAGTGAATCTGAAACGAGATTGTATGGCAGTCATTCTAAGGAGTGGTAAGGTGGTAGAAGGTGTGTTTCCTAAAAAGAAGGAAGTTAAAGAAAATGAAGCAAAGGATGCTGAAAGTATGAATTTGGGTGAGAACAAAGAGCCAAAAGAATCCACACCAACGAAAGAGTCTTTACCAAATCCAGAATTTTCCTTTGCACCACCCATACCATACCCTCAAAGAGTCAAGAAAAACCACGATGATTCCAAATTTATGAAATTTCTTGACCTTTTTAAGAAGATCTAAATCAATATCCCTTTTGCTGGAGCCCTTGATGAGATGCCCGCTTATACTAAGTTCTTGAAGGAAATCATCTCCATAAAAAAGAAGCTTAATAATTTTGCTACGGTCGCCTTAACTAAGGAGTGTAGTTCTATTTTACAGACTAAATGATTAAACCCAAGTTTTCTATATTATTTAGTGATATTTTCATGATTTTTGTTATACTTTTCGACTCTTTTTGTTAGATATTGTGCTTAATTTAGCGTAAGAGTGCTTGTTTTGAATTAAAATAGTTTAAGGGTAAAATTGTCATAATTAGTTAGTAATTGCACTCACTAGGTTTCTAGGACAATTGATATTGCAAAATATTGCTTTTCATTGCAGGACACTCAAGAAGTAGAGCTAAGAGTGAAGACCAAGAAATTCCAAGTCACAAGATCAAGTAAGAAGAGCTTTAGGGAAAAGTTCGCCGCGACGAAGTCATTCCTTCACCAAAGCAAAACCTTCGAATCAGCAACCCAGACCCAAACAATTTTTGAAAATTTTACTTACCCATTCATGCAAACTGACCCAAATACTAATTTAGAAACCCTATTTCGGGATAAGTGATATAAGAACTAAGTGTGGACGGCCTCCATCGATCATCTATCATCTATGTATCATCTTTCTCTCATTTCCTCCATTTTTCCACTGTCAAACTTCCACTATGAGTGACCCAGATTCATTCCCAGTTGTGAAGCTTCTAGGTGTAATGAGTGGCTAGGTTTTTCTTTTCCTCTTGAAGATGTAGCAATGGATGGCGTTTAATGTGCTTAAAAGGGGAGTATTTTAATCCATGGTTCATCTATGAATTTATAAAGTCCTAGGTTTAGGATTTGTAATTTGTAGTTGAGCTACTTGATTATAGTTTTAATCAAATGTTGGATATTCATTGTGTGTAGTTTGGATTGGTTTATGTAGAACTTTAAGCTTAAATATATGAAGTTTCATATATGTCTATTTGTGATCTTCTTGATTCTCTCTTATCTTGCATGGTTATGTTTGATATTGAGTTGATTCTAGATTTCATTTGACCTATTGCATTGGTTGATCCTACTATGCACCCTAAGAGCACTTAACAGGATCTTAAGAAATGGAGTCCTATTGATTAAGATCCTGGACTTAAAGAACACTTTAAGGTTTACCATTTTGAAGTTTAGTGATTTCTACTCCCACTAAAATCAATTTCGAACTATGATAGCCATAGCTCACTTTTAGGAGGATTCTATCACTGCTTAATCACCTGTTTTTCATCCTTCTGTTTTATATATCCCTAAAATTCAAAAAAATAACATTTTACAATTCAGTTTAGTTCAATTAATGATTTCAAAAATCAAAACCCCCTTTTTCCCAATTAGCTTGCATAGCATGCCATATAGGTTAACTTAGGTCCATTCATTTTAGGTTTTGATTAAGTGAACGACCCGGGGTTGCACCCTACAGTGCAATCCTTGGATTATTTTGATTTAATCTCTAAGGGCTTTACGGCTAGGTTCAAATCAAATGGCACCATTGCTCGGGAACCAAGAAATTAGTTCTTTAGATTAAATTCTATCATTTTGATGCTAAGTGGGGTTAGGAGCCTTTATAGATTGCATTCTAGATAGTTTAGCTTCATATTTGTCAATAGTATAGGTTTTCATTTTGCATAGCATCAAAATTTTTGGAAATACAAACAAAGATATTGATTTTCTTCAATTTTCATACTTAACATTTTATATTTGTATAGTTCAGAGTCCTGTTTGCTTCTTTCTATGAAAGTTTCTCTAGATCAAGTGCTATGGAAAGTCTTTTATCTATCCTTAGAGGGTAAAGCAAGGGAGTGATACATGAGCCTTCTAAGACACGTGGCAAATGCCTACCATAGCTGGGAAAATTTGAGAAAGGTGTTCTTGGAGAAGTACTTTCTTGCCTCCAGAACTTCATCAATAAGAAAGGAGATTTACTCTACACGACAAGACTTTAATGAGTCCTTCTACGATTATTGGAACCATTTTCAGGTTCTATTGTCAAGATGCCTTTACCATCAAATAACAGACGAGCAGTTGGTGCAGTACTTCTATGATGGGTTGAAGAGTTAAGACAAGGGTATGTTGGATGCAACCTCAGGAGGTTCACTGATAGACCTCACCACTGAAGAGGCTTGGGATCTACTTAAGAAAATGGCTCTAAATCACCAGTAGTATAGTGCTAAGAACACTAGAGGAGTACATAAGTTGGGAGCTTCAACAGTTCACTCTAGAAGAATGGAAAGTCTTGAGTCTAAAGTCAACTCTTTAGAGAGTAAAATGACTACTCAATTATCCCTCATTACTGCAGAATTGAAAAATATGAATGTGCATTGTCCACCAACCCCTATGGATCTTACTGCACCTAGTTGTGAAACTTGTGGTTTTGTGATGCATATTTCTAATGTCTGTCCTAATCGCTATAAAGAGGTATCTACTGTCTATCAAGGTCAGCCAAATCAGAAGTTGGACCCTTATTCTAATACATATAATGAGGGATGGAAATCAAATCCTTGACTTGGATGAAGAAATGAAGAAAATAGACCTCTAAACAGATTTTAGCGAGGTGGAGGGGCTGGTCCATCTACTAACTAATTCCAAAAATAACAGCAAGCTTTAACTGTTCCACAAAAGGAAGACACAAATAAACTCTTGCATAATATAATGACATTGATGAAGGAGGAGAGGACTTCTAATGACAACTAGTTCAATTCCCTGGCTTCTCTGATTCAACAAGACTCTTCTAAGAATGCTGCCAAATTCAATGCCCTATAGAAAACAATGGAGCAATGGGAGACAAAAATTGAAAACATCAACTCTTATGTCTCTCATCTATCCAATAATATGAGGGAGCAACAAGTTAGGAGCAGTGGCACTATTCCCTCAAACACTGTTATAAATCATAAGGGTTTGAATGCCATCACTCTTTGAAGTGGGAAGCAAGTGAAGTTCAGTGATCAGGATGAGGAAGTAGCTAAGGAGGAGATTGAATGTGATGAGTTGCCTCCCACACCTGTAAGGGTAAAGAATTCTGAAAGCTTTAAGGAGAGAGCATTATTAGCTGAAAAGGAGTCCACATTTTTAAATAGCAAAGGAACAAATTCTAAGAGCAACCATGAACAAGCAGTAGCAAGGGAGCATGTTGAGTCAAGCAAGCATAGAGCCAATAAAACCAATGGTAAGGAGGTAAATCTTAAAGACCTTCCTTTTCCTAATTCATATTTGACGAGAAAAAGAATGACTGAAACTAAGCATGAAAAAGATATTATAGATTTGTTTAATATAGTGGAAGTCAATAATCCTTTGCTTGATTTTGTGAAACGGGTTCCTACTTATGCCAAATACCTTAAAGACTTGTGTACCCATAAGAGGAAGTTTAGGCCAAATGAAGAGTTCAAGTAAGCTCAAATGTGTCTGCCCTATTTAAACCTCAAATCCCTGTGAAATGTTAAGACCCTGGATCCTTTACTATCCCTTGCACTTTAGGTAAAGTTACTATAAGGGTAGCTTTGTTATATCTAGGGGTAGCTATTAATGTCATGCCTAAGTCTGTTTACATTTCATTGGGAGTCAAAACTCTTAAGTCTAGCACTGTAGTACTCTAATTGGCTGATAGGTCTATTAGGTATCCTGTGGGCATTATAGAGGATATTTTGGTCCAGGTTAAGGATTTGGTTTTTCCTGCTGATTTTTATGTGCTTGACATGTTTTCTGAACTTGTTCATGACACCACATTGATTCTTGGTAGACCTTTCTTAAGGACTGCTAACACCATGATTAGTATGAAAGAAGGCACCATCACAATGGAAGTAGGTGATCGCAAAGTTTGTTTTACTATGTATGAAGTAATGAAACATCCTTATGAAGATTACTCACTTTTGGTTGTTAACATGATTGATATTGCTGTTGATGATGCTTGCTTTAAATTTGAATTGCAAGATGATTCCTTTGGCTTTGAACTGTATTCACTTGATTATACTGATGAGGAAGACACCATTTCTTCCTTTTCATCTCTTTACTCATATAGAGGTGACATATCATGCCTTAATTGTGCAGTAATTAATTGCAAACAATGGTATCATCTACTGAATCATATGTGAGTTCTATTCATTCTATTGTTAGTGATGACCCCCTTAGGGAAAGGTTTTTTGTGAATATTTTAGGTAACTATGGCATTATGGAGGTTGACACTGACGTGGCAATTGATGAAGTTGTTTCACTACAACAAAAGTGTCTAACTGAAGATAATAAAGATGGTCCACTTTTAGCTATTCCACCTGCTTATTTAATGCAGAGAGACCTTGACTTTAAGGATTATTCTCAATCCCTTACATCTCCCAACTTATCTACTTTTAATTCTTCTCATACCTTAAGATACTTGGATGAGTTGTTGTCTAATGATGATTCAGGTATGTAGAAGGATTTATGCAAGGTAGTTGCTGCTATAGATTAACCTGAGATTGGTTCAACGCTTGGAATAAATGGAGATTGTAAAGCAGACCGCATGGAACATGATCTATTATTGGTTGAAGGAAAGGGGAGTAATATGTTCTCTCTTGAACTTCACGAATTGATCCCTTCTATTGTGCAACTTCCTAAGATTGAATGAAAACCCCTACCCTCTACTTTAAAGTATGCTTTCCTTGAGTCTAATGAGTGATTTCTTGTCATAATTGCCAATTCCCTGTCTAACAGTGAGGAAAAGAGACTCCTTACTGTGTTGAGAGAGCATAGGAGGGATATAGGGTGGACTTTAGCGGACATACCTAGGATTAGTCCAGCTATTTGCACACATATGATCCTACTGAGTGAGGGTTCCAAACTTGTGAGACAGCCCCAAGGAGACTAAACCCCACTTATCCTAGATGTGGTTAAGAAATAAATCACCAAAATTTTAAGTGTTAGGATCAGCTATCCCATATCTGATAGTAAGTGGGTTAGTCTGGTACATGTAGTGCCTAAAAAGAGTAGGGTCACTATGGTTAGAAATGATAAGGATGAGCTTGTTCCTATAAGAGTGCAAAATTCTTGGCGTGTGTGCATAGACTATAGAAGATTAAATGATGCCACATGAAAAGATCATTTCCCTCTTCCTTTTATTGACCAGATGCTTAAGAGACTTGTAGGCAAATCTCATTACTGTTTTTTGGATGGTTTCTCTGGGTACTTTCAAGTACCGATTGCACCAGAGGACCAAGATAAAACCACTTTTACATGTGCTTTTGGTATCTTCGCTTATCGAAGGATGCCTTTTGGATTATGTAACGCTCCAGGGACTTTCCAGCGTTATATGATGGTTATTTTCTATGAATTTTAAGAGAAATGCATGGAAGTTTTTATGGACAACTTCACTATTTATGGTGGTTCTTTTGATAATTGCCTTGCTAGTCTTGAAAAAGTTTTGAAAAGATGTATTGAAAAGAACTTGATTTAAGCTTTAACAAAGTCATTTCATGATTAATGAGGGCATAGTACTAGATCATTTGATTTCTAGCAAGGGAATTGAAGTTGATAAAGCTAATATTGAGGTCATATCTTCTCTTCCTTATCCTATCTATGTTAAAGATATAAGATCATTTTTGGGTAATGTAGGATTTTATAGGCGTTTTATAAAAGATTTTAGCAAGATTGCATTACCTCTTTCAAAGATTTTAGAAAAAGATGTAAAATTTGACTTTGATGATTCTTGTAGAGATGCTTTTGATGAGTTAAAGTGTAAACTCATTTCTCCCCCTATTCTAATTTCCCCTGATTGGAAATCTTCTTAAGAAACCACAATCTAGGCCAAGATTGATAAGATGAGTATCATTCCTTCAAGAAATTGACATTGAGATAAAGGATCGAGCCGGGGAAGCAAATCATGTAACCGATCACTTGAGTAGGCTACCAGAGGATACAAGGGGAGTAGACTCTTCTGAACTCACTTGTGATTCTTTTCCTAATGTAGCTTTATATGCTTTAGTTTTAAAAGAGCCTTGGTATGCACATATAGTTAATTATCTCATGACTAGACTCACCCCTCCTCTTATGTCTAAGTTGCAGGCACAAAAGCTCAGGAGCGAAGCGAGCCATTACATTTGGGATGCTCCTCATCTATGGCAAATGTGCAGTGACCAAGTCATAAGAAAGTGTGCTCTTAGTGAAGAATTCAATGCCATTATTTGAGCTTGCTATTCCATGGTTTGTGGAGGGCATTTCAGTACAAGGAAAGCATCTAGGAAAATTCTAGACTAAGGTTTTTACTGACCGACCCTTTTTAAAGATTCTTTGAAATTTTTTCAGTTCTATAACAAATGTCAACGTTTTAGAGGGTTAGGTAAAAGGCATGAAATGTGCCAGTAACCTTTATTGTTTTTCAAAATCTTTGATGTTTGGGGGATTGATTTGATGGGTCCCTTTCCTCCGTCTTTTGGTTTTGTATATATCTTTTTAGTTGTAGATTATATGTCCAAATGGATAGAGGATGTACCTATTAGAAAAGATGATGCCCAAATAATGTCTAAAGTTATTAAGTACAATATTTTCTGTAGGTTTGGGGTTCCAAAGGCCATGGTGAGTGATAGGGGTACACACTTCTGTAATAGGGTAGTTGATAACTTGTTTTCAAAATTTGATGTCACTCATAAAGTCTCTATTGCATATCACCCCCAAACAAATGGTCAGGCTGAAA
>JANSVA010000007.1:25783655-25797524 GCA_025504915.1 Erythroxylum reticulatum | reverse complement strand
TGTATTTGTTGGCATTGTCTAATGCTAGCTGTAACACGTAGCTACACAGATAATGCCACAGTATGCGTGACTTGTGTAAGGGACAAATGTTCAACAAGAATACTATGATCCCTCGTATATGATATGAGTGATAATATCTAAGGGCCCTTGATAAAGTAATATTGTATACATGCAATATGATTATAGATTTAACCATATTTACGATTTTGGAAATTAAGAAAGAATAAATTGGCAAGAATGACATATTCCAATCTAGCAACTATTTAGGATATTATAAGACAAGAGAATTGACACCGAAAATTATTGCTCCAGGATCATGATTTGTGTACGATACTTATAATCTATGTCATTTGAGTAAATATAATGTATTTTGCTAGATACTGCTTGTGATGTATAGAATTAAAAAGGGTTCTAAGTCTATTGTCAACATGACATAGAATCCAATGGGTCACTCCAAGAAAGATTCGATTAGAAAAAGGAAATTATTCTAGTATATCATATGGAGATATGAATATGATGATAAAATTAATTATAAATGTTATAATTACTTTGGTCGTCATATGGTACTAGAATAAATGTTATTAGATAACAAATTTAATTCTAGAAAATTTATTTGATATGTATTACTTCTAATATTTATTTAATGCTTAACAAAATAATGCATTTAATTATATGCTGTAGTTATACAACAATTAGGTCAAATGCTTAATTATTTTGAAACATGAGATAAATGGCAAAGTGACTATTCAAATGGAAATTTGCACGGCCAACCTTGTAAGATCATGAGTTATCCATAAAATTAGCATTAAGATGTGTTTAAAGACTAATGACTAAGTTACCCTTTCACTTTGTTTCCTGGCTTTATGTACACAAGGGCATTTTAGACAATTAAAGGGGCTTTTAATTAACCTTAATTTTTCCAAAAAGTCCCACAGTTTCAACTTTTTCTTTTCTCTTTTGTCTTCCTTCAAGCTGCCGATGTTCTTCATCCTTCTTACAAGACTGAAAAGGCTTTTCCATTTAGCTCATGTGTTGAGCAATCAATCACCCATCCTTTTGTTTATTTTGGGAAACATTGGGATTTCTAATCTATCTTTGGTAGAAATCTTGGCGTGCATCTTATTTGGTGCAAAGGAGGTAAAGCCTTGAGTAAGGAGGTGGAACCGTGAGATATTCTATTTTGTTAGGAGAGTAAGTTCAAGGTATAATGGTTTATGTCCTTTGATACATGCTATTTTGGTTTATGAATTGGTTGAAAGACAAGATGTTTTGCTTCTTGTTGGTCCTTTTTTTAATTTTAACCCGCTTAAAGCCTTAACAAAACCAACAATTACTTAATAACAACCCCATAATTTTAGCTTCTAGCGGGATTTTTATGCTCTTTTAGCTATGAAAAGCATTTCATAATTAAAAACTTTTTTCTACCAAACTTTTTTCCTAGTTAAAAAACATTGCCAAAGTTATTCCTACAAATATTAAATGTAGGCCATTCACAAATTAGAATTTTCTACAAAAAAATTCATAGTAAAATTAAACGTAGTTAATAGTCTAAAAAATGGATAGAATTTTAGTTTATTTGGAGGTATTGCTTTAGAAGGCTACGATTTAAAAATTCTGTAGTCAAATAGTAACTATTAGCTACAAATTTCAAATTGTACTAAAAGAAAACGTAGCCAAAAGTAATTTTTATAGTTATGCACTAAGACTCAAGAGCTTTATATTCAATGATCTCTACAAAAAACATATTCAAATTTCTTAAACTCTCTCTAGTAGATAATTGAATAAATTGCACTCTTAAAACCTTTTGATAATTTTGACTAAAAGTTATGATATGCCAACATTTGTATTCAAATTCATAAATCAAAGAGAATTTTAAAGAAAAGAATTTGATAGTCAATTATAAAATGAGATGTCATTCAAATTATTAAATATTCTAAATTCTTATAAATAAAGGAATTCAATTAACTTTATGAAAGTTGATAATTTTTCAACTATTCAATTAACCCTTGCAATTATTATGGATTGCCATTTAAGAACTTAAAGAATAGGAAATCGGTGAAAAGTAGTCTCACTTTGATTCACTGAATAATGAGATTGTAGATGATTTTCTAAAAAAATAATATTTTACATTATGGTTTTTGCATGCAATTTACCATATGTTTTTAAGTAATTAATTAATTAAAGATTTGGAAGTTGGAATAAGATACTGCAAATGAAGGGTATTTATATAAAAATAGCATCTCAACATTTTTAATATTTAAACATCGTTTGTTGAGATGCTAATATTCATTATTGTCAAATGTATAAGACACTCAAATCTTGGTGCTTGTAATGGAGATCCTATTGGATCATGGAGGAAATCGTCTTCCTTAGTTTTCATCCTAGCTACCTACTCAGACACCTAAACCTTAACTAAACTATAGGGATTTTGAACCTAAATTAACCATTTGTATGCTTGATCAAATCCTTCAATTACACACGAATAATAAAATTGGCCTTTAATACTGATTTCTCATCTTTTAATAAATCACAGTATTTATGGTATGCAGCCATAACCTTTTTTCAATTATGTTAGTCGACAGTGCTTCTTTGTATATAAACATCAGACCTAAAATAGCTTAAAACTCATCCACTAGAATATCTTTAACCTAAAACATAGTTAATTGGTACTTTTCTATCCTTCTTGTTGTTATTAGTTTCTAAAAATGGCAAGCTCTACAGTTGTTAAGATGGTTTGCTTGATAATCATGTGCATGGCGATGATGGGTTCAGTACCTGTGGCTAGAGTGGCATTATCATACGGAAAGGTGAAGAGTCTTTTGGGACCATGTTTGAATTACATCGAACATGGTGGTGTAGTTCCAGGTAGATGTTGCAGTGGAGCGAAGGAAATGAACAAAGATGCCGGTGAAATAACCGACCGGTGAGTTATTTGCCCATGTTTGCTATCAGACTTAACTTGAGTTCTGTTAAAATCAACAAAACAAAAGAGATAAAAAAGAAAAGGAAGATTATCTTATTCCCCTTGAATTCAGTACAAAGGAGTCAGCCAAATATAAAAAAAGGTTCTAACAGAATCAAATAACAAACTAGCTAAAGGACAAAATAGCAAATAACAGAAAGCTAATTATTTCAATAGTCTCAACACTCCCCCTTAAGTTGGATGGTGATATATATCATCCACACCCAACTTGGATAGTAAGTAATCATGTTGTTGATTGCCAAGTCCCTTTGCAAGAATATCTTCCAACTGATCCTTTGTTGAGATATGCCTAGTTTCCACAAAACCATTCTGAATACTTTCTCTCACAAAGTGGCAATCAATCTTAATATGTTTAGTCCTTTCATAATAAACTGGATTTGCTATGAATTATACTGCTGCTTGTTTATCACAATGAAGAACAATTGGATTACTTCCTTTGATTCCTAGTTCTGCAATTAGTCTAAATAACCATTTTAACTCAGCTCAGTGGATGCCATGCTATTGTATTCAGCCTTTACTGAAGACCTTGAAATTATACTCTATTTCTTAGATTTCCAGGAGATTAGAGAGTTGCCAAACTTAACACAAAATTCTGTCACAGATTTCCTAGACATAAGGCAAGATGCCCAATTAGAGTCACAATAAGCAATTACCCTTGGATTTCCTAATGAACTAAGAATATTCCCTATCCTGGATTTTTTTTGACATATCTAACAACTCTTAATGCAGCTTCATAATGAGACTTTTTTGGTTTCTACATAAATTGACTTAAGTGTTGCATACTATAAGTTATATCTAGTTTAGTATGTGTTAGATATAGAAGTTTTCCAAACAATCTTTTGGTAAACAGTAGCATCTGTAAAGACTTCATCATCAAGTTTAAATTGTAAAGAGTCATCAAAATCTGTAGTAGTTCACTTTAGATTTTGTTCCAACGGAGTAAATGCTAGCTTTGCTCCATTTAATCCAAGATCCTGAATCAACTCAAGTGCATACTTCCTCTAATTTAACACTATACCTTCATTAGATCTTAAGACTTAAATCCCAAGAAAATATCTTAGATTTCCAAGATCCTTCATCTTGAAATTTTGATGAAGTATGCCCTTTAATTCATCAATCAAGCCATTTTCATTCCCAGTTATTCACAAATCATCAACATAAATCAGCATGATGACTTGTTTAGAACCTTCACTCTTAGTAAACATAGAGTAATCATACTTACTATGAGCATAACCATGATGAACAAGGGCCTCAATCAACTTCAAATTCCATTGTCGTGATGCCTGCTTCAAGCCATATAGGGATTTGAGTAACCTGTATACCATGTTCTCCCCCTGGTTGCCAAATCCCTGAGGTAAATCCATGAAAACTTCTTCTTGTAAATCACCCTAAAGAAAAGCATTATAGACATCTATTTGAAATAAGGGTCATTGAAACATAACAGCAAGAGCTATAATAGTTCTAACAGTAACGTGCTTGGCCACTGGAGAGAAGATGTCATAAAAGTGGATGCCCTCTTGTTGATTATACCCTAGACAACCAATCTGGCCTTAAATCATTCCACTTCCCCATTAGAATGATATTTCACCTTATAAACACATTTATAGCCTATGGGAGATTTTCCAGAAGGTAAAGCAACTACTTCCGATATGCCATTGCTTTCCAAAGCTTAGATTTCCTGTTGCATAGCTTCTATGCAACACTTATGTTTAATTGCCTTAGAATAGGTTGTAGGTTCAATGATATTAGAGATAGAAGCTACAAAGTGTTGTGATTTACATGGTAAATGGGAATAAGAAATATTTAAAGGATACTGAACTTTAGTGATTGCAAGTGAAGAAGATGCAGAGGATTGATTGGTTCACACATAATCTTTGAGCCAAATTGATGGAGCAGTTGATCTGGTGGATCATCGTAAAGGTTAAGATGATAAAGGAGGAAAATTGTTTTCATCAAAGATGAAAGGTAAAGGTTCTGGTGAAGAAGATTGATACAGGATGTGGTGATGAGAGCGATGAAATAGGGATGGTGTGATAAAGGTTTAAAAAATCAAGATCCTCTAACTGATTAAAATTAGTGACATTAATAAGGAACATTGCTTGACTTGTACAGAAAACTTGAAGGGAAAGACATGTTCATGAAAGACAACATATTTATTCACAAAAAATGTCTTATACACTAAACTGAATAGAAGATAACCCTTTTAAATAGGTGAATAACTAAGGAAAACTGAAGTGATGGCCTTTGGTGAAAATTTGTCATGGTAATGTGGGACGATAGCATAGCAGAGACAACCAAAAATTCCGAGGTGATTTGGTTGCGGTGGTTTTTTATGGAGTACTTTATAAGGAGATTTCCAAGATAAAATAGAATAAGGTAATATATTAATGATATAACAAGATGCTAAAACACTCTCTTCCTAAAATTTTGATGGCAAATTGGCATGAAATTTTAATGCTCTAGCAGTTTCAAATAAGTGTACATGTTTTCGCTCTGTAACCCATTTTATTGGGGAGTACCTATATAGGAACTTTGGTGGATGATACCAAGGCAAGTAAAAAGAGAATGACACTTACAGTTGAAGAAGTTACTACCATTATCACTCTTCACAGTCTTAACAGTGGTAGCAAACTGAGTTCAAACTAAGGTAAAGAAGGATTGCAATATGGTGAAAGTATCATGTTTTGTTTTGAGTAAATAGATCTAATTCATTCTGGTAAAGTCATCCATAATAGTGAGGAAAAAACGATGAGCACTATGAGTTAACACTTTATAAGGTCCCCATAAATCAATGTGAATCAAGGCAAAAGCAGAAGGAGCTTTGGTGTGACATTCAGGAAAAGGCAATCGCGTTTGCTTAACTAATGGATATATAGAACAAAAGAACATATCGTATTTTGAATGGAAAATAGACTTCAATTCATTAATCTTTTTCATTTTCAATACAGTAGTGTGACCAAGTCTAGCATGCCATACATTAGGATCACTATGTAAAGTCATAAAAGAAGAAACAGATTGTATGGATGAAGGTACGAAAAGCTTAACAGAAAGTAAACTAGTGTCGGAAGGTAACTGTGATGGTGTGAGGAAGTATAAGCTGCCATTGTCTTTACCAATCCCTATCATCCTTCCACTGTAGAGGTCTTGAAAAATACAAAATGTAGGGTAAAAAGACAATGAACAGTGTAGATCTTTGGTAAGCTTTGAAATAGAAATCAAGTTATAGTGAAAATCTGGTATATATAAGACATTAGTGAGTGTTTGACTTGGTGACAGGCTATAAGTTCCTATATGAGTGACAGAGGTTGATTTTCCATTAGGAAACTGAACACAAGAATTGTTAGAAGTATTAGCAATAGGAGAATCTAAACAATTGAAATCAAATGTCATATGATTGGTGGCTCTTGTGTCAAGGATCCACCCTAGCTTAGTGGAAGTGCAGGCAAAAACTATACCTGCCATGTTTACTAAAGCAGAGGGTGAAGGTTCTTTGTGCAATAGTTGAAAAAGCTGCTGATACTATTCAGAAGTAAAAACAAGGGCAGAAGGAGCCTTGACAGTAGCAATCTCGCTATTTGGTAACATATAAGAGGAAACAACATTATTAAGAGCAGGTTTCTTTTTAGTAAATTTAAAATTAGGTGGAAATCTAATTAATTGGTAATAATTGACATGTTTGTGTCCCTTAACATGGCAATGATCACAGAGACCATTGAATCGAGGTTTCAGATTACCCTGAGAAGATGAATAAAGAGCAGTGGGCTCAGAAGTAGATAGTGTTGTTGAAGAAAGAGTACGTTGAGATTCATCTTAAAATAACACCAAATACGCCTGACTTATAGAGGAAAGAGGGGACATGAGTAAAATCTGACTGCGAACGTTGGAGTAGGAATCATTAAGTCCCATTAATAGCTAAAACAGACATTATTGAAGAAGATGGTCGAAGCTCTTCCGAGAAGTATCACAGTAATAGGCTAATGCATCATACTAATCCTATAAAAGATGGAGCTTTGTGAAATAAAGAAAGATGGAAGCGGTACCTTGAATGTGGGAAGGAATAGTTTAATGAAGGTAATAGATGCAAGATCCATCGATTTCATCAAAGAACTCCTTAAGAACTTGCCAAACAAATGAAGCATTAGAAGCAAAGACTATGCTGGCAGAGAGATCTTTACAGAAAGTTTTTAAAATCCAAGATAGAATGATCACATTACAACGATCCCAATGAGAATGAAAGTCAAGAGGAAGGTTGGATTTCTTGTAAGAACCATCAACAAAACCCAGTTTGTTTTTTTTCCAAAAGAGCGATGTGCATAGATAGATTTCAAATGATTTAGTTCTTGATGCCCAGAAGCTGATGAGAGATAAGAAGAGCACTTGGTATATTCAAGGGATGCAAGTACAGGGTATGATTAAAAACAATTGCAACAAGTGTTTGAGGAAAAGCCACAACAAAAGAGGAAAAAAAATCAGAGAAGAAAATGTTAAATAATGATGACCGGAAAAAGAAATGGGTCATTAGCTATGGCGTCTGATACCATGTTAAAATCAACAAACCAAAAGAGATAAAAGAGAAAAGGAAGATTCTCTTATTCCCCTTAAATTCAGTACAATGGAGTCAGCCAAATATAAAGAAAGGTTCTAATAGATTCAAATAGCAAACTAGCTAAACGACAAAATAGCAAATAACAGAAAGCTAATTATTTC
The DNA here is from genome assembly GCA_025504915.1 of Erythroxylum reticulatum. NCBI lineage: Eukaryota > Viridiplantae > Streptophyta > Magnoliopsida > Malpighiales > Erythroxylaceae > Erythroxylum > Erythroxylum reticulatum. The sequence goes on along the minus strand of JANSVA010000007.1, from coordinate 25,789,834 downwards.
AATAGTCTCAACAAGTTTTAATTAATGACAACACTATTGGAAATGAAGTTTCACTTCCTTCTAAGTGCGGTGTCAGGATATCTTTCAACCTCCACCCAGTTTCCAACTACAATGAGTATATATTTCCACCACTAATATACATTATAAGTAGTTTTTCAATTTTTAGTTAATTTTACTTCTTCTAACTAGTCATTTTCCTAGCTAATTACGATCTTTTTTCAGTGTTGTTTCAGGATTAACTGAGTTTTAACAAATGATGATGATCAGTGCTATGTGGTTTTTTGTCTACAGCTACGTACAAGTATTGTGAAAATAAGTGGGCTTTCAATTAACTTGTGTGACTGTGACATTGTTTTTGTTTGCTTCGCTTTATGTAAGTGAAGTTTTGATTTGTTCCTCTTGTGTTCATGAATGTAAACCTAGCTATTGACTATAGCTAGGTTGCCACTCGTTGTATGTAATGCAAATAAATATAATGTGTATTCTTACAAATACATCCATACATACATATATTTGTTACACTTGAAGTTAACATATGGATAATAATCCGACGCTCGTTCCGTAACCTAAATAACTCTTATTTGTTAGGTATAGAAAAAGAGGAAAGGTTTCAAGCGTAAAGTGGTTGATGCATCTTTGTATGAAATAACAAAGTTATATATATTCATGAAAACATAACTTAATACTATTATATTGTACATATTTTAAAATAACAAAAAGTTAAAATTTAAGGAAATTTAAATTAATTTTCAATTATTACAACAATTATTAATATTTAATTCAAGAGTAATTCCTAACATTTCTCATTGACCTTGAATTCTGATTATTTCAGTATTTTTCTTCAATTTTGTGAAGTCTTCATAATTCAACAACTTGATAAATATATCAATAATTTAATGTTTGGGTTTCTAGATTTGTACTTCCTTTTGAATGGTACTTACTTTAATAAAATGAAATACGTCAATATGCTTGCTTTTATCATGAAAAATTAGATTTTTCCCCTAATGTTATGCCTAATTTCTTATCCACAAAAATTATGTAGGTTGCCATATCACTTTCAATATTTTCATTGACGAATACTATGAAAGATAAATGAGGCATTAGCAACATACTCAAATTCATAAGTTGAGAGAATAACAATAGATTGTTTTTCAACCTCCATGTAAATGTGTTGTCTTTGATATAAAATAGAACAACTTGGGGAGATTTTTTAGTCGTACACATTTTTTAACCAAAGGAAGTTACAATTTATGCTATTGTTCATACATATTTTTGAACCAAAAGAAGTTACAATTTATGAGAGCAATAACAATCATGAAAAAATCAAGATAAATCTCCTGAAGACATCACATAAAAGTTGGAGTTCAAGTCATTCAAGTGAAGAATCAACACAAGGAATAACAAAGTTATGAATGAATATGTAATGTTTATTATACTTCATACTTAGTCATCTAAATATTTTAGAGCCTCATTATGGATAAACACGTCGTCATTTTAACTCATTGTATGATTCTTTTTAATCATAAAGAGGAATTAAGGTTTTGACCTCAAAAAAGGTCCTCTTACTCCTTATATTTTCTTAGGAATATTTAGAGAAGGGTTTAAGACAATTTTCTTAACAAAAATTAACCTTCAACTTCAAAAATAATTGAATCATGATTTTAGGTGAATTGTTTAATCTATATAGCTTAGTGATCGGTCAATATAGGTTTGTTAAAAGTTATTTACCTAGAGTTTATTGGGACATTGGTTGGTGAATTAGTTGAATAATGTTCCAATAACTACCGAATTTGTGCTTTCAGTACACATTGGTTAACCAATGCACTATAAATAACAACTAATTCTTATATCTAACAGTTAGTTTGATCCCCAAACTTTATAACTAAATAGTTTTTTTTGGTTTAGATATGAAAAAATGTTTGGATGTTGTATAAATACATTTTGAAGAGTCTTACAAAGGTTTTATAAGAATTTTATATTGTATTTTTAAGTGATAGAGCCTTTAAGGTTATCAAAATAATCAAATAAGGTCTTTTAAGTTGCAAATTCAATTGTGACTAGGGTAACTCTTTACCTTGGAGAAATACTCCAAGAAGAATTCCTATTTACTCATAGAATTAAGATTGCTATAAGAGGTTCCTCTTTGCCTTGTTGAAATAAAAGAGTGAGTGAAAATTCTAAGAAGTTTCTCAGAGAATGAATGTAAACAAAGGTTATTTGTTGAACTAGTTTAAATTGGTTTGTCTTTCTTATACTCTATACTTTTTAAATTACTATTTAGTTATGTTATTTATTTATGTTAAGTTATTTTGCATCATATATTGACTCCAAATTGCATCTACTAGTTAGAAAATAATTGTTTAAATTTACCAACAACAAATTCACCCATTCCCCGTCGTAGTTGCCATTAGGGACCAAGACATCATCTCCCCAATCACTATTAATAAACATAACCAGACTAAAATTTTTTGAATAAGATTATAATAAGATATAATTGATTTTTTTAACTTACCTCAAGATCCTTTTTGCAACCATCAAAATACATGATTATTTATGTCTCCAAATAATGACTTATAATGCTAATACTATAAAGAATATCAAGCCTTAAATATGTCAAACCTCAAATTTCTAACTAACTTTTGATCCAATGTCGCATCTAATTTCTCATAATTATCAAATCTTGCTAACTTTGCTCTTGTATTCAATAGGTTTCAGAATTTAATTAAAAATTTTTCATGTTAAACTCTTTCAGAATATTTTCGATAGAGCTCTTTTGTTTTAAAAAAGTACCTTATTAAGCACTTATTAAACTCTCACATACTTAAACATTTACTTGTCCTTAAGCAAAACAATTTCATTACTGTCAACTCCATAGAAATAACTCCATGGAAGGATTAAACACATCAAAGATATCAATTGAGATTCTCTTTATTCCTTCAATTTCAAAGTTTAATAAATTGTTAAACACTTAGTTACTTGTATCAAATTATAAATCAGTCCAATTCACTCAACATTTATTTTTCAACTCAATCTCCACCATTTCACTTAATGTATAAAATGAACATACATGAGAAAAGATCCTAAACCTTTAAAAATTTTATACCCCTTAAAAACCTAAATTTAAACAATAATGGAGCATTTAGAGCATTACCTCAGGCAGTTTTGATCCAAGGTGTCTTCTATGTAAGGATGACCTTGAAACACCACCCCTTTTTTTCTAATGTAGTTTTTCCCAAGCAATTTGATTATGAATGCAAAACACTATGTGAAAACATTGCTCATAGAAGGAATGGGTAAATATAATCCATTGGCCCACTAGAAACAGTGTAGTCTACCTTGAGTCCCTAAAAAGCAAACAAGGTATGGGTTTCCTAAGTTTTTTAGGAACAAGAAATGTGGCAGATTCATCTAATTCTTAGATATTAGATTCAGGAGTCACTGACCATATTTGTAATTCTTTACAGGGGTTCTAATAAAAGAAAAGACTACCTAAAGGCCAGTTTTAAGTCAAAATAGTAGATGGATCCTACGTTTCAGTAGAATCAGTGGGAGTAGTTATCTTAGACTTTCCTAATGGTCATAGGTTATATTTTGAGGATGTATATTACATCCCCATGACTGTAAGGAACATGATTTATGATTTTTGTTTAATAAAATCTGGTTATTCCTTATATTTTGAAAATGTTTTTTAATATATGAGAATAAGGATTTTATTTGTAATATGATAATTAAACAGGGATTGTTCTTTATAGAACCTACAACAGGCTCACCAAACACCACACAATTAGTAAAACCAAGACAATCCAATGACTCTAGTATTGATTCAAAATATATGTGGCACTTAAGAATGCGTCATATCAATTAAAACAGACTTTATAGGTTAGTAAAGGATAGGATGCTTATGGACTTAGATAATGATCCATTACCCACCTATCAATTTTGTATTGAATGAAAAATGAACAAGGCCTCATTTCCTTCCAAAGGAAACAGATATGAATCAACGTTTGATCTGGTACACACTGATGTGTGTGGGCCCATGAATAAACAAGCTAAAGGATGTTATGAATACTTAATAACCTTTATAGATGATTACTCTAAACATGGTTATTTGTATATGATACAAAAAAAGAGTGAGTCCTTTGAAAGATTCAAAGAATTCAAAGTTAAATCTGAGAAGTAACTAGGCAAGCCACTAAAACAACTTCGAATGGATCAAGGTGGTGAGTACCTATCTAGAGAGTTCCAACAATTTCTAATTGACATTGGAATTGTTTCTAACTTGTCATCACCTCGAACACCTCAATAGAATGGTGTAGCAAATAGGAGGAATAGGACTATATTGGAAATGATAAGATCAATGATGTCCTACGTTAGCCTTCTAGAATCGTTATGGGGATATGCCCTGCAAACAACAATTTATCTTTTTAACTTTGCTCCATCCAAATTGGTGCCTAAAATACTTAGGGAGATATGGACTAGTCGAGTGCCTTCACTGAGGCACTTAAAGACTTGGGGCTGCCAGCCCATGTCCTAAGGCTTGAATCCAAAAAGATGGAACTAAGGTCAGAAGTATGTTCATTTGTAAGATATCCTATGGGTACATGAGTGTACTATTTTTATAGTCCTCAGGAAAAAAAGGTATTTGTGTCAACAAATGTGACCTTCTTAAAGGGAGAATTTGTGAGAAATCACAAAGGAAGAATTGAAGTAGTAGTAAAGGAGTTAGCTATTTCATCTAAGCCAAGAGTTGATTTGGATACAGTAGGAAAAAAATGTCAAAATTTATTCAAGAGTTAAATCGAAAGAGCAGCTTGAACATCAAGTAGTGCCTAGACGTAATGGGAGGGTTGTGAGACAACCAGACAAGTACCAAAGTCTAGGATAAGGCATAATTGCCATTTTAGACCAAAAAGAAATGGATCCCATTACTTATATATAGGCTATTAATGATGTTGTTGCAGAAAAATGGCTCAAGGCAATGGAATAGGAATTAGATTCCATATATACCAATGAAGTCTGGACCCTTGTAGATCTACCATTAGATGTAAAAGCCATAGGGTGTAAATGGATCTACAAAAGGGAAAGAGGATTAGATGGAAAGATAGAGACTTTTAAAGTTAGATTGGTAGCTAAAGGCTATACTCAAAACGAGGGTATAGACTATGGGAGACTTTTTCTCCGGTTGCCGTGCTTAAGTCCATCCGAATTCTTTTGACCATAACAGTCTATTTCGATTATGAAATATGCAAAATGGATTTTAAGACAACATTTGTTAATAGGGATCTCGAGGAGACCATTTATAAGGCCCAACCAAAAGGATTCGTTGAGCTAGGTAATGAGCATAAGGTTTGCAAATTGCATAAGTCCATTTACAGACTTGAACAAACATCTAGGTCTTAGAACATTAGGTTTGATAAGTCTATCAAAACCTATAGGTTTAGATAAAACCTAGATGAGCTTTGTATCTATAAAAGGATATAAGAAGGCAAGGTTATTTTTCTAATTCTATATGTCGATGACATTCTTCTTATTAGGAATGATGTAGAAATGTTATTTACAGTCAAAGGATGGCTAAACGAACAGTTCTCAATGAAGGATTTAGGAGAGGCTAACTATATGCTAGGGATCAAACTTATAAAGGATCATAAGAACAAACAGATAGCCTTGTCTCAATTAACCTATATTGAGAACATGCTTAATAAGTTTGCCATGCAAGATTCAAAGAGGGATTTCACACCTACTAGACATGGAATCAAACTTTCAAAGCAACAAGCACCTACGACCCAAAAGGAGGTCGAATGTATGAGTAACATTCTATATGCTTCAGCAGTTGGAAGTTTAACATATGCTGTGCTTTGCACTAGACCAGATATCTGTTATACAGTGGGACTAGTAAGCAGATTCTAGTCCAATGTAGGAATGAAGCATTGGACTGTAGTTAAGTGCATACTGAAGTATCTTCATAGGATGAAGAACTTAATGCTTGTTTACTCTAGAAGTAACCTTATTCTAACATGTTGATTCAAGGAAATCAACTCTATTTCTATATTTTTTTGGAGGCGGAGTCATAGTCTAGAGGAGTGTCAAGCAATCTTGCATTGTTGAATTGACTATGAAAGCTGAGAATATTGCTACTTATGAAGCAGCAAAGGAAGCATTCTAGCTTCGCAAGTTCCTAA
>JANSVA010000007.1:25759894-25775573 GCA_025504915.1 Erythroxylum reticulatum | reverse complement strand
GCTTTCAATTAACTTGTGTGACTGTGAAGTTGTTTTTGTTTGCTCCGCTTTATGTGAGTGAAGTTTTGATTTGTTCCTCTTGTGTTCATGAACGTAAACCTGGCAACTAACTATAGCTAGGTTGCCGCTTGTTGTATGTAATGCAAATAAATATAATATGTATTCTTACAAATACATCCATACATACATATATTTGCTACACCCGAAGTTGACATATGGATAATAATCCAACGCTCGTTCCGTAACACAAATAACTCTTGTTTGTTAGGTATAGAAAAAGAGGAAAGGTTTCAAGCTTAAAGTCGTTTATGCATCTTTGTATGAAATAACAAAGTTATATATATTCATGAAAACATAACTTAGTACTATTACATTGTGCATATGTTAAACTAAACAACTCTTTATATGCAAAACTAATAAATAATTAAAATTTAAGGAAATTCGAAATAATTTTCAACTGTTTCAATAATTATTAATATTTAATTCAAGAGTAATACCTAACATTTCTCATTGAACTTGAATTCTGATTATTTCAGGCTTTTTCTTCAATCTTGTGAGGCTTCATATTTCGACAACTTGATAAATATATCAACAATGTGACGTTGGGGTTTCTAGATTTGTACTTCCTTTTGATAAATAAAACGCCCCAGAAAAAACTGACATTTTGCGATGTTTATGAAAACGCCATTAAAAGTTTGGACAATCCGCAACATTTTTAAAAAACGTTGCCAAATCCCTAACATTTCACGACATTTTTAAACTTCGTAGAATATGAAAGAATGCACAACGTTTTTTAAAAAACGTCGCGAAATGTCTTTTGCGACGTTTCTAAAAACATCGTGGAATGTCTTCCGCAATGTTTTTATTATTATTTGTATTATTTTTCTCATTTTTTCAAAAATCATATTAATTTAATAATTTTTTAAGTTTAATAATTATTTTTTAAAATACAATTTTTAATCTTATTTGTTTAATAACTATTCAATATTTTTATGAATTTTATTTATTAAATAATTTTTCAAAATCTTATACCAAAATTAAAGTCCAACTTCATAAAGTATGGTGAGCTTTTGGTTTTTTATAACTAAACTACTGCTTAAATTTTGTTGGATCACAGAGATAAGAAGATTATGGTAATTGCAACAAGACCAAACAAAATGTTGAAACAAGAAGGTTACAGCATCCAAATAGTTAACTTTGACACAATTACGCAAACTAGGAATAAAGATCCAAACACAACATCCATTTTGATTCCTTATTCAATAATAATAATTGTATAAGAATGCAGTCATTACAGCTAATAAAACGTTGTCAATTGCCACAACCACCATTCCCAAATTCTACCTTGTTATCTTGGATGTCATAAAGTACACTTAAGCTTCGTTGCTGAGTTTTAACTCTATCTTTGTACAAGTAGCATGTCAATTCTCCAATTTCGACAAAGAATTGGAAAGGTTCAACCTTCTCAGGATCTAAGAGTCTCCACTCTGCATTAGTTTTTTTATTTGCTTTGCACGTTTCTTCTTATGCAATAGGATTTTCGATCCAAAAGATTCCAAGGTTTTAGATTGGTATAGCTTTTCCATAACACTTTAACAGGATTTGCCAGAACAAGCTACATGGTGAAAGATCCTACTGTGTTAGAATAGAAAGCAACAGTTTTTACCCTAACTGTAGTCCTATGAGATTGATTTGTCACAAGAGTATTACCTGAATTTTGAATACTGAAACTCCAACCTGAAATTTGGACAAGAAGTTAGAAGATGATTCATATCAATCCTTTTTGCTTTTTCTTTCAATCTCAGTAGACCAGAGAGCTTACAGTTAGAAAATGATTCATATCATCAGTATTGAAAATTTGTTGACTGATTACCTGATACCAGATAAGGCACCTAGAAGTTGAGCAACTAGGTCCAAAAGCAGACCACGCAGATCAACCAAGGAGGGGTACTCCACCTAGCTTACCACCATGAAACAAGAACACATTAAAAAGATGCTAATGAAAAAGAGTATGATCAAATTACGTGTGTAGTTACATATAACTTTCATGTTAGGAACATAGCTATCCCATTCAGTAAAGTCAAAAATCATTTGACTTTTTAACTGTTCACATAAGCAATTAGTCTTAAACATAGCAGGAAGTTCAACAACAATTGTGGTATAGTGCTAAGCTTCTAAAAAAATGAGTAGCCAAACTAACACCATAAACTACCCTATTTAACAAAATCACGTATAATCTAACTTAAAACATAGAATACATGGTGCAACTGTTATAAACAAAATTCCAGACATATCTCCATTTAACGTTACTTTTTCTTCAAAAATCTCATCATTAATTATTTAAAAAACTTGAGATTTGTATTGTTCTCTAAATAATCTACTTGATTAGGAGTCTAAGGTTGAATGGTGCAAACAGAAAAAGGAACAAATAGCTGACAAGTCTCCAAAATAACAACATAAAGTAGCAATGGAGTTACATTAGCAAGTCTTCTCTCTAGCTAAAGGTTTTTCTTTTAGATCACTAATTAGATTGTGTAACACCTGTCCTTCAAATTAGAACTCTCTAATGTCATCACCCAACAGACAAAGAGCACATGACAAAACATTTTCCACTAACCAAATTCCAGAAAGCAAACTCTAAAATCTATACTTGGCAATTTGGGAAGAATATCAATTGCGTACTCAAAAAATTCATTCGAGAAAACATTTCCCACCTGGGAATTAGTGTACTAAAAGGCTAAATAAATAGCTCATTCAACAACATTTCAGCGAAGGAAAAAAAGTGAATGAGCATCACTTGGAAAACGAGAAAGCTAAAATAATAAACGCCTTAAAGAAAACCAGAAAAATCAAGCTTAAATCAGACAGGCAATTCCCAAACTTCAACGAATGGAAGAAATTTTAAACAAAAACAAGTTCAGCAATACACCACAATTCAACTCCGTATCAAATGATTATCCACCTACGTGAATTGTCATGTTTCCGAGTTGCAAGTCACCAAGTTGCCAACGCTAATGTGCAATATTCATTCACAGGACCAAAAGAAACAAACTTGGTATAAACATTCTTAGCAATTAAAAAAAACAAAGCTAGGGTTTAACAGGTAAAACAAGGGCTTACCAATTATAAGGCAATTGAATCTAGTGCGAAAGGAAAAGAGAGGAGAGCAAGCAGTAGCAGCAGTAGCAATAGCATAGCGAGGGGTAGTAAAACTACCATTACACAACTTGAAGGTGGATAGAGAAGGTCGAATTGAAGACGCCATAGGTATAATTCTCACCATTTTTATCTATACTCACCAATAAAGTGTGTGGATTCCATATTCAGGGAGAGAAAATATGAATAAATTATTTTGTTATCGTGTCTATTTGAGGGAAAGAATTATGCAGTTGAGATGAGGAATAAAATCCAGTTCCAGTCAATGAGAATGACAGTGGAATTGATAAACGTCGCCATGGTGTCATCGTCAAAGAGTAGCGTGTGGCGGCCCACCAGTTCCAGATCCATATCAATGTAGAGAGAGATATAGGGTAAAGAAAGGAGTCAAAACCACAAACTCAGAACAAAATAAAGTAAATGTAAATCTAAAACCCCTTAAGAGTTAAGAATATACCTCGTGAATATTAAAGAGAAGCAAAAAAGTCACCAAAGCAGAAGAGGGAGATGATGATCCTTAGTGGCAGTCACCTCCTATGCTCGTTAATAACTCACTCGGAGATGGTGGCACATCGACAATGATGCGAAAATCCTTAAATGAGGATGAAGACTAACTGAATTAAAGGGGGGAATACGATCTGTGGCCAACGGTGACTATAGATAGTGATGAGAGAGCAGACAATAGGATAGGGATTCGACGAGAGAAATGAGAAAAAGGCAGACAATTGAATTGGTAGAGAGGGTAAGTTGGAGATGAAAGAAGATGACAAATAAAAAAAAGAAAAGAATCAATTTGGGTGGGAAGAAGGGAGAGAGGGGAAATCAAAGAAGAAGAAACGTTGGAGAAGAAACCAACAGGAAATGAACGCATGACAAAAAACTTTAAAAAACTTTTCATCATCATTTTAAAAGGCAAAGGCAATAGCAATGTTTTATTTAAAAAACGTTGCATTTTTTATTTTGTGATGTTTTAATAAAAAAAATTTGCAAAAAGTGTTACAAATTTGTTATGTTTTATTAAAATGTCGCAAAAAAATTTAAACTTTTTATGACATTTTTTAAACGTCACAAAAAGTCTTCACAATCCGTGACATTTGATCAATAAAACATCACGGATTGTATGTATTTCTTGTAGTGTAGCATAAAAGATAAATAATGAGGCATTAGCAACATACTCAAATTCATAAGTTGAGAGAATAACAAAAGATTGTTTTTCAAACTCCATGTAAATGTGGTGTCTCCAATACAAAATAGAACAACTTGGTGTGATTTTTTGCTCATATATCTTTTTGAACCAAAGGAAGTTACAAATTATGTTTTTGGTCATACAAATTTTGAACCAAAGGAAGTTACAATTTATAAGAGCAATAATGATCATGCACAAATCAAGATAAATCTCATAAAGACATCACATAAAAGTTGGGGCTCAAGTCATTCAAGTGAAGAACAAAATCAAAACAAGGCATAACAAAGTTGTGAATGAATATGTAATCTTTACTATACTTCACACTTGGTCATCTAAATATTTTAGAAGCTCATTATGGATAAACACGTAATCATTTTAACTCATTGCATGATTCTTTTTAATCATAAAGTGGAATTAAGGTTTTGACCTCAAAAAAGTCCCTCTTGCTCCTTATATTTTCTTGGGAATATTTAGAGAAGTATTTATGTCAATTTTCTTAACAAAAATTAACCTTCAGCATTTAAAGATATTTGAATCATGATTTTAGGTGTATTGTTTAATCTACATAGCTTAGTGATCAGTCAATATAGGTTAAAATTGTTAAAACTTATTTACCTAGAGTTTATTGTGACATTGGTTGGTGAATTAGTTGACTAATGTTCAATAACTACCGAATTTATGCTTTCAATACACATTGGTCAACCATTGCACTGTAACTAATAACTAATTCTTCTATCTAACAGTTAGTTTGATCCCCAAACTTTATAACTAAATAGTTTTTTGTTGGTTTAGATATGAAAAAATTATTTGGATGTTGTTTAAATACATTTTGAAGAGTCTTATAAAGGTTCTATACGAATTTCTTTGTGTATTTTAAAGTGATAGAGCCTTTAAGGTTATCACTACAATCAAATAAGGACTTTTAAGTTGTAAATTCTATTGTGACTAAGGTTTACTCTTTACCTTGGAGAAATATTCTAAGAAGAATTCCTCTTTACTCATAGAAATAAGATTGTTATAAGAGGTTCCTCTTTGCCTTGTTGAAATAAAAGAGTGAAAATTCTAAGAAGTTTCTATAAGAATGAAGGTAAGCAAAGGTTGTTTGTTAAACTAGTTTAAATTGGTTTATCTTTCTTCTACTCTATAATTTTAAAATTACTCTTTGGTTGTGATATTTATTTTTATTAAGTTATTTTTCATCATATATTGACACCAAATTGCATCCATTAGTTAGAAAATAATTACTTAAATTTACCAACAACAAATTCACCCATTCCCCCTCTTAGTTGTCATTAAGGACCAAGACATCATCTCCCCAATCACTATTATTATACCTAACAAAACTAAAATTGTTTGAAGAAGATTAGAACAAGATATAATCCTTTTTTTTAACTTACCTCAAGATCTTTTTTGCAACCATCAAAATACATGATTATTTGTGTCTCCGAATAGTGACCTATAATGTTAATACTATAAAGAATGTCAAGCCTTAAATATTTCAAACACCTTAAATTTCTAACTAACTTTTCATACAATATCGCACCTAATTTCTCATAATTATCAAATCTTGATAACTTTGCTCTTGTATTCAATAGGTTTCAGAATTTGATTAACAATTTTTAATGTTAAACTCTTTCAAAATCTTTTCAATGTAACTCTTTTGTTTTAAAAAAATACCTTCTTAGGTACTTATTAAACTCTCACACACTTAAGCATTTGCTTGTCCTTAAGCAAAACAACTTCATTACTATCAATTCTATAGAAATAGCCCCATGAAAGAATTAAACACATCAAAGATATCAATCAAGATTCTCCTTATTCCTTCAATTTCAAAGTTTAATCAATTGTTAAGCATTTAGTTACTTGTATCAAATTATAAATCAATCCAATTCATTCAAGATTTCTTTTTCAACTCAATCTCCACCATTTCACTTAATGTGTAAAGTGAACATATATAAGAAAAGATGCTAAACCTTTAAACATTTTATACCCTTAAAAAACTAAATTTAAACAACAAAGGAGCATTTTGAATACTACCTCAAGCAGTTTTGATCCAAGGTGTCTTCTGTGTAAGAATGACCATGAAACATTACCCCCTATTTTTCTATTGTAGTTTTTCTCAAGTAATTTGATTATGAATTCAAAACATTATGCAGATATACTACTCATAGAAGGAATGGATAAATATAATCCATTGGCCTACCAAAATGACTACCTTCATGAAGAAAGATGGGATTATCCTAAAAAATACACTATGTTGTGCCATATACTTAATCTAGAGGGAAAGAAACAATAGGTTATATAGAGGAGTAGAGAAAGAAGTTCAAATGCTAGGGGGCTCCATTGTCAACTAGATCGAAGAATTTCAAATAGCTCAAGATGCTCAATCCTTAATCAGTCAATGAATGAAAATTCTCTCGAATGTTTAATGCTAGCTTCATATAACTTGGGATAGAACACATGTACAATTAAGTTTATATGACTTAAGAGTTAAAATTGTATTCCTTTTCATTTTATTTTATTTTTGTTAAGCTCAGATAAAGTTAATGAAATTTATTCATCTTTAAAAAAAATAGAGGAGCATTTAAAAGTTTGTTTGAAATGTCACTTAGCCTTTTGATGCAAAAGTAAATACTTTCCAATAAATACCCGTAGTTACTCAACTAAGTCACTATCTTAAAAGGCTAGTAGTACCAATCTTTAACTTTGACCTTTTTATTGGTACAAACCCACAAAGTGAAATTATTTATGCTCACACATACCACTATTTTTTCTTTTTTTATTTTCACTTTTTAAAATTTTTACATGTAGAATACTGAAAATGCTAAAACAGAAATCACATTTAACTCAATGTATGTGCAAATTATACAAATAATATCATAATGCAAATCAAGTATCAATTATCAAAATTAATGAACTAAATTAAAACCAACTTAATCATCAAAACTCATAATTATGTGCCTAAACAAATCAAATCATAATCATAACCAAACTCATAATGAATTATCTTAATCAGCGTCCTTTTAAAAAAATTCTTGAACTATTCATTATTAAACTAATTATAACAAATTGACAAGTTTTATTGTTAAGTCCTTCCCCTACAGTTAAGTTAAACTTTATCCTCAATGTACAAAACATTCAAGAACAATTATAAAATATATAAAATTATAAGAGGAGGTAAGGATTGCTAGTACTCCTTTGGTAGTAACATATTTTTAGCCTTATCTAATATCATTAATGGTTTTCTAGTGGCAGTAAAGTTTCCTCTACTCTAATGCATTAGTGTGATGTAGCCTTCATAGTCTGTGTAACTCCATCAAATCTCAAGTAATAAAATTAGAACTATAGGATTAAAACTATGAAAACAAACTAAATTATAATGAAAATCCTATAAAGTACAAGATTTAAATAGAAACACCTAGTTGTTAGGTTACTTTCCAACTAGTATTTCTTTATTAATCTTTTAGCTGGACTTCTTAACAAGCACTTTGCTCAACATGGGCCTACAATCAGTGGCTTGCTTTCACCTGTCTTGTAAACCAAAGGCTTATATCTTCAAATAGGTCACATGAAGCAATATAATAAGGGCGTATGATTTCATATTAATAAGACCAAGTAAATATACTAATGCTCATTTTAGTAGCAAACTATCAATATAACAAAGAATAATAAGACTCAATAGATCATTGATTGACTTTGACAGTTTATTTTTGGAAGAAGGAGTCCCTTGTACTTAAGACGGCTATCAATAATATCTTGATTTCCTTCTTATTTGACTCATCCTTTTCATTTTCCTCTTTCTCCTCTTCCTTCTCTTCTTGAATATCATCTTCTTATTTTTCTTCAACTTTAGTTTCTATCGATTATTTAAATTTATTGTATTCACACGACAAGAATAACATATTATTCGTGATGTTTTTTGATAAAACGTTGCGAAATGTTCATATTTTTTGTGATGTTTAAAAACCGTCACAAAAAGTTTCAACTCTTTGCGACATTTTATAAAAATGTCGCGAATTTGTAACACTTTCTATAACATTTTATCAATAAAACATCGCGAAATGAAAATCGCGACATTTTGTTGAAAAAAATGTCATGGAAGACTTAATTAAACCGTTTTGGTTGATTGGTTTTTCTTAAAACCTACTCGAGTGTTTTAATTTCCTACCCCTTCACCCTGCGCTCGCCCCCGCCTCCCTAAGCTTTGCAAAGAGCGACCACAGCCAGGAAGCTTTCTTCATTTTCCATGCCCTTTAGCTCGACATGTCTCTCTCACTTTCTCTGTTTCTTCTCTGAAACATCTCTTTTGCTTTTAGTGTATGTTGTTTTTTTTCTTTTTTCTTTTTATGGGTTGGTCTTATTGAAGATGCGTCGGTCTGTGTCCTAGAAAACGGCTCAATCAAATTCAACTCCTCCTATTACTTCTTCTGCTACAGATTTTTCCCCTCTGGTAATTCCTTTTCTTTTGTTTATTTGCTTCTGATTTAATTTTTTGTAAAGATCCAATCTTTTGTTTTTCTATATTCTTTTCGGGTTTACTTTTTTCATGTTTTTGCTTCTGGGTTGAATTCAATATATGTTATTCTATTTGATTTGATTGGTGAATTGATTATTATTAGTTGCTTTAGTTGTCTTCTTAAATGGTCATAATTGGATTCTTTCGTCTCCAATTATGTTTTTGTGGATTTGTTTGATGGGGAAGCTGCAGTAAGAAGATGATATGTAGAAAGAACTAAAAGTAAATAGATACGCTCATAAGGATAAGGTTGCGTTAAATGGAATGGCATGAGACGAAGGAAGTGATGATGCTAAGTAATATGAATTTGGGGCCTTGAGATGAACCAGAAATTTTTTAAGCTAAATGAGTATGCCAGATTGATTTAGCTAAACCTTCTTAAGAACTCCATCAGGAATTTGGATATGAATATATTTTAGTTCTTTTATGCCTTTTAATCTGAGTGGAATTTTCTTACTTTACCAAATCCAACTTTGGGTTCCCTCTTTTCATACCTTGCTCAAAGTGATCTGTGCATGCTTGAATCATCTAATGGCATTCACATGGTTCATAATTGATCAGTTCGGTCCTACTCATTTTGCTATTATATGCTACCGATGCTTTCCATATAGTTAACATTGTATTTTGATGTTGCCATCTAATTTGTGGTTGTAATTTTCATATCTTATATGTCCATCATCAGGGAAAGCATCTTTGAAAGAGATGGAGCGAATTGATAACTTACTATACTCTTATTCAAATAGGTCATCCGATATGATAGAGTAAAAATAAAGTTTTACTCTGTTTGCCCACCATCTGACACTTCATTCCAACGTATCTGCATTCTTGATGGGGAATGGAGTACTTGTTTTACCTCATGTTATACAAATGAACTTTTAATGAAATTTGCAAGTAGGTCTTAAGTACTATGAAAATGATATTAGAAAATGTCATCTTTTAATATCTAATCAGGAGGTGTTACAACTTTAATGAATAATACAACTTTTTGGTTAGTGAGTTTAGTTTTTTCATAGATATTATGATTCGTTGTAAAGGTTTTTTTATAGCTCTTGCTAAATTAATAGAATTATGTTTTATCTTTCAAAAACAAAAAAGGGAAATATATTGCAATCTACAATAGATGTTCAAATTGTTTTTGCACTTCAACTAGCTTTATATCATGCAGCCTTCCAGACCCTGGCTCAAATCAATGACCTGAGCTATTGAAAATCCCAAGTATGCATCAGCTAATAAAGTGGTCATCATCAATCTGAAGGTATGAAAATGATATTGTGTAATCTAGATTTACCACATGTCCAAGTTAAAATAATTGATCAAAGAATTTATAAACCGTCTTTACTGTTCCCTGTTTCTGAAAAAATTCACTTGCCTTATTTTTAATACCAAGTTGTTGCACATACCACTAATAAGCATTTTCAAGATTACATCAAATGTCCTTAAGGAGAAATGGAAGTGAAATTTCAGTTGAATAGAGACACACTTGAAGATATGTTAGCAGGCTGGAAATTTTCGGACCCAGCACCAAAGAGGCAAAGGTAGTAGAGCTGTTTTATCTAATTCCTGCCAAGTGAAGCTGTGGTTAGTCAAGTTAAAATTAATGATATGCTAAAAAAATTGAAAAATTATTAAATAAATGAAATTCATAAATAATATTGAATAGTTATTAAACAAATAAGATTAAAATTTGTATTTTAAAAAATAATTATTAAATTAATATGATTTTCAAAAAATTGAAAAAATACAAATACAAATAATAATAATAAAAACATCATGGAAGACATTCCGCGATGTTTCTAAAAAAAGTCGCAGATTCCACGAATTGTCCAAACTTTTAGTGACGTTTTGATAAACGTCGCGGAATGTCAGTGTTTTCCGCGACGTTTTACATAAAATGTCGCAGAAACCTTTTGCCTACACCACATTCCGTAAAGTTTTTTGTGACGTTTTTTTAATTCTGTGACGTTTTAAAAACATCACAAAATGCCTTATGTTCTTGTAGTGTCACTTATTTCCTCAAAATTTTCTCGGTTTATTTGGATAAAACACCTAGCTACTCTTCAAAAACAAGCTCAATGAATTTTCCAGTCGAACGTTATGTGATGATGACAGAGACAAATAGCTAATTAGTTTCTTGGAGTTTAGCTTTAGTTGTAGTAATGGCTTTCATAAGGAGCTCCTTAAGACATCGATCCTCCTATTTCTGTTATTATTTCTAAAATATAAATGAAACTTGATCATTTCATACAAATTTGGGATAATTGCTCTACCCTAGATTATGAGTATTCCTATAGGGGATATTTTGAAGCCAGTACTCCATACAAATTGGATGCTCCCACATGCAATCGGAAATTCATGATTGTGATGACCACCACCATAAATGTCACAACATATTATGAATTCCAAGCTTCAAATGTTGCTATAAGCAATGACATGTTGTAACCCATAAAGAATATTGTCCTCTCCATCCTTCTACATTTCTTGTTAGTTATCTCAATGAATACCTAAATCATAAAATAAGCCATGAACACAAGATCAATAAAGACAGTTCTAAGAAAAATAAATAAACAATATAAAATAAAATAAAATAAATGTGAAAAATAATGGCTGAATTGCTAGCATTAAGTGTTCATAATATCATATTCTTCGTCAATGGCACTAAAACCTTGGTTGATTGTGTTTTACTAGAAGCATGTTATGTAACTATAGCTAACACTAGCAAGTATGAGTCAATCCTATAAGAACTAGAATTAATAGTACTAATGTCTAGTCTAAAAAATTATGATAATGGAAAATAATCAAATCAAAAAAACAATTGATTAACTAAATCAAAGATTAAACTTAAAAATAATCGATAAAGACAATGGTACTTAAACTTTCAATCCTCTTGGGAATTCTTATGAAGTTAAGACTTCCCACATCAATTTAAAGTAAAGATTAATGGATAGTGTAAATTCCTCAATTATACTAATATATTTCTTAACATTATTAACAATTAATCCTAGGTTGATTAATATAAAATTTTTTCTAATTAAAACTCCTAGAACTGAATTAATTAATTTATGAATTTTGGTATTAGGTTTGACCTTAATCTAGAAGATTTATGTCAACTTATCTCTAGCTTTGCATATAGCCTTTCAGTTATGTTATCTCAATTCATATAAAGGATTTCACAATCTTAATTATATAAATTTATAAATGAACTAATGTACCAATAATGTTAATTCAAGAATACTAAAGAACACATAATTAATTATCAACAAAACTAAAGCATAAATTAAATAAAAAAATCACTACAAGGTTCATCTTAGGGTTGATTTTCTACAATTGTCATAAAAGGTTTAGTTCATAATCATATAAAACAAATCATCAAAACTAAAGGGGAAACACAAAATCAAAGGAAACATAATGAAATCCCTTTCAATCTTTTAGAAATTCACTTTAGATCATTAAAAATTCACTCCAAAAAGGTCTCCTTGCTTGTTCTTCATTTTTTCTATTGTCCTAGGGCTTCCAATTTTGTCTTCCAGGCTTTCTCTTTCCTTTGCCTTTTGATTTTGTCTTTTATAGTTTGAAAATTAGGTTTTTAGGTGGTACACAGGCATGTATAGAGGTGTGTGCACAGTTATGTACTTTTAAAAATTATGAGATCCTCAAATTTAAAGCAAACATGGACCCAAAATAAAAACATGGGTATGCACATGAGAATGTGCTTCTTCAACATAGGCATGTTTATGCCTGTATAACTCTCTGGAACTTTGAAACAACTTGTCTTGTGTGAAACATGGTCATGTTGAAGTATACAAGCAAGTTTAAAGGTATGTTGATGCCATATGCTTTCCCTATAAATTCAAAACTTGGTAAAAATAGCTCCAACTTGTTCCAAACTTGTTGAAATTCATTATTTTTGCTCCAAATATAGGAATTAAGACCTAAAAATGAAATATGAACGAATTATGTACCAAAAAAATAAAATTACTCGAATAAACAAGTTAAATACACTAAATATAAACCTAAAAATATGAACAATTAAGTACTTATAAAATATATTTTTGAAAAGTATATCATCCATGTTATTATTTCAACCTAAAATTCTTTATGCATTTATTTGTTCTTCAACATACTATTAACCATATCAAGAAAACTGTTATTCTTCCTCTTTACAACATAATTTGCTAGGGTAATCTAGCAACTGTCAAAAGCTTATCAATACCATTATAATCATAAAAATCAGTGAATAAATAAAAAGTGAATTCACCATATTCCTTGCTTTAGTTAGATATCCACATTTTTTCTACTAATGCTTTTAATTTCTTAAAACCTTCAAAATTTTCAAATTTCTCTTTTAAGAAATACACACATATATTGTGACTATAATCATCAATAAACAATAAAAATACTTGCTTTTTTGTAGAGAGAAATTAGATTAAAAGGACCAAAAATTAGTGATGTGAATAAGTTGAAATGGTTTTAAGGCTCTTAAAAGTGATTCTTTTATAAGGCAATTTCTGATTTATCTTTCACATATGCCTCCTTCACGTAATTTATTACGATGATCAATAAGAGGTATTTTATATACCATCTCCGCCTTTAGTAAAGTCTCTAATCCCATAAAATTTAAATGACCTATTCAAAGATGCCAAAACCAACTTGTATTTATTATGTAAGCTTTTAAACACTTCATACAATTAATACATATTGTGAGAGAAAGCATTATATTTTTATCCATCTTACGTCAGTGGTTAGCTTGGCTCTATTATCTTTTAAAACAAGAGTTTTATTCTTCATCTATACCTCATATCTTTTCTCTAAAAGTTAACCCAAACCTAAAATACTAGATTTCAAGGCTAGAAAATAATAAACTTTGAGAGATAAAATTGATAAGATCTATTATTATGGAATAAGAATGTTACCTATCTCTTCAATAACAACTATAATATTATCTATAAAGGAAATATTACCTCTATAAGATTCGTTAAACGAAAAAAATAAATTTATTTTTCTGGTCATATCTTACTTTCACCTATATCTAAAAACCACGTTTCTTAATCATTTTTTCCATCACCATCTCCATTACTTGTCAATAACTAAGTTGGTTTTTCACCTTCCTCTCTTTTTACACAATAAGCCTTCTTTTCCTTGTCATATATGCTTTTACAATATGTTGCATAATGGACAAATTTATCATAATTATAATATAGCATATTAGATCGTGCACCTTTTCTATACCGGATGTTTCTGTCATGTCATCTTATAAGTTGATTTTGAATTGTAACTTCAAATTTGTTTGAATTTCCATCAAACATTCCTCTTCCATATCTATGATAATTGCCACATCCTCTAATATGACTTTTTCTTCTTCCTTTTCCTTTCTGAAATTCTTTTTTACAATCATCTTTTTGTCTTTGTTGTCTTTCAAGTTCAACTTGGAAATAATTTCTACTTGTGGCTCCTTCTCATTCATCCTCTCTTCACGAGCTTATAAAGAACCATGAGTTAATAACCATCACACTTGTACATCTTATAATATCCCTCCATATCTTCATAATTGATTGATAATTGCTAATGCTCTAGTGAAATAATTTAAAATTAATATAGAATTTGTCATCTTGATTGCTTCTAATTTTGCCCTTAATGTTTGAAGATAAATCTTTATCACTTTGTCAATTTCTTTTAGAGAATTTTGTAAAATATTCTAAGGATGCTACACAAGTGATGTTGATGAAATCTTCTCAAACATAGTTTCGTCCCAGGATATATGAATTAATGTTAATATTTGTTGATCCTTTTACTAAGGCTTTTAGAGTTCCTCTTTCTCTAATTGAATCAAGAGTCTTTATCTTTAGGTTGCTCTATACCTTTTTCAATAATCTCTTATGCATTTTGTGGTCTTAGCATGACTTTCATTTAGATACACCAATTATCATAGTTTTCTTTTGGGAGTTTTGGAAATTGAAAAGGGAACAAAGCTCTAATCATTGTTTTTCATTATGTGTATTGGTTTGATACCACTTTATTGGCTATAGAGAAAGAAGAAATGCTTATTGATACACTTTTATTTAAAGTAATAAGGCTATATACAACTATGGAAACATAATTTATGTGACCCTTCAAATTTTACTAAACATATTTTAAACTCAAAAACTCTTCATATGCATAATTGACAAAAATTGAAATCCAAAAAGATTTATCATGTCCTAATATGTCACAACACTAACTAAAATAAAGTCCATACATAATTTCCCTTAATTCTACAAACTTTTAGTTTACTTTGAGAAAATATAAAAACCTTCTGGGCCATATTAAAGCTTTATTATAAAGTTATCAAAGTTAAAAATTTTGATAAAAATATATTAGGGAATTTTATTTAATTTAATTTTTTGGTTCGCCAAAATAACTTTAATTACATTGAAACGATTTAGAGGATAAATCATATAGAAGTAACAACTGTAGCAAAGGAGGAAGAAAAATTCATTTACGAGTAATAAGGTTATGAAATTTTTCAAGAAAGATTTAAGGGAAATGTTATATCAACTTTATTTTACTTAAGGTCGAAGCGTTTCTTAACTGAATCTTAATCAAGGCATAGAACTTAAGCATTGTGTAATATTTCCAACCTCTGAGAATGGGCTTGCAGCTAAGGGAGCATTGAAAAATGAAAATACTTTCTTGTTATTTTATAGATAAAAAATTTAACATCTCAGCAGAGATGGTGTTAGTTTATGCCCTTGCAGCCAATTTATTTTAGTTGTAAATATTTGTATGACATTATCATTTATTAATTAAAGGCATTCTTTATCTTTATGAATTTGTTAATTATTTAA
>JANSVA010000007.1:25748588-25759794 GCA_025504915.1 Erythroxylum reticulatum | reverse complement strand
AAAATTAAATTAATTAAAATTGGAATTTGATTCTAATTATAATTAAAGAGTTTTAATTTTAATAAAAGACTATCTTGATTTTTCTATTTAAAGAGAGAACTTTATGAAAGCTAGTACTTTTTGTCTTCTTCCTCCAAAAACATTTTGGAATTGCTCTATGAATACCATTAGAGGCTGGACAATTGGACAGCTCGTAATTGATCACTCAGAGAAAAAGATTCAAAGTTTTTCTTCGAAAAGCAAACAAGGTACGATTTCTAAATCGAATATTCTTTTGATTCAAGTTTAATCAATTATCGGGATTTGCTCGAAATTCGAAAAGATTTTTATTGTTTCCTCTGCGTCAGTGATACGATCACGGTAGGATTCCAACAGACGGACCGCATAAACAACTTGATATTTCGAGTGTGAATGCACGAGGGCGATTAGAATGAAAACACCATTAACCATGAATATTATTACAACCAATAACTAGAAAAGATAAACGATAATGTTTTAGAAATAGTAAGACAAATTTATACATTTATAATGATCATGTAGGAGTTTCGTGTTGCTACTTATTTTGAGCGTGGCAAAATTTGTAGTTGGAACTGAAAAACTATCCATTTTCCCTTATTTTCGGAAAATATGAAAAAAAGTTTTACCTCTTTTAAGAAATTTCATTTATTTTCCTTTTCTTTTTATATAAATAAAATATTTGTTTCATGACAATATATTTCTCTAAATTTTATTTATTTTCCTTTGCTTTTTATAAAAATAAAATAATGATCTTTTATTTGTTTCATGACAATATATTTCTGTAAATTTTATTTATTTTCCTTTGCTTTTTATAAAAATAAAATAATGATCTTTTATTTGTTTCATGACAATATATTTCTCTTACACCTTACCTTGGAAAATACAATCCTTAATTTTAGTTACCACATATATAATTTAGAAAATAGAAATAACAAAAAGAAGAATGAAGAAAATAAAATTAAAGTGTTTTCTTATACCAAAAGAAGCATACATTTTTCAAACATTAAAGTGATTTTAAATTTTGTTTAATTTGTCATTATGAACTTGGAGATAGATTAAAGATAAAAATAATCTGATTGCAGTCAATCGTAATTTTAATAAATAATAAAATAATAAATTTACTTTGAATATGTGGAAAATGATTAACATAAAGAAACTCCTATGAGTAGTAATTAAAGTATAATGTTATTATAGAGACTTGAAGACTGAATTTTTTAAATGATCAATAAATGTTAGTCAAATATGGTGATAGGATTCTCACGGGATTTGACAAATTATCACATGGATCCACAATTTAAAAACTATCAAAGACTTCCCTATATGTTTGTTAATCTATCATCAAAATATCGCTAAGAATCCGAATTATCCCCACAAAAACAACATCTTTTGTAATCGTGGTAGTCTACGTGGCAAGAATGTGCCATAATGCCAACAACGTTATGCGTGTTACTCAACCCACATAAATTAAGCCTCATGTACGCCACATGACGCTGCATGAAGTAAAAGAGCAGGGACTGCGGATCTTTCTCCCAAATAGAAGCAGAGCTAGGTTTCATTGATTGGAACGTGAATAAGGGAAGGAAGCTTCAATTACGTTTGGGGAGATACCTTGTTGTCGTCAATTCATGCAATGGGGAGGATGAAAAAGTGCAGAGAAGCTTGGTGTAGCAGTGAGCATTATTCCCTTCTCAAAAAAAATTGCTTTGGTTATTAAGAAATTGAGATTCAATTGTAGGTCTTATTATTTTCTTTTCTTTTCTGTTTTGATTCTAAAATAAGCCTAATCAGTTTATAAAAGGATTCATTATTTCTATATTTAAGTCTTAATTTCTTGTGTTGGATGAATTTTGAATTAGTTAGCTAATGAAAAATTACGCTGAATCAAGAAACATGAAGAGTTGTAAATGATAGAAAGTGAATATTTAGGATTATATGATTTGGTTATGTTTAATTTTAACCTATTATATTGTTGTCTAGTTTTGAAATTATGAGATGTTGAGTGATTTCAAAAGCTTCTGTCATTTTATGATGTGGGATATTATTATAGAATTAATCCTAAGAAGTTTCATATTGATCCTTATACTCATGGTATATTAGTGAACTCTTCTGTATGAAAAGATGAATGGATGCAGTTTGACAAGGAAGATAGCATGAGAATAACCCAATTGCTTACAGTTTGTTTAGAGCTTATAGAATTTATTGCTCAAAATGTCATAATTCTTTTGTTTATTAGTAAATGTTTCTTGCATTTGTGCTTATGTTGCTGATATTAACTTATTTTAGAGATTTCTTGAACATGTTCTTGATGTTTGATGTTTCAAAATGAACTTTTTAGTGTTCATTTATTAGTTGATGGCTATAGTTTTTCTTGGGAACTAAGCAATTTAGTTCAATATTAATTTTATTAGTTTAATTTAAATTAGGTCATGCCACCTATAATGAAGATTAAATAAGATGCAATTTTTTGAAACCCATGCTATATTTCTTGTAGTTTTCATTCGAAGATAAAGTTTAATGGTCTTCAAATAAGGTTCTTATGAGTTGAGCACAAAAGAAATATATATAATTGAAAAAGAAAAAGAAAACAAAGAAAACAAAGAACTTAAAAAGTGGTACACTAACTAAATAGAAGAATTGAAAGGTATGTTGGTTTAAGACTTAAGTTTGTTGCTATATTTAGATTACATCTCTTACTTATTTTAGTACTAACAAGCCACAATTAAAGAATTCAATAAGTTGAATTGTAAGGTTATGCTTTCCATCTTGAATCTTCATGTTTTATCTCACTCTCACTTCTATTTGTAAGAATAATACATACTATAGATACAATACCTACAACTAATCTATGATTTCATAATACATTATATATAGTTACATTAAGTCAATAGTATCTTGAATTTGCATATATTTGCTAGTACAATTATACATTGTGATATTTGTTTTTGTTATAAGTTGAGAAATGACTGGTACTTTAGACCCTAGAATTAGATTTGAGTGCTTCTATGGTGGATGTTTCAAATTTAAACTAGAAATGGTATATGAAAATGGAGAGGAAGATTGTTTTAGTTACAAGACAGATGAGATTACATTATTTGAATTTATTCTTAATGTTAATCCCACATGAGTCCTTTCACGATGGTTTAAGGCCACTATAAAAAGACAATGAATTGAGAAGCTTAATAGATGCAATTATAGTGAGAAAAATGAAGACAGTATAGGTGTTAATAACTAGCAATAAGTACCCTAAGTTATGCAAAATTACTGATCCTAAGGTTGATATTCCAATTGAGGTAATTGGGGATGATGATGAAAAGGTATGCTTATTTGAAGCCACAAATCCACTGATTCTAACACCTACAAAGAGATTTGAAAGTGGTTTTTGGGATGTTTATTTGATGATATTAGCAATGATTGACCATGAGTGTTTATAAGTGATAAACAGAAGGTAATACAATGAAATATTCTTGATGTAAATTTCATTCTCCCTAATTCTTACTAGCCATATCTTTATCATATGATGCAGGGTTTACAAGAATTGACATCTCAATAAAGTCAAAAGTAAGAGAAGAGGTTAGACTTGTAAAAGAACAAAGGATAAAGGAAGTGTATAGCTTGTAGTCCTTTATATTTTTGAAACTTATGAAGATTTTTTGGTGCTACGTAACTATGGAAAAATCATTTTTTATGGATAACTTATGCGGTCTTATGTATAAACTCACTTTTGTATCTTTTAATGTATACAATTACAACACCATGTGGAGGGAATCATTTTATTGATCTTTTGAATTCATAAATTGAATCCTATATATGTAATTACAATACTATATGTCAGAATCATTTTATTGATATAATTTGATTTTAATTTAGAGGTGCGTCTTTGTACACATATGGGTGAAATAAAATCACAACTCCTTGTCGTTAATTTAATACAAAATGCCATAATTTAAAAAAAAAGGTTAAATATAGCTCATCTCATCCCCATTTCTTGTATATAGAAATGTCAATTGTTACACTAGATATAATCTGAAATAATATCATCAAACCTCCAACTAAATTTACTATCTCTCCACGTAAGTTTACCATCTCCAATTTGTTCATTTCATGTCATATTCTTCTCTCTTAAGGCATTTATGACTTCTATACTTCTTGGAGTAAATTTTTTGTCAAACCACTTAAGAAATTACAACATTTCTTTCCTTACAATAAACAATATAAATAGTCATCTATTTGTTAAAATCCCTATAACAAACAAGATACTATGCGTAAAATGTACCCCTTATATTGGACATTTATAAACAAGATAAATAGTCATCTATATGTTAAAATCCCTATAACAAACAAGATACTATGCTTAGAATGTAGCCCATATTTTAGACATCTAAAGAATATTCTTCTAAAGTTCTTTGATGTCTAAGAAATTTGCAAGTGAGCTTACTTTCCATAATTACAATGTGTATGAAGACGTTGTTGCATACTTAATATTGTCAATGTTTTTGATTCTAAATATCAAATTTTAATAAATTCTTACCAAATATTCACTTGCTATAGCACCAAATCATTCTAACACACATTATTACAATCATGTCTAATCATACCATAAACCCTAAGTATTACATAAACCATTTATTTACTTAGTAGGTTTATGATGAATCCAATTAACCAAGCATTTACAAGATGAAGCTAAGTGTACATAAAAAATAGAGATCTAATAAGATTTTTAAAGTGCTTTTAATCAACCATGAAATAGTTATTATGGTATCACATCTATTTAGGATATCTAAGGTATTTTGGTACCTTAAGAAGCAGTTATTCTAGTAGTGATAAAAGCATATTCAAGAATCCATACAAAGACATTTTTCCTTCATATTATAGTAGTGATAAAAGCATATTCAAGAATCCTTACAAAGACAATTTTCCTTCACACACAATCACCACA
The DNA here is from genome assembly GCA_025504915.1 of Erythroxylum reticulatum. NCBI lineage: Eukaryota > Viridiplantae > Streptophyta > Magnoliopsida > Malpighiales > Erythroxylaceae > Erythroxylum > Erythroxylum reticulatum. The sequence continues at coordinate 25,754,840 of JANSVA010000007.1, read as the reverse complement.
AATGAGTATAATAACTAATCCCTCCAATAAAGAACAAACAATTCAAAATTTGTAGCAATGATCATGTTATTAACTTTTAAAGGATTTGATTAACTTATAATAAACAAACTATTAGAGGAATGCCTCATAGTAGGCTATAGAACTAACTCACTAGGATCTAAAGGAATAAAACAAAATAGTATAAGGAGATGATGGAAAAATTAAGTCACTCAGAAATAAGGCAACATAATAAGAATGAAGAATTAAAAGGATCACCATCTAGGCCATTAAAAACACATATGAGATTCCTAGTTCTAATATGTGCTAATAAATACTTTAATACTAGTACATACACTACAATGCTCTAACTAAGAGAAAGTCAGAGAAACTATAAAAAAAGTATTGAACTAATCAAAAGTAGAAAGGTTTATGTAACTTATTTATGTGGATAAGAAAGCTTCCACCATATTTCATTAACCTTCAATTCAATAATCCAAAGAATAACGTAAAATTCCAACTCTATACACCTATGATTAAACCATCACACTTTATTCTCATGCTACCTTCCTTATCAAATTGCATCTATTTATGTTTTTACGCGTAAGAGTTCACTAATTTACAATGAGTATAGAGAGCAATAGGAAATTCCTACATATGACTTAAATGACCATTTTAAGAAAGATATCAAAATTTAGGCTCAATTTTAAAGTCTTAAAATTTATTATGCAACAATATCCCACATCATATAATAACAAAATCTTTTACAGTTATTTAATATCTGACAACTTTAAAGCCAAACAATAATAAAATAAGTTAAACTTAAACATAAATCAAATCACTTAAACCTAACTATTTGCTTTCTACCCAATAGCTCAAATTTCTTTATTCAGAGTGATTTTTCATTAGCAAAATAATTCCAAATAACAAATTACCTAAACAATTTTTGAAAAAATTGGACTTAAAAGAAAAATAAGAGAATAAAGGAATAAGATCTATAATTGAATATCGATTTCTCAACAACCAAAGCACTAAAATAAAAGCTTCTTGAACTACTTAATATCACAATATTTCTAAATTTCAAAACTAGAACAACTATATAATAAGTTAGATTTAAACATAAATCAATTCACATAACCTTAACTATTCGATTTCTTGCATTTCCAACAACTCATGTTTCTTAATTTAGGGTAATTTTTCATTAGCAAATTAATTCAAAATTCGACCAACATAAGGATTTTACACCTGAAATATAGAAATAATGAATCCTTTCACATACCGTTTGGGCTTAACATTTCCTAAAAACTTTTGGAACTAAAACAAAAAGAGAGGGGGAAAAAGGAATAAGATGTACAATCAAAGCTCAAATTTCCAATAAGCAAAGGATTTTTTCAAGAATTGAAGAATGCTCACTAGTACACCTTTGTTTCTCTACACTTTTTCATCATCCCCACTGCTTGAATTGATGGCAACAAAATTTTTCCCTAAGTGTAATTAAAGCTTCCTTTCTCTAATCACTTCCCAATCGACAAAACCTAGCTTTGCTTCTATTTGGGAGACAAGTTCCCAATCCCTGCACTTTTGCTTCATGCAACATCATGTGGAGTATGGTAAATGACATAGCATAAAGTCAAACATAATGTGATTGACTATGTGACACATTTTTGTCATGTCGACTATTGTTAGACGCCTAAGTCAGAGATAGTAGAATCATGTAGACATTGGCGAGCCTTGACTAGTGTTTGACATATGGAACAACGAAATAAGGAAAAGGACTTGTGAGGAGGCAAGGACAAAAAGGGACAATGTCAAACATTGACATGCACTGGTTCACATTAGCATAAATATTTGAGAAGATGCTAGATTTAGATGTGAAACCAAAAGAAGGCTTGAGATGGACATCAAGTAGGAGGTTAGATAGATCACACACATGATGGGAATATGCAATAGTTTCGAGGTGACTTAGAAAGTAGATCAAGCATGGTGCAAGTTTTGGGAGAGATTTGGACCTTGTACAAGCTAACTTGACTAAGGCTAAGTTCTTGATGGACTAAGGACTTAGTGTGGGCTCAAGTTGACGGACCATAGCTAATGAAGTTGGCATGGGTAAGCATTGGATGGACTAGTGCACTATTGGCCTGAATGACTCATAATCAACATATAGAAATGAGGAGATCTTGGATGATTTGGTAGATAAAATCACAGTGGATGCACATCAGCTCTAAGAGATAAAGATGATATGGAAGGATTATCTGAAGATTGATGAGATCTTCGTGGATATGGATAATCATTCCTAAATAATGTAATCTTTTATCTTGTTATTGTGATGTAGCTTAACCTTATTAGATAATGTCCTAATTGGATGGGGATGTCATCTATTGGTTAGTATGATGTAATCTGATAAGGATAAGATAGGATAAGATTATGACATTAGCTAGTAGAGTTCTATTAGGATTATAAGTTAGTCATCTAGAGGTGCCTATAAATAGCTCATTTGCGTCTTGCTCTTCTTATAAGAAGATGATGAGTGTGGGAGACACTTAGAGATTGAGAGAGTATTCCTTTGTATACTTTGAGGAAGCCATGAAGGTTGGCATTTTGGTTGTATCTCTTTCTCATGTTCTTTTGTTGCCATGATTATTTAGTCCTTTCATAGTTTTCTTGCAAGGGTGTAAGAGTGAAATACTACGAGGGTTGTGAGGCATTCAAGAACATATAGGTTGGTCAATGTTCACAAGACAATGCCAAATCTTGCTTTGAAGAAGCTAAGTGAGATTGTTGTGTAAAGGGTTTGGTGCATCTTGTGTGAAAAAGCTCGTGCTTAAAGGAAAACCTTTGTAACAACTACCACGATTACAAATGACTTCATTTTTCAGAAGATAATTATGGTTCTTAACAACATTTTGGTAGTAAGAAAAACAAACTATATATTAACAAAAATATAAGAGGTATTTCATAGATTTTAAAAATGAATGACCAAAGTTATAACTTATCAAACCAAATTTAACTTGTATAATATTATTAGAGAGAGTTAAAGATTTTAAAGACCAATAAATGTTAGTCAAATATTGATCCAAATTTAATCAACTTCTGGTTAAGTGAAATTTATCCATTTAAACTCTTAATCAATTATTATCCTTATCAATTTACAATTAAATGTGCTCATTAACATTTTTATATAGCACCACACAATTCTAAACACACACCAAAATATAGATAAATAAATGAATAAATAAAATAAATAGAAAATCCTGAGGCTAAAACATAGTTACCTTACTGTTTCTAACCTTAAACCAATCTTTAATGCATAACAACTAAATAACTTATAATGCAGGCCTAAGAAAGGTGAAAATAGTGAATGTTGCTTACCATCCCTGTGAAGAATTTAGAAGTGGGGGGTTCATATATGGGGGAAATGGAGATAAATTGTGAGTCCCTCCCTTAGGGACAGGACTGGCCATTATTTCCTGCTCTAGATAGGAGTTGGTTCTGCGTTTGATAGCTACTATACTTATTAAAATACTCAAGACCTTAGTCATTTGTGGTCGGAGTTCAGCTTGACTATATAGTGTAATGCAAGAAGTGCCATAACAATAGCTCCTTTGTGAGAGCATTTTCCCTTCAAGTTAATATCCATAATTCGAAACAACTTTCGCTTATCAACAGTATAAGGTGTAACCCACTCTACTAGGTTTTGCCCCAAACCTGATTTTGTTTTGTCACGTGTTGGCCTTCCTGTTAACAACTCCAGCAACACAACTCCAAAACTATAGACATCACATCTTGCAGTTAACTAACCTATTTCAAGGAGAATTTCCTTAGTATGTCATTATAGAACAAAACAACAAGGTTTTACGTGTTTTAATGTATAAAAAGAATATCAAAGTGATTTAAGTTATTGGCCAGGAAACCATTTAGGAAGCATAAAAGCCTATCATAATTATGAGGAATCTATTTTTCTCGCAAAAATTTAGCCCATTAATTCAAATCATTTATTAGGTTATTTTATTATCTTTATTCTAATCAAATATGATTCACTTAACCATAAATTTATCAAAAATGTTAAAATGTAATTAATTATTATCCACCTTATAGGAAAATATGTAACATTCTCCCCTTTGGATAATAATTAATTACAGTAGTTGGATTGACAATTAAACCAGTTTAAAAACGGTTAAGCAAATCACTATATGATCGAACAAGTTAAAAAACAATTTGATCCAAAAATAATAAAAGGCCATCATTTCGTCCCTTAAGGCTTTCAATAACAAAAAGTATCAAATACATGTGTCATGTATGACATAGATTCAATACAATCACGCATATCTAATACTTAACTAACATGAATAAGAAAATGGAGTATAGCACACTAGGATGATACTTGTATCATCTAAAATGTATCATCTTTCCATTTTTAGGTCTCGATTTCTCTAAAATTTATGCTAAACTGCATCATATTTTCTCTAACTAAATGCTAAACCGTATTAACGAACTTTATTTTCTCTTATTGAATGCTAAATTGGATCATAGAAATTTGTTTTTCTCTTACTGAATGCTAAACTGCATTGGATAAAACCTTTATGGGTTAAGCACTTATACCCCTATGTCATGTTAAAATCTATGGATTTACTCATTAAATTGTATGTGTCCTAATGATATAAGCTTAAGGTCAATTTGTATATATACCCAATGACCTTTAAAATGCTTAAGATCGACACAAATCTTAATACTTTCACCTATATTATGATAATGTGTAATAACATGTATGACTAAGGACAAAATAATGATCATCGACTTTATTAATAACACAAACTATAATAATACATGAGAAATGTACAAATATAGAAGGAGAAAATATAGCGATCCATAACTAACAATGTTTAAGGACCTCAACATACCCATACTTTATATATGTCTTTCAAAAACATGTGAGCGAAGTCCTTTAGTCAGAGGATCAGTAAGAATATCCTCAGTCCTTAAATGCTCCTCCTTAATGTCACCTTTTTGTATCAACTCCTTTATGGTCAAATACTTGACCTCCAAATGCTTAGACCTTGTGATATTCTTATTATTTTTGCTGAACAATATAGTAGAAAGATTATCACAATACAGTCGAATGGATCCAGCCACTTAATCAACCATAAATGACTTAAAAATCAATTTTCTGAGCTAAGATGCCTGTGTAGTAGCCCCATAGCATGTGACAAACTCTACATGCATAGTCGAGGAAGATCCAGTGGCTGCTTGACACTCTTCCAAGATACTGTACCATCTACTAACATGAAAATTTAACCCGAAGTGGACTTTCTATCATCCTAATACATAGCAAAATCTGAATATGTATATCCTATAAGGTTTAGATGGTTGACCCTTCTATATGTCAACATACAATCCTTATTTCTCTTTAAGTATCTCAACGCTCATTTAACTACATTTAAATATTCTATTCTTGGGTTAGCTAGTTATCTACCCAGTAGTCCAACAACGAATGCAATGTTTGGTCTAATGCACACTTGGGTATTACCAACCACACTTGAATATGGAACATTTCTTATAGCCTCTCTCTCTACCTCATTCTTTGGACATTGTGCCAAAGATAATCTCTCACCATAGGAGAGAGATGATGTAACAGGTTTGCTATTAGCCTTATTAAACCTTTGTAATAGTCGTTCAATTTAAGCACTCTGTAAGAGGCCTAAAGAATGTTGAGATTTACCTCGATAAATCTGAATACTTAGGATAAAGGATGCTTAACTAAGGTTTTTCATGTCAAAATGCTTAGTCAAAAGTTGCTTCACCTCATGCAACATGGTAAAGTCATTTTATACAAGCAAGATATCATCCATATATATAATTAGAAGATAACTTTGCTCCCCTTAGATGTTAGATCCCGTTTCTGGAACCCAACCTCTTAAACTTTACACTTTCACTCTTGCTCTGATAACACAAATGTTGAGTCCCAACCCAACAAGCGGAAAACGGAAACAAATCGGATAGCAAAATCGAAAGCAAACAAATAAAAAACGGAACAAAAACTTAATCCGAATCGAAAAATCGGATACCAAAATGCGGAACAAAAGCGAAAGCGGAATCGAATGGCTAAACGGATCAAACAAATCGAATTCCTAATGAGCCATAGAAAAATAGAAAGGCTTGGAAATCATAAAGTGGAAACGGATTTACAAAAACTCGGAATCCCAAAGGAAATTGAATTGGCTCGAAATCAAAGTAAACAAACAGTTCAAACGAACTGAACAAATATCCGACATCCGAAAA
>JANSVA010000007.1:25724417-25740550 GCA_025504915.1 Erythroxylum reticulatum | reverse complement strand
TTATTATTATTATTATATTACCTTTATTTTATTTTTATTTTTATTATACGAAATTAATTATGTTATTATTATTATTATTATGAACTTTATTATTCTTATTCTTATTAATTATTTTTATTTATTTATTTATTATTAACTTTATTATTCTTATTATTATTAATTTTTTATAATTTTTGTACTTATTCATTAATTTTATTCTTATTTTTATTTTTATTATTATTAATTTTCTTATTCTTGTATTTTATTATTAATAATTTTATTATTATTATTATTTTATTAGGTAATCATATTCTACATAATATAGTCCAAACAAGTGTTACTAATTGAACGAGAAAAAAGCAAAATGATGTTGCAAAATGATGACATTCCCAATTAATTTTAAAGCTAATGGCATTTTTATGGTCAAAGTTGATTCGAGATTATATTAGAACAATGTGCATAACACGTTTAAGACCTTAGAATTCCCAATGCAATGTTTGAATAGTTTGATATTTTCCATATTAAAGACATGAACAGCTCCATCAGCATATGTAAAGGCCCTAACTTCATTTGATCAATTTCATAGGAACACAAAACAGAAAAAACTACAGTTTTGACTTAGTATTCGGGATCATTACATTCTTTGGTAATCAAAAAAGAAAGCACCAACTAATCCAATACAGTATATCCAATGACCCAGTATTAAAAGACACCAAACTCTGTTCCTATAAGGAAGGATAGTTCAAACTATACTAAAAAGCCGAAAAAGAAAAAGAACCAACAAGTGCAGAAAATGAAAAGGTATATGAATAAGAAAACTCATTCGAAAACAAATCTATATATCTCATTTATCACAGAAACAAGTATCCCCTTAATCCAAATCAATAGATTAACAAAAAAGCAATGAGAAACAACTCGAGTTCTTCATATATATCATTTTCCGTGTTATATATAGTCAAATTGTTTATTGGTCTTGTAAAATTTTCTCGACACAAAAGATTGAATCATTAATAGAAACATTAGATTGAAAAAGTTGAGGTCAAGGAAAAACTTTCCCATCTTTAATGAGGAAAAAAAAAAGGAGGAACAAAAACTCACTCGTAACTCCACAGTGACAGCAACGTCCTTGCTTGCCCATGTCTTTCTCTTTTGCTTAAAGTGAAGGATATTGAAAATTCAACGAAAATTTACAAACAGGAAAACTGAACTTACCAAAAACAAAACTTTTCAAAATAGAAACTTCTTTTTCAGAATTTTTCATAAGAATTTTTGTTTGTTCTCTTCAAACCTTTATATGTCTATACAAAAACAACTGGGCACATGAGGCTTTATATCCCAACAAACCCAAAAAAAGGAGTTTGCCAAGAAAAGAGACCTAACGCCCAGAAAAGAAAAGACCATTTCAAGGAATCTAATAAATGGCGAGGTGAAGCACTTTTCCACAGCAATGGCGAGGTGATGCACTTCTCCACAGCAAGCATTACACCTTCTGTTGTCTTCAAGCCAATGGCAATTGAACCCAACTGTAATTAATTCAAAGCAGATTTTGTTAACAAACACAAACATCAGATGATTGCTCAACAAGCATAAAAACAACATAAAGAAGATGAATGAGAAATACCCATTCGACACCCATTGCCCAATTGAATTACCCAGATGAAAAAATCCCCCCCCCATTCGACACCCATCACCTAATTGAAATACCCAGATGAACGAAAAGTGGAAGATTTTGGAGGATTGAACGTGAAGAGTCTAAGAAGTTTCGGAGGCTCAAAGATGTTTCAACGTCGAAGAAGGAAAGTTGTTTCAGAGGCTAAAGAAGGATAACTAGTTTCAGATGAGAGGATAGAGTTGTCTTTAACAAGAACAACAGAGGATCAGCTATTCTTTGAATAAGTAAAGATAGGTTGATAGCGGCTTTCTCTATTCTCCAATTTTTAAGAATAAGTAAACCAGATGCTTACTTATTCCACGTTTGTTTTTAAACCAAACACTGTTTTAGGAATACGTTAGGGATATCTTAACCTTAGAATAGATATTCCATTATACCAAACAGGCCATAAGAGCTTCCATGTGAGGAACACTGCAATTACATCATTACAGTATTGATTGATTATAATATACTTCATTTTATCTCGTGTTGAATATTTACTAATGGTGGTTTAGTTTCAGATAAAATAAATATATAAGTTTGACTTTCATATTAATTCACTACAAGAACTCTTAAATATCATGTTACATTTCATACTCTAAGAGCTCCAGTTTAATCTTACTTTAAACTTAAGTAAATTACATTTCTAATTGTAATCTTCACTTTTAGCAAATAGGAGATGTACGTTTAGGCTACTGGATATGTTAGAATATTTAATGGCCCATGTGACTTATAGTTTGAGTTTTATGAAAAGACAAGATGATAGTTATTGGGTATTACATAAAGGGATCTCAAATGGGTCAAAGACTCTTTCCCTCTTTCTTTTAAAATGAACCAACATGATGGTTGGTGAAATGATATATAAGTTTTAGAAACTTATGAAAGGTTATCTTAACCATTAGAGAAACCTATAACAAAGATAAAGAAAGGAAGAGATGAAATAAATCTCCTTACAAAAACTATGATGGATTCAGGTATGTTTAAATAAATCGATCTATAAATGTCTAACAATTGGTATCATAGCCATGGTGTTGCATTGTTGTTTTCATTTCTGGAATGAAAACCAATTTAATATGTTGATAAGTGTAATGTATTATGAAAACAAAATCATGGTGTTGCATTGTTATCTTCGTTTCTGGAATGAAAACCAATTTAATGTGTTGATGAATGTAATGTGTTACAAAAACAAAATCAAACATGAAATCGTGTTGAGTTTGCCGTGTTTTATTTGCGATAAAGTTCCTGTTTTCATAAAGACATGTTTATGCTTGTTGTGAAAGAACCAAAAAGGTTTGCTTCGTGTTTTTAAGGGTTATAATGTGAGGAAGGGATAGCTTGTGGTATGAAAGAAAACCCATTGGCTTATGGTATGAAAGAAAACTCATTACAGAATAATAAAAAAGGAGAAAAAAACGAAACCAGCAGCTGTTGCATGCGCCTCACATTAGAGGCAAGAGTGTGCATGCGCCTCATATGGCAACATTGGCAGTGTTTATTTTTAATTTATTTATTATTTTTATTAAAACATAATTTTATGAGTTTGAATATTGATCCTATTTAAGATATTTTAATTTTGGGTCATAACTAATAATTTACTTAATTGATAATTTAAATTAATTAATGATGGAATCAATTAATTAATTTAGATTTATATGCATAAAAGTTGTGCCTATGTTTGCTATACATATACATATATATATATTTGTCATATTATGTTGTAATTGATATTTTGACTATTTATATTATGCAATGCTTTGAATTAAATTTTCCTATTATATGTTGAGTGTAATACATGACATTATAGCAGTTTAGAATAGTTTGTTAGTCACAAAAGTGACCAAATTAATTAAATTAAAATTTTCATATATGATAATTGACCGATTAAATGTTTATTGCATGGAAAGATTATCAGTAACCAAATTGGCCTAGCTTGAAAATATTAATCATTTAATTGTGATTGTTTCAATTGTTCATTATGATAGGATGCTAAAATGACATAAAGGTTGAACTGAACAATTAAGATAATTAATTATAACTTTAGGAGGTCACTCAAAGGTCAACTATTGCTTATAATTAATGACATTTAAGGGACTTTATCAACATATTTGGTTAATATGATTGTATATCCAAAAATAACATGCATGTTGACTAGAATATGATTTATTGTCCATTATAGTAAACTATATATATATAGATCATAATAGGTTACAACTATGTATTTAAATTTCACCCAAAGGAGAATTTAAATGCATAATCAAAGTGTATTAGTTAGTTTAAATCCATTTAGGTTTACTCAAAGCATTAATATGTGAGTTATATGTTGTGTTTATAGCATCTACTAATTTGTTTGCTTTAAGAAATGGGCTAGTCAAGTTTAATGGTCTGAATTATGCTGACTGGTTCAAACAAATGCAGTTCCAATTTGGTGTAATGAATTTGGACTTGGCCATAGTTTCAGATGTAAGGCCCGTAGCCATAACTGAGACTAGTTCTGAAGCTGACAAGTCTTATTATGAGGCTTCGGAACGGTTTAACAGGGTGGGCTTGAATTTGATGCGAATGATGATCGCAAAAACTATAAAACCGTCTATGTCAAAAACGAACAATGCAAAGGAGTTCATATTGAACCTTAAAGAATACTCCCAATTTGATATAACTGACAAGTCCACAATAGAGACTTTAATGAGTGAGTTGCTGATCAAAAATTTTAATTGGTCACCGCCTATTCATAATCATGTAACATATATGTCAAATCTAGTTGCAAAGATGAAATCCATGGGTATGGATGTAAGTGAGTCTTTCCTTGAACAGTTTATTATCAACTCACTTCCTCTTGAGTTCGGTCAATTCTAGGTGAATTATAACACCATTAAGGAAAAATGGAACCTTCAAGAAATTAAGACTATATTGGTTCAAGAGGAAGGGAGATTGAAGAAAAACACTCTGTTCATCTCACATTTCATCAAGGAGTTAGTAATAGCAAGAATAAACCAGGAAAGAAAGCCAAAGATAAGGACAAAGCTCTCAACAAATTTAATAAGGGTCGAATCCATAAAGATAAGAGGTGCCATTTCTACAAAAGACCTGATCACTTCAAGAAGGATTGCCCTAAAAGAGAGACTTGGTTCGAAAAGAAAGGTATATACTATATCTCAGTATGTTTTGAATCAAATTTTATTGAAGTGCCTAATAATACCTAGTGGTTAGATTCTGGTGAAAATATTCATGCGTCATATGTTAAATAGGGATTCCTTTCAATCCAGACCATAAATGGAACTAAAAAGTTCTTGTATATGAGGAACAGAATGAAGGCACGAATGAAAGGCATTAGGATGTACAGATTGATCTTTGACACTGGATGTCACCTAGATCTAAAAAATTGTCTTTATGTTCCTAACTGTGCTAGGAATTTTGTTTCAGTTGCAAAGTTAGATGATGATGGTTTTAACTTTAAGATTGGAAACCATATATTTTCTTTATATAAAAACAAGTGCTATTACAATTCTAGTACTTTAATTGATTGTTTATATCGTTTCAATCTTGATGTTGATTTTGCTGAATCTTTTTTTCATATTGACCATATTTTAGGAAATAAACGTGGTGCACATAATAAATGTTCTGTTTTTTGTAGCACAAAAGATTAGGTTATATATCCAAGGAAAAGGGTACAAAGGTTAGTAAAAAATGAAATCTTATCTCAATTAGATTTTGCTAACTAGGATATATGTGTGGATTACATTAAAGGTAAGCAAACCAAACATATATCAAGGAATCTAGCCACAAGTAGTAGCGAATTAGTTGAATTAATATACACTGACATCTGTGGTAAATTATTTCATTACCTTTATTGATGACTTCTTATGATATGGTTATATTTATCTACTACATGAGAAGTCACAATCTGTGAACATCCTAGAGGTGTTTGTTAATGAGATAGAAAGACAGTTAAATAGAAAAGTAAAAATAGAGAGGTTTAATAGAGGTAGTGAATATTATAGAAAATTTGATAAAAGTGGACACTATTTAGTTTCATTTGCAAAGTTTCATGTAAGTCGAGGCATACGTGTGCAATACACAATGCCTGGTACACCACAACAAAATGGTGTAGTTGAAAGGTAGAATCGTACTCTTATAGATATGGTTAGGAGTATATTAAGTTATAGTATTATACCTTCATCATTGTGGATGCATGTATTAAAGACCACTGCGTATATGCTTAATAGGATTCCTAGTAAGGCAGCTCCTAAGACACCTTATTAACCATGGAAAGGAAGGAAACCTATTTTATGAAACCTTCACATTTGAGGTTGTTCGGCAGAAGTAAGGCTATATAATCCACATGAAAAGAAGCTTGAGGCAAGAATCGTTAATGGTTTTTTCATCGTCTAACTTGAAAAGTGAAAAGGTTATAGATTTTATTGACGTAATCATAGTACGAGAATAGTTGAGTCTGGTAATGTTCGGTTCATTAAGAATAGTCCAATAAGTGGGAGTGGAGAACCGCAAAAAATGGATATTGACAAGAGTTAAGCAGAAACTACTAGAAGTCCGGTAGAAACTACTACATCAAATGTGATCCCACTGGTGGTTATTCCTCTTGTTGCATCATGGATACGAAATATATCGGAACAACGAATTAATGTTCCAATTCTATAATTTGTAACTTGAACATCATTAGCTAGTTATTCATTAATATGTTCAATTTATAGAATTGGAACATTAATTCGTTTTTCCAATATATTACCTGTCCGTGATGCAATAAAAGATATAAGCACTAGTGGGATCACACTTGATGTAGTAGTTTCTACAGAACTTGGAGTAGTTTCTACTTAACTCTCGTGAATATACACTTTTCGTAGTTCTCCACTCCCACTAATTGGACCATTCTGAATGAACCGAGCCTTATCAGACTCAACTATTCTCATACTATGATTAGGACAATAAAATCTATAACACTTTCACTTTTCGAGATAGCCGATGAAATAACCACTAACAATTCTCGCGCCTTTTTCATGTAGATTACACACCTTACTTCTATTGGACAACCTCAAATATGAAGGTTTCATAAACTTGTTTCCTTCCTATCCATGGTTCATAAGGTGACTTAGGAACATATTAGTAAGTTTGAATCCATTTAGGTTTACTCAAAGCATTAATATGTGAGCTATATGTTGTATTTGCAGCATCTACTAATTTGTTTACTTTAAGAAATGGGCTAATCAAGTTCAATGGTCTAAACTATGCTGACTGGTTCAAACAAAAGCATCTCCAACTTGGTGTAATGAATTTGGGCTTGGCCATAGTTTCAAACGCAAGGTTCGCAGCTATAACTGAGACTAGTTCTGAAGCTGACAAGTCTTATTATGAGGCTTGAGAATGATCTAACAGGCTGAGCTTAAATTTTATGCGAATGATGATATCAGAAAATGTAAAGCCGTCTATGCCTAAAACGGACAGTATAAAGGAGTTCATATTGTACCTTAAAGAATACTCTCAATTTGATATAGCTAATAAGTCCACAATAGGGAATTTAATGAGTGAGCTGATGACCAAAAAGTTTAATTGGTCACAGCCTATTCATGATCATGTAACACATTTGTCAAATCTAGCTGCAAAATTGAAATCCATGGGTATGGATGTAAATGAGTCTTTCCTTGTACAATTTATTATCAACTCACTTCCTCTTGAGTTCAGCCAGTTCTAGGTGAATTATAACATCATTAAGGAAAAATGGAACCTTCAAGAAATTAAGACCATGTTGGTTCAAGAGAAAGGAAGATTGAAGAAAATGAAGGAACACTCCGTTCATCTCACATTTCATTAAGGAGTTAGTAGCAGCAAGAACAAATCAGAAAAGAAAGGCAAAGATAAGGACAAAGCTCTCAATAAAGTTAATGAGGTTTGAATCCATAACGATAAGAGGTGCCATTTCTATGAAAGGCCTGGTCAGTTCAAGAAGGATTGCCCAAAAAGAAAGGCTTGGTTTGAAAAGAAAGGTACATACTATATCTCAGCATGTTTTGAATCAAATCTTATTGAAGTGCCTAATAATACCTGGTGGTTAGATTCTGGTGAAAATACTTATATGTCATATGTTAGATAGGAATTCCTTTCAATCTAGATCATAAATAGAACTAAAAAGTTCTTGTATATGGGGAACAGAATGAAGGCACAAATAGAGGGCATTAGGATGTATAGATTGATCTTTGACACTGGATGTCACCAAGATCTAAAAAATTGTCTTTATGTTCTTGACTGTGCTAGAAATTTAGTTTTAGTTTCAAAGTTCGATGATGATGGTTTTAACTTTAAGATTGGAAACCGTATATTTTATTTATATAAACACAAGTACTATTATGGTTCTAGTACTTTAATTGATTTTTTATATTGTTTCAATCTTGATGTTGAATTTTTGCTAAATCTTTGTTTCATGTTGACCATATTATAGGAAATAAATGTGGTGCACATAATAAATGTTCTGGTTTTTTGTGACATAAAAGATTAGGTTATATATCCAAGGAAAGGGTAAAAAGGTTAGTAAAAAATGAAATCTTACCTCAATTAGATTTTGCTGATTGGGATATATATGTGGATTACATTAAAGGTAAGCAAACCAAACATATATCAAGGAATCCAGCCACAAGAAGTAGCGAATTACTTGAATTAATACACACTGACATCTGTGGTAAACTATTTCATTACCTTTATTGATGACTTCTTACAATATGGTTATATTTATCTACTACATGAGAAGTCACAGTCTGTGGACATCCTAGAGGCGTTCATTAATGAGATAGAAAGGCAGTTAAATAGAAAAGTAAAGATGGTGAGGTCTGATAGAGGTAGTGAATATTATGAAAAATTTGATGAACGTGGACAATGTCCAGGTTCATTTGCAAAGTTTCTTACAAGTCGAGAATACACAATACCTGGTACATCACAACAAAATGGTGTAGCTGAAAGATGAAATCGTACTCTTATCGATATGGTTAGGAGTATCTTAAGTTATAGTACTATACCTTCATCACTGTGGATGCATGCATTAAAGACTGTTGCGTATATGCTTAATAGGATTCCTAGTAAGGCAGTTCCTAAGACACCTTATGAACCATGGACAGGAAGGAAACCTAGTTTATGAAACCTTCACATTTGGGGTTGTTCAGCAGAAGTAAGGGTATATAATCCACATGAAAAGAAGCTTGATGTGAGAATCACTAGTGGTTATTTCATCGGCTATCTCAAAAAGTGAAAGGGTTATAGATTTTATTGTCCTAATCATAGTACGAGAATAGTTAAGTCTGGTAATGCTCGGTTCATTTTAAATGGTCCAATAAGTGGTAGTGGAGAACCAAAAAAGGTGGATATTTACGAGAGTCAAGTAGAAACTACTCCAAGTCTAGTAAAAACTACTACATCAAATGTGATCCCACCGGTGATTATTCCTCTTATTGCATCACAGATACACAATATACCAGAACAACAAATTAATGTTCCAATTCTATAAATTGAGCATATTAATGAAGAACTAGCTAATGATGTTCAAGTTACAAATGATCAAGTGATGCTACAAGAAGTAGCATTACGAAGGTCTATAAAGTAGAGAAGATCATCTATTTCGAGTGACTATGAAATTTACTCACTTGAACATAAATGTGACTTAAGTATTGATCAAGATCTATTCTCATTCAAACAAGCCATAGAATGTAAAAATTTAGAAAAATTTAGAAAAATGGTTCAATGCTATGAAAGAAGGGTTGAAATCAGTAGAAGATAACAATGTCTGGGAATTAGTTAAGTTTCCAGAAGGTGTAAAACAAATGGGTTGTAAATAGGTCTTTAAGACCACATGTGACTCACAAGGCAACATTAAAAGGTATAAAGCTAGACTTATTTCCAAAACTTACACTCAAAAAGATGGTATTGACTATAAAAAGACCTTCTCTCCAGTTTCAAATAAAGACTCTTTAAGAATTATCATGGAACTGGTGGCTAATTATGGTTTAGAGCTTCACCAAATGGATATAAAAACCACTTTTCTAAATGGTGAACTGGAAGAAGAAGTTTATATGGATCAATCGGAAGGTTTTGTGACCATAGGAAAGGAACGTTTAGTGTGTAAATTAAAGAAGTTAATATATGGACTAAAGCAAGCTTCCCGACATTGGTAACTTAAGTTTAATGATATCATTACGTCTTACAGTTTTATGAGAACACTATTGATTGGTTTATCTATATGAAGGTTAGTGGGAGCAAATTCATTATATTAGTCCTATATACTGATGATATCCTTCTTACTGCTAATTATATGGTTTTCTTACATTATATAAAGAAATTTCTCTCTAACAATTTCGAAATGAAAGATATGGGTGAGGCATCCTATGTGATAGGAATTGAATTATTTCGTTATAGATCATAAGGATTGTTAGGATTGTCTCAGAAAGGTTATATCGAGAAAATATTAGAAAGATCTCAAATGAAAAAAATGCTCCACAAGGATAGTTCCAATTCAGAAAGGGGACAAATTTGGTCAAATGCCATGTCCACAAAATGATTTGGAATTTAAGGAAATAGAGTCTATTCCTTATGCGTCAGTAGTTGGGAGTTTAATGTATGCTCAAACATGTACTCAGCCAGATATCAGTTTTGTTGTCGGAATGCTATGCCCAATCAAAGCAATTCTGGAATGGACCACTAGAAAGCTAAAAAGAAGATATTTACAAGGCATAAAGGACTATATGTTCATATATAAAAAATCAACCTATCTCGAAGTGATAGGTTACTCGGATTCAGATTATGCTAGATGTGTAGACTCACAAAAATCTACATTCGGTTATATGTTCTTATTAGCTGGAGGAGCAGTTTCGTGGAAAAGTGGAAAGCAGTCCGTCATTGTTACTTCCACTATGAAGACTGAATTTGGGGCATGCTTTGATACCACCGTTCATGGATTGTGGATGTGGAACTTTATCTTAGGTCTTCGTATTGTCGACAGTATTACTAGACCGTTAAAAATTTATTGTGATAATTCCACAATCGTTTTCTTCTCTAAGAATGACAAATATTCAAAGTATGTGAAATACATAGATTTAAAGTATTTGTTTGTGAAAGAAGAAGTACAAAAACATAAAGTATCAATTAAGCATATTGGAACCAATCTCATAATAACGAATTCGTTAACTAAAGGCTTACCGCCTAAAACATTTATTGGTCATGTTGAACGGATGGGCTTTATAGATAAATCTTTGTTAGCATAGCTTTCTGATATGTATATATACATATAAGTTTTTTGCTCAAATTGTTATGATACTTGTAAATTCAATTACAGTCATATGTTTTTGTTCATTTACTTGTTATCCATATTATGTTGTATACATTAATTATTATTTATGAGATAATAATTATAGAATTACCCACTTAAAGTTTTATGAGATGAGTTGATTATGTGATACATGAAAGGAATCATGTTGTATAACTTATGACTAACATAATCCCATCACCTTAATTCAATTGAGGATGCTTTTATTGATTCTATATATTGTGTGCACTTAAAGTTTTATTGTTAAATCATCAAGTTGTATCATGAGCCAAGTGAGAGATTGTTAGAATATTTAATGGCCTATGTGACTTATAGTTTGAGTCCTATGCAAAAAACCTATGATGGTGGTTATGGAGTATTAAATAAAGGGAACTCAAATGGGTCAAAAACCTTATCCCTCTCTCTTTTAAAATAAAGCAACATAATGGTTGGTGAAATTATATATAAGTTTTAGAAACTTATGATAATAGAGTTAAAGAAAGGAAGAGAGGAAATAAGTCTTCTTACAAAAACTATAATGGATCTAGGTATGTTTAAATAAATCGATCCATAAATGTCTTACAGGTTGCACATTTATTATCCGTGTTCTGAGGTTTGAACCCCAAATTTCTGGTCCAATTGGTAGAAGTAAAACACAGCAAAATGTTTTCAAGTTTGTTCATGGCAAAATCCTTTGTTGCATACCTTCCTTGTGTTGAGGCAAACAGGTTTGAAAACATCCGATGTGAATGGATTTTGAGATATATGAAACTAAAAAAACGTTCAATTTATTGAATTTGTATATATCATTTATTCTATAAAAGTCAGCTTTCGAATAATTATATTTTGGCAAAGACTTCGCAAAATCTTTTAAATAAATATACCTAATTAATAATCTAAATACAACAATTTAATAAGCAATACAAATTACAATTTCCTAGCATTACTCTTAACGTTTTTAAACTTTCGGCTAACATCCACATACGACTTAGCCTCAAATTAAGACCATAAGAACAAATAATGGTGCCATCCTACAATTATCCTGACGTTATAATGAATAGCCAGTGAAATTTCGACCCTCACGGACAGGTATGGGGCTGTAAGGTTCCAGTGGCTCCTCCATCAGCATTTTTACAAGACGAAACGGCTGGTTGGTTCTTGTAAGTGAGCTTTACATCTTCCAAATTAAGGCCAGTACACGGATATTTTGTACTACAATCAAATTTCACAGCAACTTCTGTTGCTGATGTTCCATGGATGTCTTGGTATGTCACATCATTGATTTTAATTCCAGAAGCCTACTCGATTGAAAAAACGCAACATAAATATAACAAGATAACTTAACTAGCTGCCTCCTAAAAAAGGTTCTAAATTGCAATCTGGACAGTGACAGATTAGCTAGTTACAGAAGAGAACCTACCTGACCAGGGCAATTTTGGTTGTTGGGGCAGTAGTTTTGGTCGATAATAATGGGATTTTGGACATTGTTCATGAGAATATGTTGAAAAACTATGTTCCTGGCAAAACCACTGCTTTGTCTCGCCCATGACTTAATTCTTGCCCCGTTTTGAGTACCAATAAATGTAACGAATTTAATTGTCATATTTTGTACTCCAGGCTCCTTAAGTTCCTTCCCCAAACTCCCAATACTGCATCAACCACACATGCTTAACTTATTAGCTCCACGTTCAACAATACTAAGTATATTACAAAAGAGTTGCAGATACATTTCTTTGGTTGTTTTCTATACCTGATTCCATGTCCAGGGCCACATGCAACATTTTCAATCCAAAGGTTGGTTGTACCGGGACCAATGGAGACACAGTCATCGCCGGTGCCTATTTTGGAGCTCAAAATTGTGACACCGGTTGACTTTTCGACATGAATACCATCAGTGTTAGGGCTGTGCCCAGAGGCAAAGACCTTAACTCCTTGAATTTTGACTTGGTGGCTGTTATATATGACTATGTGGAATATTTGGCTATTTAGAGATGTCAATCCACTGATCGTAATGTTGTTAGAATTGGAGAATTGTAGAGTCTGCACATAAGCAAGAAACAGTTGCATTTATATACGATTGATTTTTATCCACTAAAATTACATAACTAACAAGCTTCGACTAGGGTTTTCCACTTCACATACCGTGGCACCAGTGGGACAACTCTTGCGTGAGGCCTTACATGCCCATAAGCCGGCACCTTGTCCATCAAGCACTCCACCAGTGACGGTAACCCCATTAACCTGCTCAAACAAAACCCAATTTCCAGCATTTCCTATAACCTCATAGTTTGATGGAGCCACAAGAGTGCCATCTATACGAACAGTGATTGCATTGTTATTGCATGGACCCTGAAACTTTACATTTCGAAGAGCGAACCTTTCCGCTGGAGCATAAATGGTTGCTGGACTAGAGGAGCTACAGGCTTGGTTCCAAGCAGCAACAAAGGCCTTGGTTGAGTCTGTTGTACCGTCAGGTTTAGCACCATAACTTACGACATTATACTGAGAAGCAGTTGCTAAAGATGATGGTGCATTAAAGGAAATGATGACAAATAGAAGTGTAACGATTGAAAAATGATAATTCGGTGAGTTTGCCATTCCGTTCTTGTTTCTGCAACTAAAAAGGGAGAATCAGTTATGGGGAGACGAGAGGCTTAAGAGATGTTGGGAACTAGAAGAATGCGTTGGTGGAACTTAGAGCCTACTAAATTGGTATTTAAAGCTTCTGACCTAGTATGTTAGTTGTTAGTTAGAATTGGATATCATCTAAAAAAACCAAAAGCTGCGCCTACGTGTAACGTGGGTTACTCACTTGAGCTATTTGATGTTGCAGTTTTTCCTTTACCAGTTATTGCCCATGTCTTGCAATTTGGATATCAGTCTTTTTATGGTTACTTTTCCTGTTTGTACAGTGCTCTCTTTGAATGCCTTTCAATGGCGGCTGCATGTGAAGGAACCTAAACTATTAGACTTTTTCACTTTTTACTCATCCTTTTCTAACAACAATCCCGGATAGGACTACATGCACAGGTATATACGTAGTTTGTTTGAATTCTTTCCGTTTTTCGAATAAAGAAACTAAAAGAAAAGAATAATCCGCCATTAACAAGTGACACCGCAATCGTGAATATGTCAATCGGTTTGCTTTTCTTTTCCTGTTAGGATATATCATTCTGTTTGCTTAAGCAACAAGATGAGAGAATGAATCTCTGTACAGCTTTTTAAGTTTGTCTATTCTCTGTAGACATGGAGGAAGGAAGTTATTACGTTGAAGCACCAAGAAAGTGCTTGCTAAACGACACATAATTGCCCCATTCCGTCTTGTCTAGCCTATACTACATGGGAGCTGGTTCTTGGGATCATCTGTCCCATGGCGCATGTTGTCTAAAACACGAAAGTATGGGCTTAAACTGACTTGCTTTAAACTTCTTAAGCCATTAACCAATACGGGAAGGGCAAGTGACATATTGGTGACATCGGTTATTGGCGTCAAATTATAACGTTAACTGATCTGATAAGACATGCCACTGATCTTTAAGAACCAAGAATTCCAATTTGGAGTTTCCACCAAAAGAATCCAACCCATTTTCAAAAAATAGTTTCGTGACGTCTCTATCTACATGCTCACATGTGCTTGCTTCGGCTGTTAAATAACTCAACTAGAAGACTATACTAACATTATTCTTGGTGACCTTCTCGAAAAACATTATTCTTGGTGAAATTGTGTTCGACTGATTAACTAAACAACCCATTATATGCATTTTATTAGTGAAATTGTATTAAGCTATTTAACCACATGCTGATAATGCAACCTTTCAACTGAAGTATATCAAGAAGTGCATGTCTCTATTGCGTTAACTGTTCTGGTACACAAGAACCAGTTACGTTTTTGTGGTTGGAGTAGATTGTGCTCATATAAGTTGGCTTCCTTGTTTTAGACAACGTGTCTTGTTTCCATAGATGTCATGTCGTGTTTTGTTGACTTTCATCCTTGTGAGACTGGACTATATTTGTTAGGCACATCATCTGTATGCATAAGCTCTTTGAATCACAAGTCTTCGGATAACATTGTTGATATGGGCATAGTCTTGGTATCAATGTTATGAATACCGGATTGGTATTAATTTTAGTATAATACTGTACCAGTATCGGTCAATATTGATATCGTTCTGGATAATTTTTAAAATATAAAAAAGAGTCCTTGATTTTTTTAAAAATTGCAAAATAATCCCTTAATATATTGTACTATCATTACAGGAAAATAACACAATTTGTGATGTTTAAAAAACGTCACAAAATCTAAAAAAATGTCACGTAACACAATTTGGGATGTTTTAAAAAACATCACAAATAACGTTGTGAAATGTGACGTAGGCAAAAAGTTTCTGCAATATTTTTCACAAAACTTCACGAAAAATACAAATATTCCGTGACGTTTTAGAAAACGTCACTAAAAGATTGGTCTTTTTGCAACATTGTTTGGAACGTCAAGAAAAGCCAAACTCTGCGACGTTTCTAAAAACATCGTGGAAAGTCACATTCTGCAATGTTTTTAAGACGTAGCGGAATGTTGCTTTCTGTGAAGTTTATACAAAAACGTCACAAATAATATTATTTTTTACATTTTTCAAAAATTATTTTAATTTAATAATGTTTTAATTTTAATATTTTTTAAAATACAAAATTTTTAAATCTTATTTGTTTAATAACTATTCAATATTATTTATGAATTTTATTTATTTAATAATTTTTCAATTTTTTTAGCATATCATTAATTTTAATAACTATTCATGTATCATAAGAATTTTATTCCTCAAAAATTATTATTTAATTGTAATTCACAAACATGTCATAATACACTAATTGATATCAAAAGTACATAAGTGTATAGTAAATAGTCATAAGTATATAATATATTAATATGAGTATATATATCTAACCTAAACTAATATTATGTGTAGAACATAAAATTTCCAAGAGCTTTTTTTGTTGTTCAAATTCAATTCTTTGTTTTTTGACTTCAGTAGTTAGTCGATCCTGCATTTGTTCAACTTTTTTATTCAATTCATTGACTTCACAGAACTTTGGTATCTAAATTAGACGTAATTGGAAGAATAATTTTGGGAGAATATTTTGATCGTATTACAGTGCTATGCTATTATACTGTGTTACATTGTTATTCATGGAAAGTTCATTTACACTGATTGC
>JANSVA010000007.1:25682273-25711166 GCA_025504915.1 Erythroxylum reticulatum | reverse complement strand
TTACAAAACTGTAACTGAAGAAGATAAAGTTACATGTAAATACACTTGCTTTCCACGGCACTATATTTATATAACTCCAACAACTATGAGATGTCAGTACCCCCTTTTATTTGTGTCCTCGACTTAGGAGTTTCGAGGACGAAACTCTTTTGAGGGGGGTAGAACTTCTAACGCCGAACTCTTTAAGCCCTTTTGTATTGGTCTGTACTTGGAGATACTACTGTATATTGATATATACATGGTTGTATATAAGTTTAAAGATGTATTTAGGTCCTTTGGATAGACATGCAACGATTTATAATGTTATATGCCCTTACATAAACTTAGAGTTCTTCGGTATGCGAAATCTTAGAGATTTCCAACATCTAAGCTTCTAAGTGTGTAAAACGTAGTCCATTGGATGCATATGACCATGGAGGTTAAGTTAAATGTGTTCTAATGTCTTAGAGGTGATTAGATAAGATTTATAGACTTATTGGACACTTAGAAAGCTTAATTGGAAAAGTTAAAGAACATAAAGGCTTAATTGCAAATTGTCAAAAGTTAAAGGACTTAAAAAGTAAATTTTCAATTCTTGGAGGACCAATATGTAATTTTATAAAGTTAAAGGGCATAATTATTATTTCCAAAAGTCCAAGGAAAAAAATAAAAATAAAGTTTTGAGATTCCTAAACATTGGGCTTAATTGCAAATTTAGGAAAGTTTGGAGGGTATAATGGTAATTTTATATAACCTAAGGGTAAAATGGTAAATTCACCATAATTTGGTCAAAGGAGAGTCAAAGTTCTAGAGTCTTCTTATGCATGCCCATGCAACCCACCATTTAAGACTTAAACACTTTGTTTTAATAAAAAGAAAGGAGAAGAGAGGAGAGAAAGAAGGAAGTTTCAGCCATCACTATATTTCACCCTTCTTATTCATTTTTCAACTCAAACCAAGGTGTTCTAAACTAATTTGGGGTAAAGGAACTCAAATCTATCATTATATTTGAGAAATTCTCAAAGTATTTGAAGATATCACCAAAGGAAAGTGTAGGTAAATTTTGTCTCATCTCTCTCTACATTATGATTTTTAGTTTGGTGCTAAGATATATTGTTCTCCATGCTTGAATATGCATGAAACATGGTTTAAATAAACAAAATATGTCATAGAGAGGGTTCTTGAAGTCAAAACTAAAATTGTCCCCTTTAGGTGAAAGTTTGTGAATTTTTTAGAGGGTTCTTGAAGTCAAAACTGAAATTGTCCCCTTTCGATGAAAGTTTGTGAATTTTTGAATATCTTTTGAAATTGATGGTTTAAATGAATTATATGGTGTTAATTATACATGTATGATGCGCATTATTGATGAAGAATGAAGAAGATGTGTGTTGGTTAAGGTTAGGTCAAAATGGGGGTAGAAGAAGTGGATTGAGGTAATGAGTTGTGTAATTGATAAATGCAGCTTAAATGGAAGGAGTTGGTTTGGATGGAGTGGTGGAATGCGTCATTGATTGGGAGTGTTTGCTATATAACAAGATAGGAGCATGAATTACTAAGACAAAGTCTTCAAAATGTGACTTGAAATTCATGCACATTAGGTGTTTGATAAAATGCCTAAGTGAACTTGGCTTAGGATTTAAGGATTTTGATGATGTGCATTGGAAAGAGGCTTTCATGTTTACCTAGAGTAAACTTGAATTGTTGCTTAGATTTATGAGTAATGGCCAAATGTGATTGGATAAAAAAGTGCTTAATTATGTTTTAAAATAAGTATTGAATTAAAGACATTAAATGCCTTAGAAAATGCAAGAGAAAAGCTAATGTGAATAGTAAGGAAATAACCATACAGCCTAAATATTGTGTTTTATACACTTATATGATGGTGTATAAATATGAAATTTATGTTTAGGTAGTAATTTCATTTTATATCCTTTTTATGTATAAAGGCTTGGGAGCTGTGCATCAAGGAGCCCGTACCTAGGATTATTGAAGCAAAGAAAGTGTATACCTTCTTTTGAGGTGAGTTGGAGAAACCATATTTCTCATATAGGGTTAGATCACCCTAAGACATGTATGATGACTTGTATGTGAATTTTGAACTTAGGTAATGCATTGCAGAATTGAATCTCAAGTGAATGCTAGTATACTTGTGTATTTAGTAAACGATATTGTTTTGAATAACTCTTTGCACTTGAAGTGCAACTGATGTTTTTTATTACGTATTTTGATAAATGATATTATTTTCAACAAACATGCATTTGAAGTGCGAAGGACAATGTTTCATCTTCTGAAACTACATTTTTGAACAACTTTGCACTTAGATGCAAAAGATGACTTTTATTGCGTGAAATAATGTTTTGAAATTTACATATGCATAATCGAGTCATATATACTGTATGTTCTTATTCTCCTTTGGCTTAGAGTCATAGTACGATTTCATTTTATCAGGTGGACCGATAAATAAAAACATGGTGCTTTACTTGATTTTTGTACTTAATTTTTGTATATGATTTTTGTGATTGGTGAGGAAACGATTGGCCAATCGTGTGCTAGGCACAACTGATGAAGCAACCTTTGTACCCTTGATCGACAACTTTCTATGGCTCGCGGGTGATTCCACACCTAGGGTCTAGACACCGACGAGGTCATCACCTAAGGACATGACATTCTTGTCGATTGTAGTTTGGACTCACGACGGATGAACGTCAAGCTAACACCGATAATCGGTGGGTGTGCACATTAGTTTGATTGACTAGTGGTATCACAAATTACTGTTTTGGCTTATTCTGATATTTGTTTGCTGATGAGATTGATTTATATAAATGATGCTTTTATGCATTTGTATACTAAAACTGGAACCTATATCCACTGGATGGGTGATTAATAGGCTAGGCCTATGTGATTCCTAACTAGTATATGATGAGGCATAAGCTAGGCTTATGTGTTTTTATGTCATGTATATTCCCTACATAGGTGATCTAAATCGTCTTGGTATGATCGAATTCTATTTGTATTATATGTTTTTCCTGTTCACTGAGTACTTTATGTACTCACCCCCCTCTGCTTTCCAACCATGCCGGTTAATTTAGTGAGTTTGAAGCCCTGAGTAGAATCGTAGGGTCTTTTAGCATTTTCGGGATGTTACCACATGTGAGTAGTTTCTTAGTTTTTAATTTTGTTGTCTAGTGTCTTATGAACTGTGTTTATATAGTTATACTTTATGATTTTGTAAGTTCACTTTTGACTGTCCGGTGTTTTATAAATTATTTTATGTATGAAATTTTAATACTGTTGTTGAGATTTCCTTGAGTGGACTTTAAAGTCCTAAAGTTATGGTTAGATGTGAATATAGAAGTATTTTTAAAATTGTTTGCAGGTTTTGTAATTTCTAAAATACAGTTGTTGTGCTACCCATATTTAAAGAAAAGTAAAAAAAGCCTTGCATAGTTGAATTAAGGATATTGTTAGTGTTCTTATCCCGGTTATGCGACGGTTGTCATGGACCAGGTGTGATATCGAGTTGTGACAATAAAATTTGTACTCTTGTAATTCCACATCATCTCCACAAAACAACATACATCCAATTTGTAACAATCAATTTTTTCAAGTAGCAAACCAAGACCCCTAATAAGTTTCTTCATATTGTAAAAATTATCAACCATTGTATGATCAAGAGGCAATGATTCATTATACCAAGCAAGAATTTTATCAAAACTTCGATCAGAAATGTTCCCTTCAAAATTTATGTTCAATAGTTAAGCAATTGAAGATAATTAAGTCATCATCTTACAATTTGTCCATAATTCTTAGTCAGCTAATTTTTATAAGTCAAAAAATATTTTGCATGTGGGTTTAGTTCTTCTTAAATATTTTATATATTTGCCTACAAGGTATAACTGGCTACATCATAAACTATTTGGATGTAAGGATTTTCAATTGCACCCACATTATTTGTTATAAATCCAGCCCCCCTTCAAACCTAGCCATATTTATTGATAAGTTTACTTCATTACCTTTCAAAGTCCAACAAATTAATCGCTCCCCATATCGTGTCCACTCAAAATAATTTGGAACAAACCTTTTTATTAACAAATGGAGATTCACTTCATCAATAGGAAGAAAACAAATATATTTACACTTTTTACATATACATCTGATCTTTGGAGCATCCATATATGTAGGTTAAGAACATGCATAGCAAATAAAAGCTTCAACTCCCTCAACAAAATCAGGATTAATGAAACCATCATGTGTTAATCATCTATACATCTATAATATATCAGCACTACTCATTTATGCAAAACTGTTATTTAAAAAAGTGACTATAGTAAGATATAATAATCATTACATATGGTAGTATCCACATTGCAAGTCTTTGATCATTTCCCCTTCAAATTGAAGCTAACCTATCCTACTATATGATTTCATAATTAGATAACCCAATCACAACAAATTCCACCTTAGTGATTGGACAATCACCATATTATACTAAGCACCTAACATATTATTTTTCTAACTTTATATTAAAATAAAAAGAGTGGAAATTGTTTTACAATAAATAAAATCAGTGGAAATTAAACAAGCACTATGGTACGTGGCATTGTTACACCAGAAGAATTGAGAAAGCAAGTTCTCACTATGACTCCTAAGCTCGTGGAATTTTTCACTGATAAGCCTCATGGGATTTGCATCATAGGTTTCCAGCCTATATATCATCCTAGGAATTTATTATGCAAAGAATTGTCTTGTCAATTACATAAATACTTAAACAATACTCAAACATAAATACTTAGACTATTAAACCCCAGCCTAAAATCTCATCATTCATTGTTATAGGTAAAATTGCAAAGAACAACATAAAATTGATCACACTGTAAACATTACTTAGTTAAATGACTAAAATCAATCACATTGTAAACATCACTTAGTTAAATGAGTTACCTTGATATACGAAAAATCACAAACTACAAAGAAGATGATTGAGGTTGGACAATTATCGACACTCTTAAAAACAAAACACGGCCTGTAAGAAAGACAATAAAAGAAAATATAAAAATTAAGGACCATTATATTGGAAAAGCTAATCTAACTACTAACCTATGAGATGTAGATGAATGATTTACATGAAAAGGAGCTTACATCAACAAAGAGAGGTATGATTTTTAAAATCTCCAAGGAGGAGGAAAATTATATGTAAGACCTATATAAGTGAGAGCGATGAGGAATGTATAAATATAATCACAAAGAAATTTAAGAAATTATTAAAGATTAAGAGAGAAAAATAATTAAATTAGAAGAAGAAAGCATTTAAAGGCTTAATAAGATGACACTGTTATTTATTAAAGTCGAGAAGCAAAAATATTATGCAAAGTTTGTGCTTTATGTCCAATAATAATAAGCTACCCCATTGCTAAATCTCTTGTGATAAGAATAATAATTATGATATTAATCTTTCATATGATGAGTTAGTTAAATGCCTAGAGGATATAAGGATAAAAATGAAGAAAATATCTTCTAAGTATGAAGACGCTCAAAAACTCTTTGATGCATATTGATTGAGATGAGAAATTGAAATGCTATGTGTATGACCTTATATAATCTAAGATTTTAGTTGTTGGCAATGAAAATGAACATGTTTATTACATGAGAATAAGGTATTGAAAAAGGAGAAATATTCTTAAAGCATCATTTTATAATTTCAATTTAGTAGGTGAAAAACTATAATGCATCTTAGGTCCCAAAAAACCTTAAATGGTAAGCATGTAATTGATTACACTTATAGAAGTAAATCATCAAATGATAAGAAACTTTTTTGTAATAAAAATAATGTGCATATTGTTGAGCCATTGCCTATGTCATCATATGAGCATATAGACTCCAATTATAGGTATAGAAACTTCAATGCTCCTGTATCTTCTATATCTAAAGCTAAAAAAAATCCATTTATATATGTATGGTTCATAAACTAAACCCAAAAGGCAAGGTTCCTATGGTAAAATATGCAAAATTTTCATGTAAGGACACACCAAAAGAGCATGCAACACTTTTACATTCATAGAGGCTTCTTTTTCATCAAATTTGTATGAAGAAAATCTCACAATTAGCATAACCTATATGAACAATTCTTCATAAACTTCAATAACCCCTATTTAATCTTATAATACTTTAAATATTTATTTGGAAATTATACATCTATTTCAAACAAGATTCGTGCTCATAAAGACACGATGTTAGTACTTATTTTGATAAACAACTAATTGTTTAAAAGAATATTAGGTGATACATATAGTGCTATAGATATTTTGTTTCTATGATACCTTCAAATAGATTAGTGTCTTAAGGAATATATTAAAACATCCAACTATCACTTCTACTCAGTTTTAAAGGAACAAATCAACACAGAAAGAAAGATATTTGTGACTATAAGATTAGGAATATGATTGAGATGGATAAAATGTGATATATTTTTAAATTGTAGGAAGACTTTCTTTGTATAACATTTTAATTGGAAGGACTTTCCTTTATACTAATTAAGCAATTTCTTATCTCCATCAACTTTTAATAAAGTGTTCAACTCCAAATTAAGCAGTACTTGTACTTGGAGACCAATGGATGGCAAAACAATATTACATCACCTTCCTAAAAGACAAGAATGTAACATATATGATGAATGTGGAAGAATTAAATGTTAGGGATTTGGAAAAAGAGATTAAAAAGGAGCCAAATGGTGAAATAAAATAGGATATGGTGGTAAAACCTAAAGGATTTAAATCATTAAAAATTAAGGCATAAGTAGATGAAACTATGAAGTCTTGAAAAAAAATGTTTACTTTAACACTTAGATAACTTTGTATGGACTGAAGTGGATATACCTAGAGTAAGGAAGTAATTTTTAAGTTGTTAGAAGCATTAAATAAGCTGAAATTTGATATGACTAGTTAATATGGTATAGTTAAAAAAAGAAAACAAAAATGGAGAATATATGTGGACTTTACAAACTTAAAAAGGCAAGCTCAAAGAATAGTTACCCTTTATTAAAGATATATCAACTAGTAGATGCGACTTCAATCCTCCATACTTTAATCTTTATAGATGCCTACTTATGATCAATTCATATAAGATGACTGTAGTAGATAAGGAGAAGACATTATTCATCACTCACAATAAGATACTGTTATAGAGCCATGCCTTTCAGTATAAAGAAACAAAGGTTAGTTAACATGGTCTTGTATAAGTAACTATAAGATTATGTAATCCTATGTCAACTATATGATATAAAGACAAAATGGGATGGAGATCATTCTACCAAGTTAATATAATGCTTTACAACCCTGAGATAATAGGACATAAGACTTAACTCTAAAAAATAAACGTTAGCGGTAAGGGCATAGGTAGGTGAATATAGGAGCCAATTGGTATAAGAATTATTTAAATATTACCATAAGAAACCTATATTAGAAGTTATGCATTGAAAATCAATTTCTATAAAGCATTTGAATCCATAAGTTAGGAATATATTATGCATTGTCTAGTAGATTATGACTTTCTAACTCAATTTATCAAATGGATTAAGTAATGCAACACCACCACTCTTATAATATATTGTTTGATAGAGATATCGCTCAATTGGTTAGTGAAGCAAAAGGATTAAGACGAAGTGATTCATTTTCAATTTATCTATTTACTTTTGTATTAAGATATTAACTAGAATGATTAATTATAACATCATTTTAAAAGGAAATTTCATCTTTAAAAAGGAGTGTAAGAAGTTGAGGATCTTTAACCATTTTTTTACTAATGACTTGCTCTTTATAGATTTAATGCCAACACTATCATCTCCTAATGAATTCCTTACATATATTCAATAATATCCTAATTAACATGGGTAAAATTCATATGAATATATCCACTAATAGAGGAAACTTAGCTTCTTAGCTCTCTAACTCCTTAGGAATACAAACTAAGAAACTTCCTTTCAGCTACCTATGAGTGTTAATCACTACCAAGAGACCAACTTATAGAGATTATAAACGTTTATTTGAACCAATGCAAAGAAGAAAAGGCCAATAAAAATCTATCCTTTATCGATATATTGTAACTTATAATCTCAATCCTCATTAACATGCTTATATGTTAGTCCTTAAAGTTGATTATCCTTAAGAACCTATAGAAGGAAATTGAAAGAAATGATAAGAAATTTCTTTTAGAATGGTGGTGCTTATAAGAAATTTGCAAAAATCAAATGGAATGAGGTATATATCCCAATGAGTGAGGGGTACTTGGCATCAATATCATTCAAACCATAAATAAGGTTTTTTTAACCTAAAAGAATTTTGAGGCTACTCAAAAATAAGGAACCTTTATAAGTATAATAGATTCATACTCAATATCTAAAAAGGTGAAAATTTTGAAATATTAAGCCTAAGGTTGACTCATCTTAGACAATGACCCATATTTTAAAGGTAAGGGATAATTACGTAAGGAAATCAAGTATATAATAAACAATGTAAGGGATAATTACGCAAGGAAATCAAGTATATAATAAACAATGTTAATAATATATATTTATTGTAGCGCTCTCTTACCGCAGTATACCTACCAAGATGCCCAGAGGTCATTCCGGTACATATCCTATGATAAGGGCGTGCTACGTTCGATCACTACACTCACTTCACATGGCATGATATCGTAAATCACTTATAAAACATCATAAGAAAATCATAATATTTTAAAACTAACTTTTTCCTCATTTCATTACACAAAATCGAAAGTCTACATTGTCATTCCAATCTTTACTACATGTACATCATCAAAACTTAATACAAAAGTGCTACATGAAAGAGGAAAATATTCAAAGTCTATCTAGTCTATCCAAAAATCCCAACTGACCAACCTTTGAGCCAGGACTTCTCTTGCCAATCACAATCTACACAGCTGGTAGAGCCTCTCAATTGCTAGAGTCGTCTCTCAGTCCTGAAAAGACAACGTTGCAATTTTGGTGAGTTTTGCAAACTCAATGAGGTAACTATCATCGATAGTTCACTTAATTCATGCATCATAACAATTCACATAGCATATAATCACATACTGCACTTTACATAAATTTCACATTTTCACTAAAGCATAGGCATTTCATTTCATCAAATATACTGAACAATGTGCATATGAAATGCTCATGAGACACATTCCAATTACTAAGTTGTTGTGATCGAGTGCCTAAACTGTCCTGTATCAATTTTGGATATCGGACTCATTAACAACTATCCCTTATCCGCTGCGCAGATACAGGGCTCATTATATATAATGAGCCTTAGGCTCTTAATCACTGTTTAAGCTCAAGGCTCTTTTCACTCATTGAGTTTTAAGCTCTGATCGGTGGCTACTCTAGTCACAACTATCATTATCTGATTATACATTCATGTATGGAATGGATATACCACAATTACTCACATTGTAAAGCAATTAGGTCTTCACGTTCACATTCAAGTAGCACTTTTATATCTCAATCCACATTCACATTCATCGAACCTTCTATCCGGAATCCACAATTGAACACATTCAACTATCATTCAAAAACATAAATTAAGCAAACAAGTAATTAAGTGAGACCATCTAGGTTACTCACAAGTTACTCCTGAAGCTAATACCTAGAAGTTCCACCAACGTCTAGAGGTTGACGTTCCAGTTGCTCCTCTATATCAAATAACATACACAATATCACAATTTATACAATCATAAGTATTCAATAATGCACGTTATGAAATGGAATGTGTACAATGCATGTTCATGATAATCCCGGGTATCATACCATCAATTACATCACAAAATCAATCTCATATCAAATCTCATCTAAGTATGATTTATACTTAGGTTTATGCCTCACTAAAACCATTGAAATCACATTTCATTCTCATTGAATCACTTCATATTTTTTTCCAAGACACCCCTTTTGGGTTTACTGTTCACGTTCAATAAGATGGTGAAACTGATATAATTTGGTCAAACCAAAATCACTCAATTTGTTTTGGTAATTTGTAAGATATACTTCCAACATTATCGGGTTGTTCTTATCCAAAGACAGTATACTATGTACAACTTCCATCCAAAAATTAAATATCTTAGAGACTGAATCATAATTCAATTCTTCATATGATTTGTATCTCTATGTCTCTAATTTACTTCAAATCAACAATCATCTCATTTTTAATCCTATATATCCAGATATGATGAAAATACTGAAGGGTGTTTAGTAAGAAAATCCTATTTCACTATTCCAACAGATCCCACACTTTGATTCGATCAACCTTCCTCAATTCAATTCAGAATGCTACAAAATTTCATGAAGGGATAGAAGAATGTGTTATGAATCCATTGGTTCTAGATCCAAATCATTTAGACATCTAATCAAGATGTTATAGCCAAAATCCCATCAGATGTTCATTAGCTAACCACTCTCAAAAGTCGCCATCGTACAATTGCACGATGGCAATTTTCACCTTTAAAACAACAAATGCACGATAGCGACTTTCACCCTTAAATACCCTGAGTCTCTATCATGCATTTGCATGACAGCGACTTTTGCCTTTAATCCACCGAAGTCACCGTCGTGCTTATGCACGACGGTGCAACTCCACTTCTTTTTCTTCACCGAAACCAAACTTCTAAACTCTATAACTTTTGATATAAAACTCAAAAAAATTACAAACTTTATATAAATGAAAAGCTCAAAGAAAGATCTACAACTTTTATGAAGACAATTTGTCTAAATTGCTCTATATCAACATAGAAAATTTATGGAAGTTTCAGATCAAAACTCAACATTATTACTATTCATACCCAGAAAATTTCCAGACTTCATTCTCTAAAATCGAACTCTTTAAATTTTTATTTCTAATTTTTCTTAATTTTATTTCAAACAACTCATTCACCATAAATTCATACTACTTCAAAATATACATGTTTGATCAAAAACCAACAAAAGTCAAAATTTCATATTCATCATATTTATACTCTGTTACTTTTCTGCATTTTTAACTGTAATTCTCAATCACTATTCTTCCTCTCAACTTCCATTTAAATAATCATTCCCATATCAAACCATCATTTTACAATTGCTCTTCAACTTAAAAACGATTTCCTTGGTCATCTCTAAGTTTTCATCAACTCACGTACAACACACACACATATATATATACATGCAAAGTGAAGAACAGAGCACATATCACCTTTTCATATCTAATTTTCTACATTAATCCTATACATCATTTCATTGCTATTTCAACTCCAAAAAACTATTTCCACATCACCCGATCACTAACAATCCATCAAAACTAAATTGACATTATAACCAAATTTTTCATCCCTTTAACACAGTATTCGTGAATATAAACACGTAAATGCCATGATCCATGCAGACGATAGTAATTCATCATATTTATGTCATAACTCCACAACTTTAAGGGATTTATTCACTACTTACCTGTTAAAAAATCCAAGAGCTTCAACTATTCCAAAGGCCTAACTCCATGCAAAATCACGTACTCCTCTGTGTAGACTGACCAACTTCTGGTTTTTCTTAAGGTAGGAGAAACACTTAGCAATAGGGTAAAGGAAGGAAAAGCAAAGAAATTGCTTTGAGGTATTTGATAGAAAACTCTATATGTTGAAGAAGATTTGAAAGAGGTTACTACGAAAGAGAAAGAGCTTAGGAAAAACACTAACCCTTATTTACTCTTCAAATAACTCTAACTTACTCCAAACAAATTATAAAAGTGACTTACTAAAACGGTGACTCTCGTCACTTTCCTAAGATTTCACTCTAACTAAGTTTCTTTTGAAACTAACTCCTTTAATCTCATATTTACAATATAACTATCTCCAATCATCATTAATTCATATTCCTATTTTTCATAAATTTTCATAATTCTCTATAATTTTCGAAAATAAATCCTAAAATCACCAAAATTCAAAAATATTACCATTTCACTAACCCATAAAATTTCCAGTGTAAAAACATTCATAATTCTCAAAAATACACAAATTAATCCAATTATGCCCGGAATTATTCATGAATGCATGTACAATTATTTTCATGTGCAACTATTTCACTATTCATGTATATGTGTATGACATAATATGCATGAACATGGAAATGCATTTCTAGACATTTACCATTTTAACCTTCCCATAAGTAATGGGATGTTACATTTATGGTATAACAATTGGAATGAATTGGGTCCCTTACACCTAATCCCTAAATTAAACAAGTTAAGACATATGTTATTAGATAATTTTAAGCTCAAAGAAACGATTGAAGTGATGAATGGCATTGCAACATTAGGGGTTTTTCTCTTATACTGGATAAGGTACCCATATACATCCTATACTAGAACTAAAAAGATTATGTAATATGGATGATACAATTTTCAGAAATGTTCACAAATATTATAAACATTCTAGATTACAAATCATATCTATCATCCTCTTATAGAACTTTCATCGAACACTTGGTACACTAGTTCAAAGCTACTAATTCTAATGTATTATTCACCATCACAACCACACAACAATAAAAAATGACTCATTAACAACCCATATAAATGTCCCGAATAACTCAATCCACACTAAAATCAACATATCTAACTCAATCCACACTAAAATCAACATATCCAACATAACGTTCACATACAAAAATTGAAGACAAAAAGATAATATAAGACCAGTAAATAGACAACCAACCTCCACACAAATAACCCAACACAATGGAAGCAGTGGCAGGATGGAAGAAGATGCGTAGAGGAGAATACAAAAACCACCAAAAAATCGAAGAAGTCGAAAGGGGGGGCTTCAGGTTTTATGTTTTTATTAATAATAAAATGACGTCATTTTACTATAAATTTAAAATACAGTACAATCCTCATTTGATTTTACCGACGAAATGACAATCCTATCAGTAAATTATCGATGGAGTTTTCTGTTGGTAAAATTCGTTGCTCATTTCTACCATCAAATATTGCCACCTATTTTTATGATGACTTTCACCGTTCAGTCTCTAAATTTCGTCTACAAAGTATTGTGGATAAATTCCCTCCACATTTACCAATAGATTCTTTTCCCATCGGAGAATACGATAAGTTTATCAAAGAATTAAACTTCCATCGATAATTAACTACGGATTTTGTTCGTAGGCAATTTTCCATCGGTAATTTGTAATTTTTTTGTAGTGATAGCAGTATTTAATTCTAATAAAATTGCGTCACATATAATCGTTTAATAACATTCTAAAACAATGAATCTTAAATTTAGTACTTAAGTAATTATGCGAGGGTTTTAAGGGTATATTATTAGGCTCATTTAATATCTGAAGTCTCACACAATATAAGTAAAGAAATTATGCCATACATTAATCTCTTTTCACAATCAATGTAAGAATCAGATGTTATAATATTAACTCCTGTTTATTAAGAACAAATATCTTTTATTCATTAAGTATCATACATATTTAGGTTCGAGCGAGCAATCTTAATATTTAACTTAAATTCACCAATATACTCTAAAATTAATCTTTTTAGAACTTTTATTTAACACTTAAAACATATATATTGACCATTCAATCCTCCAAATTAATTTCTTTTTTATTTTTATTATTTAGAATGATTTAAGCTTCTTATTCTCAATGATCACATAAATAACAAACTTTAAATTTGCCACATCTCCAGATATTATAAACATTAAAGGCAATTACCCTTATGAGAGGGCTAGTTTCTTATCAATCTGACATACGCTTTAATTTACATTCACAATATTTCTCACAAATGGTACACACTTTAGAATCAAGTATTATATAAAACTTATCACATAATAATATTACGCTTTTATTTATAACAATATAATAAACGAACATACATTTAGAAATAGGCCAAAAATATAATTTGAACCTCGACATTTATAAGAAAATACAAGTTGATCCCTAGTGTTTTAAAGCATTTAATTGAATCCTAATGTTTTCAAACATGCAAAATAGACCCTAAATGAATGAAAATTAATTTTCAAAATTAAATATCATGTTAATGCTGACATGAGATTATTTATTATTTATTGTAATCAAATAATAACTCTCACTATCACGAGACATTGGGGGATCCACTAAACAAAATTAAAATATAATTAATTATATTAATTATTTAACAAAACTCCTCTTTCTGGGAGTTCAGTCGGTACCGCTCTTCGAAATCTTATAAACTCCTTAAGGGTGGTAACTTGAACTTTAAAACCACCATGAGTGAATATAAATAAGAGTAAGACTAATACCCGTAGCATCAGAGACACCCAAATTCTCTGATTCCTTGAGTGCCTCTTTTTGTCATTCATCGTCACAAACTCCACCAAACTTCCCTTCTTCAAGATGGTTGAGTTTTCAATAAGCTCATAATCGTATGTCAACTTTTTTTTTTTGTCCTTGAACTAATATGCTCTAAATCATCTTCCTCCACTTTTTTTTCTGCTTTTTTATGATTCTTAAGTTCAAGGCCCAATGCTTCCATTTCCTCTACATGCCTCAATTCCTTCTTTTGAACCTTTTGAGCCATTATTTATCATATTATCTTTATTAGTATTGCTTTCCTTTTCCTCATTGCTATCCTCATAACCAACACCATCACTAATATCTTTTTCAACTGATTCTTTCAATGAGCTTTCTGTTACTGTTAACCTTTCCATATCAATGTTCTCTTTCTCCTCCATATCATTTTCTGCTCCACACAAGGTCGTCTCAAACCTAGAAAATTCTCCAACTCTAATAAAAGATTCTGTATTTTCTTCTTTTGAATCGTCATTGATGGCAATCCCTTCAGGTTGAGGATTAGTTATGTAGTTTTGATTATTGTTATTGACTATTGATTTGAAAGTCTCTTCCTAAATAGAATGGTCCGAGGAGTCATTGTATGAAGATGTAAGATCAAAACGGTTTTATCTTGTGTAGTTCAAGGTTTATAGTATGATTATCAGTAGCAGCAACACCATTGATATGTTTAAACTAATTTATTTAGTGAGTTGTCCTCTATAGTCAAACTTTAAGTATCACAAGTTTCTTTTACTTCACTCATAAGAACACTTTATATCAATGGAAACTCCTCTCTGGAGAAGTTACCAGTCCCATTATTTGTTCCATCTGAGGAAAATTGTTCAACCTGTATGCAATCTTCACATGTTTTTGTGTTTTCTTTTGAATTATTAGTGATGAAGATGCTTTTGGAGTCTACGTTAGAAGTTTCAATCTAGGCATTGATCACAGGTTTGGAACCCAATTCCTAAGGATCATTATAAAATTAATCATTAACTAACTTAGATATACTATGAATAATTCTCATCTTGTAGAGAACAAACACGTTGCCAAAGGTTAAATTTACCAATATCAAACTTTTCGAAGAGGATAATAGGTTGCCCTCCTTAAGGAATTTATGCTTAATGATCTTAGGGTTTCAGACTATTTTTTTTAGTCAAAGTCGAGTTCTTTGATATTTTATTTGATCTCTTATCATCTGAGTATTGGTGCTTTTCTACAGTTCTTTAATGCTTTATTACTCTCTTATCATGTAAGTATTGGTGCTTTTGTACAGATAAAGAGATAATATATTTCGTTATATTTTAGTTTTAAAATACATTTTACTTCTAAAATACATTTTACTTCTAAAAGTCAAGTTATATTTTATATTTTATTATTTATTTATGTATTTATTGTAATTTTATTCACATAATTATTTAGCATGTCAGTTTTACTTATTTACTCTTTAACCTACATCACTCTTTTAGTGTCACATCTGTATGCGGGTCTAACGGAAACAGCCTCCCTACTATGTAAGGGTAAGGCTATGTACTATCAGACCTCTCCAGACTTTACTTTATTGTGGGACTTTAGATTGGGTGTGATGATGATGATGAATAATATGTAAGAAATGGAGATTCCGGCAAAAGGCAGCGACCAAACTCTAAAAAAGAGGAATTATGTTAAATAATTAATATAATTAATTATATTTTTAATTTTATATTGTGAGTCCCACGATGTCACTTGGTAATGAGACTTACTATTTGATTATAAATAATAATAAACCATGTTTGCATTAATGTGATATTTAACTCACAAAAAATTAAT
This sequence comes from Erythroxylum reticulatum, assembly GCA_025504915.1. Classification (NCBI taxonomy): domain Eukaryota; kingdom Viridiplantae; phylum Streptophyta; class Magnoliopsida; order Malpighiales; family Erythroxylaceae; genus Erythroxylum; species Erythroxylum reticulatum. The sequence continues at coordinate 25,695,037 of JANSVA010000007.1, read as the reverse complement.
CTCCTCAAATATATCTATTTAAGCATGTTTTAAAAACGTTAAGGTTCAAATTAAACACTTTGAAGCGTTATAATTCAACTTGTATTCTGTTGTAAACAATTAAGTTCAAAATGCAGTTTTAGCTGTTAGAAATATTAACAACATATCAATATCTATATAATCCTAGTGAATTAACATTTCCAACATACATATCACCTAGTATTGGCTTTTTCGTTGGGTCTACTATATATCATATTACGTGTAGATATATTTCATGTTCTCTTTCCCTATGTAACCATATCTTTCATGTAATTATACTTGGTATATATATGCTTGATTTTGTAATGAGATTCGGGATTTTTTACGTAACTAGTTACTAATTGACTATCATAGTTGATTAATACTATATCAATTTCGCTTTAAATGAACCAATGTTTAATCTTACTTTTTCATGATATTGCACCATTTTATTAATAAGAAAACAAATTTAGAAGTAGATTTCTTCTCATCTAAATCCCTTTCTAATTTATATTTGTGTAACCTTATATACGTAGGTTGTTGCTTTGATAATACTATGTATAATTAAGAGTACCTTTCAAATACTTCAATATTCATTTTCCTATTTTTAATATATTTAACTTAATAAATATCAAGTTTTGTAGTGTATTAGAATAGGGAACTTTCTTCATTTGTTCCCTTTCTTATAGGTTGTTAGAAAAAAATTTATTAAAACTTTTACAAGATTATCAACTCGCTTGTAATCTTGCATATGAAATTGTTTTAAGAATTTTTTAATATATGTCGCTTGTGATAGATACAATGATAGATTAAGTTAACCTTATAGTCAAACAAAGCTTACTTTAGTTTAGTTAGGGTTATTCTTGTTAAGAATGTTATTATCTATTTCATTATTTAATTTTGGCATTTTTTAGAATTGGATTTTCAAGATATTGCTTAACAAAATCCAAATTAAGATGAGGTGTAAACAAGTAATACTTCTTATTTGAATTAGATTCTTGGATAAGACTTGTAACAAAAATAGAAATCCATCTTTAATGAAGGTTGGTAGGATTATGTTGGTGAATGTATGGATATTGTAAGATTGCTGGACTTGTTGTTACGTGTGTGATTCCAAGTCTCATCTCCTTACGTGCGTGACCTTACTTCTGGACTCTACACATGAGTGACTTGGTGATTGTTTTGGTTGGGCATTCTTGCAGATGTGTGTGAATGATGAAGCTTTGATTTGATTATTTTGGTGATTTAAGAAATGTTGTGCAATTGCCTGGTTTGTTGTTGGCTGAAAGTGTGTGCGTGAAAATTAGAATAGGAGTACGTGTGTATCAGGTTGCCATGGGCTAAAAAATAGAGTTTGTGAACTGCAGATTTTGTGATGGTTTATGCGTGACTCCTTCTTTGCCTTGTTTTGGGTTGGTCTTTGTCTTGTTTGGGTTTGTCGCAGGTGTGTGGTAAGTGAGGCATAGTCTGTTTTGTTCTGTGATTAAAAATTACAATGCATGAAAGCATCAATGAGGGAATCTTCATAGTGATATAATTTCATATTGGGCTGCGATGATTGTTGACTGATTTCTTTGTGGGTGCAACATCTTGGAGTTGTTTGATTACATGGGGTATCATACTTGGTTTCTTCGTGCCACAACTGTGAATTAATACTACTATTTGCGTGAATCAACCAATAGTTTATGTTGACAACTTTCAGACCTATTTCAGTGGAGCTGAACTTATAAAGGAGTTGTTTTCCGATTCTTTCTCAAGTGTTCTCATTTATATTGAATTTTGTTTAAACACTTAAGTTATTTATTTAGTGTTCTTTCGTTATAAGATTGTTGAGAAAAATACTCTGTTAAGGTTAACACGAGTTAATCGTATTATTGGCTGTGAATTATTTTCACGGGTAGTGAAGACGAGGAATAGTATCAAGGATTGAGTAATGTCGGCCTAACCTTGTGTAAAACTATCATTGTCCTTTAGTGAAATTATTAAGTAAGGTAAGGACTTCTTTAGTGAAAGTATTAAGCTAGGTAAGGACCCGCAGACGGATGCAAAATGTGTCGAACTGCGTTAACAAATATTGATGTTGATTTATTTTGATGCTTTTAATTTTCTAGTTTTTTATTGTGGTAGAAACGACTGTAGTAAATGTAAGAGTTTGTGAAACTAATACACACCTATGGTTCTTCAATTCAAGTGGCCCATATAAGGGTCTCCTTCCACCTTTAAAATTTATTTCTGATTTTAACACAAACCCATTCGTCATCTTCAAATGAGTTCATTGAGGATTAAAAAGATAGCAAAAAATGAAGATGAGATGCCACACTTCCAAAGCAGGTCGCTGCTAGTGATGCATAGCTCGCTAGTCGTTGCAGCACGATGATGGCAGCTCGCCAAAAATCATGATAGAATTACTTGACATTCCAATCACGTGATAAAGAATAGGTCCGGGATAATTTATACTTTTAATCAAATAAGATTCATGAATTGAAAAAGGGACCTTTTAGAATAAATTTTTGCTGTTCAACTTCAATTTACCATTGATTGAAGAGCCTTCGCTTATAATCATTCTAAATCACATGTATGTGACAATTCAAAGTTAAAAGGAAAAGTGTCAAGACAATATTCTTAGAGGTGAATCAGGAGTTCGGATCTTCTGTTCATGTTTTGACCATTGAACAGGATTGGATAGGGTAAAATTGGAAAAAAGATCCGACGGTGACCACAGGGACGGAGAAATGAATATTGCATGCACTAATCTTTTAAGTACTTGTCCTTCAATCTGCTATGAGAGCTTTTCAGGTTTCCTCCATAAAAGCTATTCGCTTATTTACCATGATTCGAAGTGTGTGAAGCATTTCGCAGCACAAGACTAATATGAGAAGCCCAACTTACCCGTAATTACGAAATGTTTGTAATTCCGGTACGTGAAAAAAAGGGAGAACGGGTGAAGTATGAGCAATCGTCGTCTCCATGTTTGGCTGGGCCAGAGTATGGGGTATCGTTTCTTATATATATAAAATGTTCAAGTTTGATGTGAGTATGGGTTGGACTGCCTCAGGTACTCATCAAGAACAAGCACAAAAAGCTGCGAAGAGATAAGCAAATATTGACTTGTGTCCTCCACTCAGATGTATATTGACTTGTGTCCTCCAATCAGATGTTTAATTATGTATAGTGCAAGATACATCATAAAATATAATAAATAAAGGCACAAGCTTTCAAACACTAGCATGGTTGCATCCACAGGGATACATACATGTATAGTGTAGCTGTTGGTATAGAAGCGTTTTGATATTTTAACTTCGATATGAAAATCAAAAGGAGCAGGTGCGATTCATTACATAAGAATTGGCCAAGCAGCAAATGGTGATCATAACGAAGGATCCTTCCCCGTTCCCATTAAGTTTGTTTATTTTCTTAATTAAAAATATATCTGTATAATTTTCCCCACTTTTTAAATATCTATCGAAAGAAAATTCTTAAATATTTTATTTTTTTAATTTTTAACATCTTATTTTATAAATAAATCCGTCCACATAACTAACTTTTCGTTGGAGTTGCAATAGAGATTATAGACCTTATTGCTAATATACTTCACTTTTCTCCTTACAACTTTATTTTTAAATTCCGATTGCTCATTGGGTCATTAGGTATTATGTACCTTTTTTTATGCTACCTTTTTTTTCCTTATATTATAATAATCAATAATGAATGGTAATGAAAAAATTTATGATCTTTTATTAGACATAATTTAAGTGTAATATATCTAAATCTTATATTTGAGGATAAGCCTCGGAGCAATTAGTAAGGATGTTCTTTTGTGACCAAAAGGTCACATATTCAAGTAATAGAAATAATCCCTTTATAAAATATAAAAGAAAAATTGTATATAATTAATGTCCCCCTTTTAAACATTACAAAGCGAGGAGTCTTGGGTTATGGATGTTATACCTTTTATAGCTTCATGATTTAGAATACTACCAAATTGCATAAAATTAAAATAACATAATATATAAATTTGGGTCCTTGAGATATTTCAAGTTCAACAAGAATCAGAGATGTCTAGTCCATGTCCTTTTTCTACCTAAAGGCTATTAGGCTTATGTTTAATGGTATGAGGCCAATTTAGGCAGTCTACGACTTTTTGTGGTCGAAGTAATTAATTCTGTAGGCACCAAATTTGGCGTACGTCTGTACTTCAAAGTTCTTCATTTATAATCTATTGAAAGGGGTGTTTACATTTTATTGTCTTAAGGGGATGTTAAATTTAAAGCAATCATAATAAATTTATCCTTTTTGCAAAAATTTAAATTCCTTTAGAAAATTGATTTAGCTTTTGCAAAAGAGAGTTTCAATAACTTACACTATAAAATATTTTTTAAAATAAATTAAAAAGATAATATAGAAGGGATTTACAACGATATTTGTCCTTTAGCTTATCGGAAGATGAAATAAATTTGTAAGTAATTGTTCTCATTAGCAACACCTGTTTTCATAATTTCATAAATTAATTAATTTGTATTATGATAATCATAATAGTTACCTACTAAATTTGAAGTTAAAAAGTATCTTGATTACTTAGATGATTGAAATTTCAAATATTCAGAAAAGATGATTATTTATTTTTTTTAAGTATTAGGTTGTGTTATGATTTAATGAAAAATAATGAAAAAGAGTTTATACTCATTGTTTTTGGATATATATTCAAGTCTTACCGAGAGTTTTAGGAGTTGATTTTATTGAAAACTATTTAAATTAATTCTATTAGTTAAAAAGAATCATACGGCCAATCAAAATTCAATTTCGAGTTGAACAAGGCATCTAGATGGGTATGAAGAACTAGTGGACTTGACGGAGATCCTATACCAACAAATAATTTGGTAACTTATGAAAGATTACGACTACTTTAAAAAAGATAACTATCTATATCATTCTTGAGGAGTAATTTAAATCATCACCAAAGCCAAAATCTGCAGTTTGTAATACGTTCAAGTATTTTGAGTTTCATCGAAAAATCCATCCATGTCCTTCAACAAAGGCAAGCAATGATGAACAAAGATGTCCAATATGTGAGAAGAAACAGATAAAGCTGGTATGTCAGCAAAACGGAAGCTCTTTTATTATAACAGCTTTAGTTAGCCATAGTTTTGCCAACAAACAGAAGAGGTCTCTCTTCTCATTAGACAAGCATTACATATCTAGTCCTGGCAGTAAAAAGCCTAAAGATAAGAGGAAGTACAAAGTGGCAAAGCAAAAATAAGAAAAAAGGGACCAAACATCCTATTCCACAAACTGAGTACTGAACTAGCTGTGGTTATTGTTATTTTTGGCTCTACTGCATAAGTAAACTCCTAATGAGTGCGGCCTGAGCTGTGTCAGTTGTTGCCAATAGCTCCGACAGCCGTTCGCTAAGATCATCAACTTCTCTGTGCAGATTTCTTATGTAGTTGCATGTCTCCTGTAAGACCTTGGCAGCTGAAACCTGCAGTGTAAAGAGTCGAACCATTTCTAAATTTTAGCTTGGTTAAATTATTGCAACAAAGTTTCTTTTTTAATGCATAGTTAACATGCAAATACACTGTAAATCTGTAGTATGCAAAAAATGCATCTTCCTTTCTTTCTTTTTTTTCCTGCGAATCAAGGAATTTTAGTTCCAAAATATTATTGCACATTTGCACTAAAAAAAGATGACACTTGCTTTGTTTATGTAATAACACGTTTTCCCTTCTTTTGGTCCTTCAGGGGATAAACCAGTAAGTACAGAAATATTCGTTCGAGCTTGAGTCGCAGAAGTAAATGAAGTTAAGCTACTCCATAGCTATTCTCAACTTTTGATGAAAGGCATAAGTACCCAGAGTAATTACTACAAACCTTGAAATTTTCCTTTACAGATACCCCACAAACTAAAAACTCTGGCACACACTTGACTGTTTACTTTCAGTGACTGCTGGGATTAGAGTGGGAAAGGTTCTTTTGTTCAACACCAACGAGAAGTGTTTACTGGAAAGGACTGTTGATACTGATAGGAGCAGAAAAACCTGACCCATAAAGGGAGATATAGCCCTAGATGCATGCTAACTTGAGTAAAAGGGGGAAAAAAAAAACTTGAAGACCTAAAAGGCCCAGCAGTAGTGAGAAGAAATACAAAAGGTGTACCTTGTCTGAACGCCTGCTGCGAATCTCGGGAACAAGCTGCTGCAACTTGGTAACGAGGTCGAGGATCTGATCATCACTGATTCTTGAACTTCCTGGTTGCCTTGATCTGGATCTTCTGCTAGACATCTTGTATATATAATGATAAAAGTGCAGTATTACACTATGTATATATGACAAAAACAAAGGTCAAAAGGACAAGGAGATAGCAAGCTCCTAGCTCAGAAGTAAGGAGAAGAAGAAGATGATGAAATTGTGAGGGTACAAGTAAGATAGCGAGATATGAAAATAAACTAGTGAAGAAGGTGGCCTGGTAATATTAGAAAACTTGAGAAAGAACAAGAAAGATATGGAGAAAAAGGGAAGTGTCAAGACTAAAAGAGACAAGGTGTGGGAAAAGTGATGATGGTGGTTTAAAGATGAAGGAGAAAGAGAGAGAGAGGGGAAGGAGTAGTAGAACTAATACTAAGAACTATAGTAAGTGGGCGTTGGAGAGTGGGAGAAGCAAATGCATGGGGAAAGCAGTGGCAAGGGGGTGTGCTTAAATACAAGGATTTTGAAAAAGAAAATATAAGAATCAAGTTTCTAGAGCTACGCCATACTGCCTTTGTTTGTGTAGCTCAGTGTGAGTTTGATCTCAATTAGTAAAAGGGCGGGGCAGCAAGCGTGTGTCAGTAACCTACACGCAATGCCATGTGATTTTATCGTTCTTCACCCATGTTTACTGCAAAGATATTAATAATTACGGGGGATAAAACATAGGAACTTTGTTACGATTTTATTTAAAAACTTACTTAATATAATTTATTATAAAAATCAAATTAAGATAAATTATAATAACTCTACTATATTTTTAACAATTAATTATATAATAATTTATATAAAAATAACTTTTAAAAAATCAATATTAAATATCAATTTTATTTTTATTGAATTTTTAATAATAAAACTACTTTAAAATAAATCAAACTATAAGACATGTTCACATCTTTTACTTTTTATTAATATGAAGCGATAATTTTTGACATATAGAATAATACTATATTATTAGTTTACTATTAATATTTATTTAAATGAGTTCTCAAGAAATTCAAATTCCGTAATTGAAGAACAAGATACTGTAGGTGCTAATATTGCAGTTTATTATTTATCACTATATCCTTTTTTCTTGGGTAACTAATACTGTAGTTTGACTGGTCAAAAAGGACCAGAAAGCTAACACACCATGTTCTAGCCCTAGCCAGGAGCACACTACCACACGTGGCATCTCGGGGGTCCAAACTTTACACCGACCCGGTTCTGCGGCAAAGGTTCTCTTTTTAAATTCCCAACCACAATATAATATTATTATTTCCTCTTCTTACTCTTACTAGCATGCCACATTAAGCTTGTGTTCTGCTGTTGAGGTCATTGGCGGTTAAAAGTGAAACTTGAATCTCATGTTCCACCGAACTGACCTATGTTTATAATTTGGTCACTTGCAAAACGCATTAGTTTCGCTTAACACAAGCACTTGAGTTGAGTTAATTGTTAATAAAAAGTATTCTTCATTTTTGTACTTAATTTCCTCCGCCTCTTGCCAATTAAAGAGACGAACTACTCTAGGTACTAAATTGGTTGGTTAATCATCTTACAGGCGACAATAATTACGTACAACGCTCTCCGCTTTGTAAGGGTCGAAGAAAGCTATCAATATATACAACTTTTTTTATATAATTTTTAAATATAATTTATATTCGTAATTCGAATGTACAACTTTATGATTACAAAAAAACAACTAGTTAATAATAATATGAATATATATATTAGAATTTAAACACATCTCTACAATGAAAAAGGATATTTTAGTTATGGATTCAATATCTCGATCTATTTTTAGCTCCTGTATTCCTTTCTCGAGCATTACAATCCCTTTTGAAAAATTTAAAAGTGTTGTACTTTAATTGCAAGCCTTTTATTCTAGTGTTTTTGATTTCGCAAATATCTTTAAATTAAAATATTTTAATAATTAATTAAATTGAATCTTTTACATAATTTAAAGGTAAATTAAGGATGTCAAATCTCTCGCTATTAGAAAATAATTATGTGAATACTATCTTCGTCAACCTATTAAAGGATTGCTCCCAATAAATCTTTTCTCTTGTGCTTTGCAGGTGTACTTTACTGCAGCATCTGATCTCACCTGATCTGAAATCAAATACCTAATATAAGATGATCTAGAACAATTAAGATTTTCATGGACCATGTGACGATTCTATATTAGGAATGATTACACATTTAAGCTTGCATGATGTTAGATTCTATTCCTTGGATGCCCCTTCTGTGTAACGCCGTGTTCTAAGATCTCAGACTGTAGTCTAATCAAATTTAATTTACACATAAAACACAAGCAACAAGTTGGCATAATAACGTGGTCTTGCATGATTGTATACACCAAATTATCTGATTGAATTATATGAGAGAGAAAGTTAAACCTATGATTTCTTGTTAATCACATGCTTGCTAAAGCCTCCAATGGTTGAAGAGCTGAAGATCTCTGGTCAGAGTCGCCACCAAGCAATAATATCTATATGTCATCGTACTTTGGATGCAAATGGGAAATATTAATCAATCAATGAAATTCTTAACTAAAAGAATATCAATTGATCAAACTTCCCCCTCGCCTATTGAAAATCATTAAAGATTCTTTTGAGATCTCTCGTACATTATCAAAGGTTAGTTTATTAGAATATGGTTTTCTATTTTCCTGTCGTCTTTCTCAGTGCCAGGTTTGCTAGAAAGTCGAGAGCGTAACTGATGATATAGGAGTTTAAACTTAAGGAGATGGAAGCTGTATCTCGTTGGACAAAACCAAACGGAATGGAGTAGTTACTCTTTAGGTTAAGAGAAAAATCAGAAAAAAGATGTATATTATTAGCTAGGTTAGAAGTTAATCAGAAGAAACAATATATAGAAATGACCGTAACCTATGACTTAAACCAGAAATGGAAGGGAAGAGTGTTCAGCGTGCATCTCGGAGCACATGACCTTGATCCAATGGACAGCGAGGACTGTGCACGAAGTCACGAGGAGCCCCTTGTCATTTCTTTAACTTGTGTCAAGTTCTGTGGGGCGGCCTACTGGTTTCTTCCTCTGCAGTGACCTTAATTAATACACTAATCTATTTTGACACTCCAAGAAAGATATATTTTGATCTTCTTAGCATATGCTATTACTATATTGCCTACATTAGAATCCATCGGCATGGTTTTATGTGTAGATATTAAAATGTCTGATCTTTTTCTCTCTCACGCACTCTCTAGCTAAAATGTCGGTGAAGGAAAGAGCCTGGGGCGAGAGAGAGAGGTGTGCTTTCTTAACCGTCAACTTCAACTCATAATTAGCACCGACCAACTGGGGTTTTGGTTAATTTATTGCAGCTACGTGCGGTCTAGTTAGCGTTGACCATGCAAACACATATCAGAATAACTCTATATTTGTGAAAATAGACGAAACTGTGGGTCAACCGAGCAAGACCAATTAACAAACTCTGAAGTATTCTAGATCAGAACTTATGATCTCAACAATAGTACCGTGTGTAGTAGCTAATACACTCTGCAATCCTAAACAGAAAAGAAGGTATCTTAAAGTCAAGGGTTAGAGTCCGAAGGACTCCTCAAAATCGAGTACAAAAAGGTAAATAACTTTTATGTTAATTCATTTAATAGTGTTCCCAAATTTCTTCCATAAGAAAAGAAAAGAAAAGTATACCCTTAAAACATATTTTGTTTTTAAATTATTATTTATTTTATACAAAATGAATAAGTATATCAGAATCTCCATATATTTATATATTTATTAATTACATTAATAGGTTAGCATATGTCTTTGATTAATCTATTTTCCTCTCGGAATTGCTCTTGGATGATATATTTTTACATTAAGGGAAAATATAGAGCAAACATCGACTTGGGATAAGCTTGTTTCGTGATTAATTTATATCATCTCCTCGATTATGTATTCAATTGTCTGTTCCCGACTTTTGGTCTTGAAAATATTGTTTTACACGTTAATGTTAGTAATATATGTGCACTAATATAATCATAACTTTAATTTCATATGCCTAACTACAATTGAATTGTCTAATGCATTTTTAATAATCATAATGGGATGGTTAATTTACTAATTACATTTGAAGCACATGGTAGTACCCTAATAACTATATGTTGGCCCATTAAACTATAGTTTACATCATCCAAATGACACAATTAACCTATTCTACCCTTTAGGGTAGAACATGTCATAATATATGGCAGAAGGTGAGATTGTTGCACATATATAGTGTGTGTGGGTGTGTAAAAGATAAGGTTGGGTCTTCTACCATCACACTCTCTTGCACAAGGTTTGGTTTTTCTTTGATAGGTTTTGGTTGAAGAATGGAAAGGGTTCAAGACTACATGTCAAGTGTTGGAGGTATGATTTCATTGTCTTGTTATGCTCTAAATAGAATGTGATCTTGGTTGTTGAATGTAGTTAATTACTGCATTTATAATAGCAATTGGTATCAGAGTCAGGTCATTTGATTTTAGGGCTCGATTTTTTTTTGGTTGTTCAAAAAGTTTTCAGTTCAAATCGTTTTTCATCTAAACAACTTCGAAATGATGAGTTATTGGTTTAGAAAAGATTGTTGGTTGTTGTTATTGTGTTTCATCTCTGTTTTGGACAAAGACCCACGATTTTTTGGATGAGTTTTTTTGAAAAACTTCGTGTTGTCTTCCATGGTCAAAATGGGTTTGATGTTTTCAGATTTTGGAGCAATTTTGGTTGAAATGGATATGGAAAGTCCATAGAGCGTGAAAAATGGAAGAAAAATCCTAAAAAATCGTCGAAAATGGAGGTTGGGAGAGGGAGTTCCAAACGGGTTGACCCGTCGACCCAATAGGTTGACAGGGACGACGCATATAGCTTCGTCCCACCAACTACTGTATGAGGGTCACGCGCCCGAGCTGAATCTTTTAATTTTATTTATTTATTTTAAAAAATATTTTGCACATGCGTGGGGGCGTGTGCTGACTCATTTATGATACTTTTTCTCCTGTTTTCTCCTCCAAATTCTATTTCTAATTCTTTCCCATATGTGTATGCATAAGATTAATTAGTAATTTTTTGATAATTCTAATTGTTTTAATCTTATTATAGCATAAACATGTTTTTGTTAACAATTGTTGATGCTTATTTTTACCTGTCGTAGAATTGAGCATGTGAAACTATTTATGATGAGAAATTTTTAAATATTAACGTATATTTAAAATTTGTATTTTTCCTCTAAAATAACATTAAGATCCATATGGGTAACTAATTATCCTGGCAATAATTACTACTTAGTAGGATGCTTAATATGGTGAAGAAATTTTATTAAAATATTATAAACCGCACAATTTTTTTATCTTTTCGATAGTATATTGATGATTTGGTTGTGATATTTTAATAAATTGTTCTTATCGGTGAATGAATTCTATATTTATTTAAGGAACTCTAGCATAAATAATATAGTTAATTTTGAGAAAAAGAGCATGAATTGCATGATTATGTTTTAGCATGCATATTATAATTATTGCTGTTGGTTCTAATTCAGCTTTGAGCAACCCAAGAGTCTCTGCTATCCTGACATTAAATGGAATGAACCACAAGTAGTGGATTGAATCTCTCATGATGAATTTGACCATCATGCGAATGGACTTGGCCTTGAGAATTGATCCACCACAAAAACCTGCTGATGATGCTACTAAGAAGGAAAAGAAATCTTATGAGGAGTGGGAGTACTCTAATCGATGTTGTTTGATGATTATGAGATATCACATGGATGAATCCATTAGTGATAGTATTCCCGAGGCCGACAATGCAAAAGATTTTCTTGCTGCTATTAAGAAGTACATAAAGTTCTCAAAGAATGAGAAGAATGAATACTTAAACATGCTTCATCACACCATTTATGATGGTGCAATTGATATTAGGGCCCACATTGACAAGCGAATGGGTTGCTAACATAAGCTTAAGGCTATGGATATGGACCTTGGTGAGGACTACATGGTATGATTTGTGATGGGAACTCTTCTCTCTAAATTTGATTCAATTAGATCGAGTTATAATGCTCAGAAAGAGCAATAGACTGTTGAGGAGATGACTGCTATTCTTGCTAAGGGAGAGGATGATATGAAAAAGAGAAAGGCAAGAAGTATCTCTATGGTGACAAATCATAGCAATTATCAAAACAGAAAGTTCACTCCTAATAGCTCAGGAGATCAGAAGCTTGTCAAGAAGAAAGTTGTCGGTGCTAAAGGAAGTGGACAGGCGGGTACATGTTCTATTAGTAAGAAGAACAAGTTTTCTTAAAGGGAAGTGCAACATTTGTCAGAGTTTACGCTGTGTTTGGTTGCTGTCTCCAGGGGGCAGAGACGGAACGAGATGGAAATGAGGAGACGAAACAGAACAAAAATTGGGGACAGTAAGGTGTTTGTTTGTGGTGGACAGAACAGAAAAAATTGTCTTCGTCTCGAGGACAGAAATGTGTTTGGTTACAGTAGACAGAACATAACAACAGTGTCAATGACGAAAATGCCCTCATAGTATAATATAAT
>JANSVA010000007.1:25646499-25682173 GCA_025504915.1 Erythroxylum reticulatum | reverse complement strand
GATAAAATAAAGTTTAACACTATTAATATGTTAATAGTGATAATTTAGCTGTGAAAGATACTAAATTGTCACAATTATCATTGTATTAGTAACAAAAATATAAATCATCGCAGATAATCCAAACAATACTGTCAATCAATTGTCTTGCCACTAAAAAATATTATATTTGTGATGACAGAAATAGTTAGTCACAAAAAAGTTGTCACTAAATTACGACTAGTTGTGACTGTAGTTATAGCTCGGTTATTGTGACAATATAAAGTAGACACTAATTAATTGAATATTTATTAACAAAATGTTTTGTCACAACAAATAAAATATTGTGTGACGATTAACCGTTTCGTAACAAAAAGAAAAAAAATATTAGTAACCAAACTACATTTTGTCGCAACAAATAAAAAATAGGTGTTACTAACATATGTTTCATCACAATTACAATTTATTCCCGCTAAAATCATTTTGACGCCAAATTGCAAAGGCTTTTAATGACAAAACTTAGTGATAAAAGAAAATTTGTCACTATTAATATATTAATAGTGACAACTTAATTAGGGAAGATACTAAATTGTCACAATTACTACTGTATTAGTGACAAAAAAATAAATCATCACAGATAATCCAAACAATAGTGTTAATCAATTGTCTTGGCACTAAAAAATATCGTATTTGTGATGACAAAAATAGTTAGTTACAAAAAAGTTGTCACTAAATTACGAATATTTGTGAACGTAGTTATAGTTCGGTTATTGTGACATTATAAAGTAGACACTAATTAATTGAATATTTATTGACAAAATATTTTGTCACAACAAATAAAATATTGCGTGACGATTAACCGTTTCATAACAAAAAGAAAAAAATATTAGTAACCAAACTATGTTTTGTCAAAACAAATAAAAAATATTAGTTACTAACATATGTTTTGTCACAACTACAATTTATTCCCGCCAAAATCATTTTGGTGCCAAATCACACAGACTTTTAATGACAAAACTTAGTGATAAAAGAAAAATTGTCACTATTAAAATATTAATAGTGACAAATTAACTGTGGAAGATACTAAATTGTCACAATTACTATTGTATTAGTGACAAAAAAATAAATCATCACAGTTAGTCCAAACAATAGTGTCAATCCATTTTCTTGTCACAAAAACCCTCGTATTTGTGACGAAATAATAGTTTGTCACAAAACAATCGTCAGTAAATGTCTTAACTCTTGTTGTGAAAGTCTCAATTATTGTATTGCACGCATGTTGTTTTAATGGTTATTGTGGTATTTGAGCATCTCCAGGGCCAAATCATGTATAGTATATATATCTTGTCGATATGATATTGCATATGATTCATTTGATTGCTTTTGGATGATAGAGATTGATATGGTGGTTTGATTATATTGTCCACGTGGGAGAATGTTAGAAATATATGTGGACAAAAATAATCACAATATTAATTCCATATGCTTAACCACAATTGAATTGCCTAATGTATTTTTAATAACCATAATGGGATGGTTAATTTACTAATTGTATTTGAGGCACATGGTAGTACCCTAATAACTATATGTTGGCCCATTAAACTATAGTTTACACCATCCATTAAAATGATACAATTATCCTATTCTACCCCTTAAGGTAGAACATGCCATAATATATGACATAAGGTGAGATTGTTGCACATATATAGTGTGTGTAGGTGTGTAAAAGATAAAGTTGGGTCCTCTACCATCACACTCTCTTACATAAGGTTTGGTTTTTCTTTGATAGGTTTTGGTTGAAGAATGGAGAGGATTCAAGACTACATGCTAAGTGTTAGAGGTATGATTTTATTGTCCTGTTATGCTCTAAATAGAATGTGATCTTGGTTGTTGAATGTAGTTAATTACTGCATTTATATAGTAGTTAATAGATAGACAAGTAAGGAAGGCAATGATAAAGTAGGTAAAAAGTATTGACAGGTCCAATCCACGGTTTATCATTTTTATTTTGGGTGAAAGCACACTTTTCATCTATGAATCAATGTAGTAGTGTGTATATATAATAAGCACGTAGTTGGTAAAGTAGCATGGTCGGTCGGTTGGCTAGGTTATTGAGTTAGAATATAGGTTGGAGGTTGGAGAAGTTGACAGGAATACAGTAATTAAAAGAGAACCAAAAGGGTTGAGAAACTAGTGCACGTGTATGTACGAGGACTTCAAAGCTCCACCTTAATTACTTCTGTTCTCGCTGTAGTGACCGATATTAATTTATCCGATGAAAACAAAAGTTTCGGATAAACGCTAGGTCATTTTTTAATAATTTAGATGACTCCATATTTTAAATGTACCAAGGAAAAAAAAATATATCCGAACACTACACGCCGGTAAATTGAATGGGAAAGTTTCTAGGTGACTGAGGCCACCCACTTTCTCTTGGTTTTCTTTGGTACACGTTACATTAGCTAAATACAACATATATTTTATGCGGGGGAACAATAATTTAAGTAAAATATGTTTTCTGTCTTAAAAAATAAATAATCATTATCATTCTTCGAAGCAAACTATGTATAACAAAATAAGATTAAGAGATTTGTTTTAATAAGACTTTAATTCAAGTAATTGTTCATTTCAGAGTTTAACTGACGAAACTCCCAATGAAAGCTAATCTATACACGTATAGGTTTTAATTTTACAATGAACTTCTACAGAAGCAATCAGTAAACTGTTAGAAATATATATTATGTCGTCTCCTGATTATGAATATTTACAATTCTATAACATGTAAAGAAATATTTAAGCTACTCCCATGTAAAATTTTGAGGTTTTTCGAGCACTACGTACAAAATATTTATTGATTTTCTCTTCTAATTCTGATAGGAAACAGGCTCAACTAGTGATTCGTTAAAACTCATTGGACTATACTAACCAGTGGTCCAACGTAATGCCACGAGTTCCACAATTCTATGAGACAAAAACTGCAATGCGTGCTTCGATATTGCATTATACGATCTACTGCAGAAAACCATGTAAAAAATAAACAAATATTCGCGATTACTCAAAGCTATCATTATCAAGTTGATTTCTCCTGAAAACAAAGAAAAATCTTGCAAGTTGATCACAAAAGCCGCATATAAACTTTCCTAGTGGCGTTGAGAGATTAAAAAAGTTACTGCAGACGCAAGTTGACAATGTAGTTGCTGGTCCCATATATGAGAATGAAGTGTGATTGGCGGGCCTGAATCTGGTATTTCAGAGTTTTCATGTTTTATACAGCAAACAATCGGAATGAATCTTACATGGAAACACTCACTCTTCTGTTCTCCCTTTGCCAGCGACATGCCTATATTTTTCGTTTTAAAAAAATCAGCCATTTGTAGCTTCTGCCTTGCTGTAATTGCAGTGCTGTTTGGATGTTCCACTAGACCGAAATACAGCTTGATAGAAAATTAGAACAATGATCCTTCAAACAAACAGAAAAAGGGAAGATGCTCTATTGGAAATTTCACAATTTGATGGTTATCAAAATTACAAGAGGAGGAAAGAAAGATTTGCTTGAATATGCCAACTTGTATTTCAAGAAGCTTAATTGCTTCTATTTATACAATACCATTCATGACTTGCTTTATAAGTTGATCACACCATTTGCTATCTTCTTCCTTATGAAATGACAATCCATCTCTATATACTTCATCTTCTTAAGAAGCACTGAATTTTGGAAATATGTATGGCAGACATGTTGTCCCAATAGACGACAGGGGGATGCTTAGGTTGAATGCGGAAGTCTCTCAAAAGATGAGTTAACTATATGATTTCACAAGTTATGGCAACCATTGCTCTATACTAAGCTTCAGTAGAGTTCCTAGAGATAGTTTTTTGCTTCTTGGATTTTCAACTAACAAGCGAATTTACAAAGAATATACAGTAACTACTGAGTGATTTCCTTATTTCAATGCATCCACCTTAATCACTGTCACAATAACAGATCAATCCCAATTTAGCTTGCGCTGATATGAAGATCCCTTGCTCAAGTCTGCCTTTTAAGTATTTCAGGACTTTAAATGTTGCACTGAGGTGAACATTTGCTAGCTTATCCATGTACTGAGTTAGGACATGCACAACATATCTAATATCAAGCCTTGTTAATGTTAGATACATAAGCTTTCCAACCAATTGCCTATATACAGTTGCATCTTTCAATACACCTTCCTCTATATGTCTAAATTTTTGATTTACTTGCATTGGAATGGAGACAAGCTTTACAACAAGCTGTCCAAATTCTTCCAACAATTCCAGGGTGTATTTCCTTTGGCAAAGTGAAATCTGTTCTTAATTTCTGTTGACTTCTATGCGAACATACCTCAAGTCCCCAAGATCCTTTAACTTGAAATGAGCCTTCAATATTAGCTTGAGTGACTTTATTTGCTCCCTATCATAATATCATTAACATAGACTAAGAGTGTTATGAAACCTTTGTTAGTGTAATTAGTAAAAAATGAGTAATCTGACTTTGATTCTTGGAAGTTATTAGCTAACAAGCATTTGGTGAACCTCTCATTCCACTATCTGGATGCTTGCTTAAGTCCATACAAAGACTTGTGGAGTTTGCAGACAAGATTTTGGTTCTAGTTATGTGTGTTATCAAAGTTATCAAAAGAAGTACCAGGTTCCATACCCTGAATCTCCTCCTAAAGCTGGTACCTTGGAGCTATCTGCATGTATACATCTTCGTGGAGCTCACCATTTAGAAAGGCATTATTCACATCCAACTAAGCTAAATGCCAACCAATGCTAGTAGCAATAGCTAAGAAGATTCTGATTGTTGTTTACTTCACTATAGGACTAAAAATTTCTTGACAGTCAGTACCCCTTTGCTACAAGTCTAACCTTGTATCTCTCAGTTGAGCCATTAGACCTGAGTTTAATTTTATACACCCATCTACATCTAACTTCATGCTTATCATGAAGAAAAGGTACAACAAACCAGGTTTGATTATAATGCAAGGCAACCAACTCATCCTCACAGGCTGTACCCAATGATCATGTTGTATTGCTTCTTGAAATGTGGTAGGTTCATAAGTGCTTAGTGAGGGAATAGCAAATGCTTAATAGGTAGAAGAAGGGTGAGCGTCAGATAGGTAGGATTCTATAAGATAAGAAGGTACGAGGTGAGCAATAGGTTGTGTTTGGGTTCTAGAGGGTATGATAATAACTATTGAAGTAAGAAAGTAATTTCTTAGGTCTGGAGCTCCTCTTAAAAGGGCTATTGAGATGGGAATGATGGTTGAGTGATGTGATAAGTGGGTATGGATCAAGATTACAGGTTTATGCAGGTATGTTTGATTCTACAGATGAACTTAGTTCTCTAGAATTGGAAGGTGAGGCAAAGGCCACAATGGGAAAAGGAGGAAAAGAGATGTTGGGAAGTTATAGGGGTACAGAGTTTAGTACATTTGGTAAAACAAAATGATTGAGGAATTCTAGAATATGAGAATGGGATATATGTAAAGAAATATATTTTTAAAAAATATGACATCTCGGGATAAGAAAATAGACCTGAAAGTAAGATCAGAGACCTTATAACCTTTAGTAACATTGGAATATCGAATGAAAAAACATTTTCTGAACCTTGGAATCAAATTTTTTTTTGGTAGGTACAAGACTGGAAGCAAAGTAGAGGTAACCAAATACTTTAAGGTGGGTATAAGATGATCATTTGTGGGAAAGAACTTCACATGGAGTCTGTTTTTTTAGTATGGGAGTTGGGAGTGTATTAATGATGCGAGTAATAGTGAGCACTAAATCACCCAGAAGTGAAGTGGAAGATTCGCTTGGAAAAGCAATGCTCTTGCCACACTTATGAGATGTTAATGTTTTCTTTTGGCTACCCTATTTTGTTGGGGGATAAGGACATGTTTCTGATGTATTTTTCTTTTAGCTCAATAGAATTAAGATAGTTTTAATTCAAGGCCATTATCTGACCTTATAACCTTGATAGATTTTTGAAATTGAGTATGTATAAGGGTGTGAAACTACTGTAGCAGATGTGTTGTTTCATTTTTTGTTTCATAAGATATACCAAGTGACCTTAATAAAATCATCGATAAGAGTTAGAAAGTAGTGATTGCCATATAAAGTATGTATAAGGGTATGAAACTACTGTAGCAGATGTGTTGTTTCATTTTTATGTTTCATAAGGTATACCAAGTGACCTTAATAAAATCATCAATAAGAGTTAGAAAGTAGTGATTGCCATATAAATCCTGTTGAGAATAAAGGCCCCATTTATCAGTATATATTATTTTAAATGGAAACTGAGAGTGAGGTATATGTATGGGAAATGGAGTTCACTTTTGTTTTGCTTTAGGATAACCTAAACATGGTTTACAATATGTGAGCTTTATTCCAAGAATGAATGATTGTAAAGAAGACATTCTATCAGTAGAGGGATGTCTTAATCTTTAATGCCATAGTTCATGGGATTTTGCAGAGTTTAATGTAGAGAAGGTTGCAGGAATGGCGGACTTTGGAACTGAAGCATGAGCAGAAGAATTCAAAGAATCAAAATGAGTGACTTACTTTAAGAAATACATTCCTTGTCCTTGCCTCGCCAGTCTAATGGTCATCCATGAGGATAGGACTTGGACGTAGCAGAGAACAAAGAGAAAAATGAAACTAACAATATAATGTCTAGCAATTCTATTAATAGAAAAGATATTAGAAGTAAATCTAGGTACATACAACATATTATCTACAATCAAGGAGGGAAGGACTTGTACTGTGCCAATGTGTGTGACTTGAAGTTGATACCCATTAGAAAGTTGAACAAAGTGGTTTTGAACTGGTTTAAAAGTTTGGAATAAATGTGTGAAACAAATGATGTGATATGTGGCTCTTATATCCACAATCCAAGGGGGATCGATGAACTTTGTGGCTAATAGAGTGGTGAGTTTGTGTGAGTTTTTATGATTGAATAAGGAAGTGACTTTACCCATAAGATTAATGTTAGTGATGTTAGGACTAGATTGAGGTGCAACAATGGCAGGATAATCACTAAGCAAGGTTATTAGCTTTTAAACTTGCTCACTGAGTTAAGAGAATCTTGCATTTGGAGTACCCATCTTATCATCGTTGACTTGAGCACAGATTATATCAATCATATTCACATGAAAATTTTGCAACTGTAGAAACTAAATTGGCTGAGGAAGTGGAATTTCTTCCCTTCATGAATTTGAAGTTTAGAGGAAATCCAATTAGCCTGAAACACTTCTCCTTTGTGTGTCTAGGCTTCCCACAATGAGAATAAGTATCCTTTCCTCTTTTGACTGCCATTGTTGATATATTTCCAAGATTCTGCACCATTTGATTTATTTGATTTTCTTTGGTAGTCAACATATTATACATATCATCATAACTTAAAAAAGGCTTCATAGTGACAATTTCGCAATTCTTCCCATACCGCATTAAGCTCAGTGAAATAATGATCAATTATATCAGTACCTTGAGTGATCCTCCACAGTTGGTGCTGGAGTTGACAAATTTTGCTATCATCAGGCTAAGAAAATCACTTGCTCAGCGTCTCCCAAATCTGGCTTGTAATGTCAATGTATAATATAGTTAAAGCTATCGAAGGTGATATTGATCTAAGCAACCAAGCCATCAAAAAATTGTTGCAACAACACCAAACAGGATAGAAGGGCTATTTTGAGTTGTCTTTGGTATAGATCCATCCAAGAATCCTTGTTTGTTTTTTTATAGAAACTATGAGGAAAAAGGATCTACGTCATGTGATGTATTTTGTGGCGGTTAGCTCTGGAGATACAAGAACTGAGCTTTGTTTCTCTAAATGGTGCAAAAATTATGGTAAGGATGGGTCCTCCGTTGTATTGACTGCCAGAGGTTGAGTTTGATGAGCTTCTTTTTTATTGACCATTGAATTGTGAAGCAAAATTCACAGAACAATGATGCAAAATGACACGAAGGAGTTGAATTAAGCAACAAGAATCAAATTCAATCGAGAGTGAGAACCTTCAAGATACAGATTGCTTGAAGTTTAATTTCGTCAATAGAGGCTATGGAGGAGTTCAAATCTTGGATCTGAGCTCTGATACCATTTCGTAATTTGACTGTTAACAAAATTGCAAAAAGGAGAAAAGAAAGATTTGCTTGAATATGCCAACTTGTATTTCCAGAAGCTTAATTGCTTATATTTACACAATACCATTCATGACTTGCTTTACAAGTTGATCACGTATCCTCTAACTAATTCTATAACTAACTAACAAATGCTACACTAATTAATAGAATGATAATTATAAATTACAAGCCTTGCCATTACTTCTTCTTGTTGCTGCTACTGCTACTCTTTTTATAGGAAAAGCAATGCGATCGAATTGAAATGAATATTGAAATATAATCACATTTAAAATTAATCAATGGTTTTATATGTGTTACCATTAGAATAAAACAAGAACGCATTAATACTCGACCACCATCCTTATCAATAGATTTGGAGGATTGATTTCTCATATGGGAGTAGAGAGGGAATTTTACTAATAATAAAATTCTTGTAAATTAAAGAAAAAGCAAAGAGGTGATTCTTCAATTTTCATT
Organism: Erythroxylum reticulatum; assembly: GCA_025504915.1. Taxonomy (NCBI): domain Eukaryota; kingdom Viridiplantae; phylum Streptophyta; class Magnoliopsida; order Malpighiales; family Erythroxylaceae; genus Erythroxylum; species Erythroxylum reticulatum. Next base: position 25,673,587 of record JANSVA010000007.1, on the reverse strand, counting down.
TCCATTTGGTAAACAACCCCAGTCCAACCGGCCGGGATGGGTCGGTTCGTGGCTTGGCCCTACCATGGGTTGACCGACCCATGACTCAGCCCAACCATAGGCTGACTGATCAGTGGCCCGGCGGGCCATTGGTGAGCTGAGTCAACCTGACCCACCATACATTTTTGAAGAAAAAGTTTCAAAATTACATCGTTTTTGAAGTACGATCGGCTTGGCCTGACATCGATCTGTGACCTGATCAATCTGGGCCAAAATCGAGTTGGGTCCTTTTTGACATCCTTATTGGTAAAATAACTAAATCATGATTGATGAGGAGAGCAGTTCCTTGCTAATATTTCCGGTTGGAGTATAAATAACATGTCTTTGATTTGCTTACAAAGTAGATTATTTGAAAATCATCAAACTCTTAATTATATTAATTAAGTAAGCTTGCATGTAAAAACACAATCGAGCATGCCGCATTTTGTAAGTTTATAGCAAATTATGAATTACAGAACAGAGACAAATGATTATTTAATTAGATCATAGTTTTAACTTTTTTTATTTTTTATATGGAAAATAATATTATTTTACATAACTCTAAAATAATGCTATTTTAGATAATAAAATAAGTAAAAAGCAATGCAATGTGATTGTATGATAGTTAAACAAAAGTTACAAAACCATAAAATAAGTGAGAATTTTCTAAAATTAGAACTTTTTTTAGAAAAGTCAATTTAGTCATAAACCTTGCATAGCTCTTCCAGTAGCTTCCCTGCAGCCCATTATTGACCGTGCGTAGAACAAAGAGCACTTGTGTCTTTTCTTTTTCAAGTCGAAAACAGGCCTATTGTATATGGCCCTCTGTTTGTTAATCACTTAATTGCAAGTTGGAGTTGTATATTCTAAACTAATAATGGGCCTAGGATCGGAAGAGCTTAAGACAGGTGCAGAACTAAGAAGAGTGAGGAAATTAGGAAGTTTAGATTGGATAGATGATGTGGAAAAATATAATTTGATTTTAACTGTCAAATCACACATGTAGTGTGCTCAGCATAACTCAACCTCCTATAATCCTTTGTTCGTGTTACATCATGCATGTTATTTCTATTACGAAATGGAAGAAGACGAGTTGACTAGTTTTCTTGTGAGATCTAGGTAGAGTCAAATGCTGTTATTTAGCAACTAAGATATGTAATGCTTACATGATCTTCTACAAATTAACATTTGATAAATTAAAAAAAAAAGTTCAATAAGCCCCATGATTCTAAAGAGGAAGGTCCAAAAATATCGAGGGAATAAAGGCAAAGTTTGGTAAAGTACAGATATTTATATGCAGAAAGGAACTTTTCTTGAGTCTCAATCTCAATTTATAGATTAATTCCCCAAAGATATAGTGGAGAATCACACCCAAATTTTAACATAAAGGAACCAACAAAAATCTTATCTCTATTTGAAAGTAGTTTTGGTTTCATTTGGTTCTCTGGAACTCCTAAATCCATTCATAACCTCATATATATCTGATGCCATTTATCAACAACAATGCTACATATGGTTATGCTGTCTTTACATCTTACAAAACCTTATGCCACGTCACTGTATTCCTTTATAAGAACGGAATAACGACATTTTTAATCCTATATTAAATTTTACAATTGAGTTTTAAATTTTTAAAAGAATTTTTAACCAAGTTCATAATATCATATAAATAAAGCGAGTTAGTCTTGAACGTTGCACTCCTTTCAAATACTAAAGACACATTGCAGCCTAGGCATGACTCATATGGCACATAATCCACTCCATCCTATGGAACTTTAACATACTCCGAGTCAGCCACACCCTTGTGCCCAGTAAGCAAGTCAGTGGATGTTTTCATTGTTTTACTTTGCTATTATGTAGATAACTCCATCATTTTTTTAATGGAGGCAAAACATTTTAAATAATTTGTATCTAGACTTTAATATAACTCGATCAAATTTGTTTTGCGTGTGCTGAATTTTCATTCAAAATAGAAGTTGTGTTGAAAATCACGATTCACTTGTGGAAGTTACACTAAAAAGTTTGATTTTTATTTTTTTAGTGACTGTTGCTTGAAAATTATTATTACAACTTTTATGATGTGACTAACTTATGAAAGAGATTCGTTAGATGTAGGATAAGAAAACTTTTAGTGTATTTTTTATTAATAATTACTTGACTTAACATCATTTTTGCGGTATATAAGGAAAAATTATGTTATTTTTTTTTCTTCTAATGACTGGATCCTATAATGAGTGATTTCGCTTCAACACTCACTTTTGATGTATTGAACAAGAACAGACACAATAACAATAACAAAGACAGTGAAAAAGCTAGAATTTGGTGAATATGAATATAAGAACCTAAAACTTGTCATAATTGTGCTTATCTTCTACTTTTTCATTTCGTATGTAATTGCTCTTATTCTGAAGCTAAAATTCGTGTATTTAAACCATGTTCAAGTGTTTAAAGAGATGCAAATTTTAATGTAAATATTACTACTTGAACAAATGTATTTTAGTATAAATTGGTGCATATATTAACCAAACCTTGATCAAAGGACATGTTTGTCTCGTTATTTTGGCGTAAACTAACTTTTCTTGTGTAATTGATAATACTATTTTTGTTCAAATTAAGAACCAAACAAAAGTTGATTGATGGTAAGTTCAACCAAAAATTCCTTAATTGAGAGATAGAGTTAAATTAAAAATTGAACTATTAATTAACATGAAAATCAAAAATCAAAAAGTGTCACTAACTTGAACACAAATACGAATCGACTTTGATGTAAGAGTTCGTTTGAAACAAAATTAAGGCATATACAATCTTTCAAAAAAAATTTAACGCATATAGAATCCAAACCATTAATATATAATATATGTTCTTGTAATTTAATTGAGAGTATTAAGTTTCTCCTAAACTAGTCTAATTTGATTTTAAAACTCTTCTTCTATCATTCCTCTTAGATTGTAACATATGCATATAATGACTCTAGATTGTTAAGATCTAAAATTCTCATTCTACAAACTTGTTTCACTCCTAACTAAATATGCCTTGTGAGACTTTATTCTATAGATGATATTGTGATTTCTAAATTAATTAGTCAAGTTTACGTTGAAGCTTCAAATAAAATAAATATTTGATGCTTAAAAAATTATTAAATCATATATGATTAAACGTGGTTATAAAGTTCTTCAAAGAAAAATGTTAAAAGTGGAATATATGCTTATATTTGGTGGCATATTCTCATAATCAAACCCATAGCTCTATCTCCTATTCTTTTCATCAGAAGATGTTGCATTCACTCTTTTTCTATTTGGTTATTAAGATGTGAAATAAGATTCTAAATAGCTTCCCTGCTAATCTATAAACTTGTATAAACCAATTAGCTATAAATAATGTTAGAAATGTAAAATGCTCTACAATAAGTGTACTAACATATGTTCTTCTTATCTATAATGTATTTGGTCTAATTACTAGTGAACCATTTTCTTTGGAAATGATTTCTTATTGTGACCTTTTGTGTAACATATTTGGCATGGCATTTGCATTCCTATTAATGACATATTTTAAGTTTGTTAAGTGATTTCCCACATTTCTCTTTTCCTATTTAGTTTGTTCTACTCGACATTTTCTTATATCAGGGTGGAGAAGGTGGTTCCTTTTCACTTCTAAGATATAACTTTTATCTTTGTACTGATTGCATCATATATTCGTAAGCAACCATTTAGTTATCTCTTTTCAATAAATCACATATATAATCCTCCAGCTTGTCTTTCGTGAATGTAATAGCCTTTAATTACATATCAACATGGTATTGAAAAAAAAACTTATTAAGCTATATTCATACATTGATAAGTATATATTTTATATATTATTAGGAGTTAAATTAATTATTAGGCATATATATTATATGATGTTTTCCTATATGTACTTCATTTTCTTATATGTGGTGATTTTAAGGAGAAATCTTAAAATTGAGTACAATTTTCTTCATAATTGTCTAATCGAGGAGATTTTTCAATCATTTGAAAACTAACTCAAAGAGAAATAATTTTGTAGAAGACATTGAAGGTTAATTTAAACTCAAAGATGTCAAAAAAGTAGAAAGGTTAATGGAAAATAAATAACAAGCACTAAATACGATAAGGGGATAGGCATTTGTCTCTCGCAAGGTTCAAAAGACTGAGAAGTAGTAAAAAAATTAATGCCATAATGGTATATGTAACTAGATTCGTAATCATCATCTTCTTATGTAGAAAGTTATAAAACAAAACTAGCACCAATTACAACTTAATGTCAGGCATCAGTTAAACACTATTTTACCTTGCATAAAAGTTCTAGAATAAAACCAAAATTAGTGTTGATGTTGATCTAATGCTAATTCTTGTGTACAGTTTATGAGGATAATCATAAGTTTAAGTAACTCAGGATTTTACTTTGTAACCATAACTATAAATGCTATTGTTAAGTTTAACCTAGGGGATCTTAGAAATCAGTGACAACCTATATTGACATTTAGTTGTTATTTTATAGTTTCTTTGCAACAATAAAAGATTTAGAGTAACATTGGAGGTGACCATGATAACTCTTTTTGTTTTTTTTAATCTTCTTTATTTTATATTAAGATTACTTTGTTTTAGTTTTGTTTTCACGATATTTAGTAGTTACACCCTTGTAAGAATTAGGGATATAGCATGATAGATTCTTAAATTACTAATGCATAATGTGATTTTTTTAGTTGAATTTATTTTTTTCTCTTAATTGTTAAGTTTATAACTAACCATCATAGATTCAATCTTATGAATTGTATGAAGGACGTAGAGATGGCTTAAAATATATGCACTAGAAGAATAAACAACTTCGGCTTAAACGACAAAAATATCATATAATATTTTTCTTATCATAAAATGTTACTATAAGAAAAATATTAATTAGGCTTAATGAGTTTGATTAGGTTAAATTATACTTTGAGAGGTACTAATTACATAATTCTATATACTTATGTGGGAGAGGTGACACATAGTTTAGGTTCATTGTTATTTACATATCTATCTTGCATAATAGTTAAAATTTTACATAAATGAACCTTGAAACCTTAATGTCAATTTTATTGATTTCTTTTCACTAGTTTAATTATCTTTTTTTCAATTTAGTAGTTTAATTATCTTTTATCAAATCTCATTTCTTTTAGTTTATTGATTAAATAAGGTTAATAGATATAGTGATACAATTATTGTGAGATATACACTCTAGATTTACTCAAAGTTCTAATAACTTGCTACAACTGACATTGTACACTTGTAGATAGATTATAGACCAAACATGTAATTCATCAAGATTTAATGTAGTATAACATCTTTATAAATTCTCTTATATCCTTTTATACCAACCTGTCAACCTCATAATCAAAGTTATTAAAAAATATTTTGTAATCTTTCCTCCTACTATATCTTACCATTTTCTTCACCAGTCTATTCTTCACAATTGTTTTTCTTTTCATAACAACAACTCTAATCTCTTTTAACATTGTCACAATGTTCTTAGTCCATTCATCTACTATTTACCCATTAAATGTTTCACAAAAATTATTGTCGATAATGTCATATTCTAGTTCTAATTTAAATTCCTACACTATTTTTTAATGGCATCTCAATTGCACCATTGTCTGCTTCCTCACTTTCTTCTTTTAACTCAATTAAAGTATATTGAAGATCAACAAATATTGTAAACATTACTATATTTCTAAAATAGAATCTCTACGTTAACACCTTTGTTGTCCTACCTCCATCATGAAAAAATGTGTCTAATATAGTGCCTATGCTCTACCTTCAACAAATGCCTTGTTGTTGCCTTTATCAACCCTAGTAAAATTGTATTTGTTAACAATTTCAAAATTTTCTACTAAACAAACAATTAAGTACATAACAATAAAATTATCTTTACCTTTTATTGGTTAATAATATATATCCAACCATCTCAATCCTTTAATTTAAGGTCCCTTTTTAATATACCAATATATCATGTCTAAATTTTAATTGTTTTAATTAGTACCACAACTAATACCACTAGGTACATTTGGTTACATAAATCTCTTCCAAAATTTTGTTAAGATTTCTTCCTTAATTGCTCCTTTAAAGAAACAACCATCTAGACCCAATACCATATGTATCCACTTAGTAATCCTTTTTTGCAACACTCAAGGGCAATATACATTTTCACAAAATTAAGACATGAAATTTCACCACAATAAGGTTTTTCTTTACTAAATTTTCTCTACTATTGAGTCTGGATTATATCACAACATTTTTCTTTTTATATTCCTAAAGTTTTAAATATTTTAGTTTTGCATTTGCCTTAATTTTCTTCATAACTATCTTCCTAGCTCTATAATGGGTAATAAAAATAACTTATGCCCTAAACTTATCTCTCACATGTTACCTTATATCATAAAATTTTAACATTACTAAACCCCTAATTTTAGGTAAAATAAATTCTTTACCAACCATAAAAATGAAAGGCTTGTATTCTTGAAAAGTGGCTCACACATATAAGACCCTTTAAGCACCCTAGTTCTATTTTTTTTCTTAATCTACAAAGTAACCTAACATCCTCCAACTATAATTATTTGCTTTACATTGTGCCCTAATTCAATCCTTAACATTCTTTTTGTATTTGATTAGATTATATTAAGCTATTACATATTTACGGAGAGCTTTCTTAAATTGGTTTATGCCTTTGAATATTATGCCTACTTCAAACTCTATTTCTTTTATATGGTATATAGAAAGAATCTTGCTCTTATCCTAATGACATATTCTTCTTTTTCACCATCTAATCATCATAACTCAAATTCACATTAGATTCAAAATAATATGTTGAATTGCCATCATATTCAACATCCTCCTACATCCTTGAAGTATATTGAACTTCATCATCTACTTGTCTCTCATTGGTATGGTGTTGTTTTAACCTATTTAACGTATGTCTATATTTTAACTTCCTTTTGTTTACTTTACTTTACTATTTTCTAAATTCACTTAGCCCATCATTATCAAAGTTAGAAACATACTCATTTATCAACTCATATTAGCAAATTGATTCCCCTCTAACTCTTCATAATCTAGTTGTATATTATCCTCATTTTCCTTATTGATACCACCTTTACAAGTTGCTCCTTAACCTATATAATTTGCTACTTCAACATCTTCCCCATCTTCACTATCAATTTCTCTTCCTCATGACTTTTTCCTTTGGGTTAAAGTTGAAGCATTTCTTGCAAGAGCAAAAATAGAGCCCTTAAATATAGCTAACCCTAAATTAAATATACTTAATAATATTCTCCAATTATCTATTACTTATGGTTCATAAACATCTCCATCAATTTATGCTTCTTGATAATTTTAATTTAATAGACTTATAACCTAACTATGTTAGAACTTACGCCTTTCAAAATCTCAATAGTATAGGGTTTCAATATTAGTGACTTATTTGGTTATCTTACCCTGATATAGCATATATGCCCAACCAAATTTAATTTGCTTATATGGTTCGTTACCAAATAACCATCCTAGTCCCCTATCTAAATCATAAACAAATAAAACATAAGGTTGATAAAAAATTGCATTGCAAAATATACATGCAACAATTTTAGGATAAAACCTAAAATAACAACTACTAACTTGCAATTTTCAATGAGTTTTTTTCCATAGATTTATTAATATGTAAGCCTTATTTTGCTTCAACAACAATTATTATGTAAGCCTTATTTTGCTTCAACAACAATTATTGATAGATGTTGTCAATATTTGGAGCCTTAATCAATCATCAATATACTTTGAGGGGCTCTTTAATTAAGGAAAAAGCCAAGTAAAATAGTGAAGTACTTATGGCCACATGGATATGGCTAACTTAAAGCCATGTTAGCTTTAAGTAATATGGAATGGGCTATATGGAATTTGAGTTATACAATATCAATAAGTTATGCTCCATCTTTAATACTTAAAACAACACAATTTTTAGGACTAATTCATCTTACTTGTATGACGTTGTGAGCTTAATTAAAAATTTAAGAAGTTTTAGGATCCAATTGTAAAAATTTTAAAAACTTATGATTAAAGAAATTAATATCCATGAAAACATTCCATCTCATACTATGCCTTCAAAGATGCATCCTAATGTTTGAATTGTATAATACAAAAGAGTCTATAGTTGAATGTTTGAATGTTAAAAGATGCAATTGTTTCTTGCTAGCCATATATAATACCCTGTGTTGAAAGGATCAATCACTTTCATTTATACTCTAATTATTACAGTTTTAGTTTAAAATGGATTACCAGTTCCTTGAAAGGGTGAACATATTGCATAATCTCATAATTTCACTCCAAATTTTGAATGTTTTAGTTTAATTAAAGAATAAATGGCTAACTGATTCCTTTCTATCTTCTAAAATGAACAAATGTCAGACACATTCTTAAACTCCTTTACTTTGTCCATTGTCGTTAGTCTCTTTATAATGACTAGTCTAATTGTAGTAAAGGCTTTTGTACTTACTTGGGGAAACTATATTAACTTATAACATTTAATTTTATGAGCTCCAGGTATAATGAATTCTTTGTAGGATGAATTGGAGAAGGATCTTGGTGGAACTAGGTTCCATTTAATGGTGTCTTCTTGGCCTAATATTAATTGTTAGGTGAGGATGTGAGCTAAAAAACTTGTTAGATATATGTCAATAGCCTCCTTAATAATTGTTTTATCTGTAATCTAGTTCCTTAAGTTGGATAGAAAAGGGATATTAATCAGTGGATTTAGGCTTGTCCAATTATCATAACAAAAGGAAGTGGGCTTCCCATCACAATCTAGTGTGTGATGCAAGGTTTCTGGCTTTCCTTTAACTTGAGAATGTGTAACATTACCCATGAGGTGGTGGTTTTGAGGCTTATAATTTAGAATTTTTAAGCTTTGATGTAGTAGGTAGATATCCATTTGGCCCATAGGGGGTGTTTATATTTGAGAATTACCTATATGCTTCAGGAAAAATGGTTTTGTTTCATTTTCCTTGTGGTGATAATTCCTAACCTCCTTTTGTTGAGGTAAGCATAGGTCTTTCCACTTTAATTTTTCTTTGGTATGACTAGATGCACTTTTAGACCATATGAAACTTCTAAATATCTATTATATTTTCTTACTTAGATATTTAGGGAACTAAATATGGGATGACTAGAAGACTTGCACGTTGTTGAGAATGGAGATAACTAGTTGAATTGTTTCCATAAGATAGATTCTTTTTGCATTAATTAGATAATCTAGCTTTGATCTTGTCAATAAGAGGTCTAAAATCACTACATAAAGTCCTCTTAGTTAATATAGGAACACCTAGATATTTGATTGGAGGCAATGAAGCTATCATTTTAGCAATATATTCCATAATACTAACTATATCATTTATTCCCTATGCAATTACTAGTTAGCTTTTCTAGAAGTTATTGGATAAGCTTGAGAGTTACTTAAATGTTCTCAAGGAAATCATGAAAGTGAAATTGAGTTAGGATTATCTCTTAAGAATAATTTGAGATCATCTACAAAAGTAAGTTTAGTAATCTTTAAAGCCTTGCATTTAGAGTGGTCCTTAAAATTTCTATCATTCTCAACTCTTTCTTGATGAAATTGATTGAAACTTCCATGCTTAAGGTGAAAATGTAAGGAGAAAAAAGTTCTCCTTACCTTAGACCTCTAGCTTCTGAGATTATTTTTAAAGGCTCTCCATTTATTAAAATAATATAGGAAACAGTAATGATGCATTGAGAATTCTAATTAATAAACTTGTCAGGAAAGTTGAAGGCATGTAAGGTGTGTTTGATGAAACTCTAATCTAGTAAATCAAATGCCATGTAAAAATCAATCTTTTTCTCCTATTCAGATTCCTTCTATTGTATTTTTTAAGAAGCTTCTGCACCATTAGAATGTTATCTCCTATTAACTTGTTCTTGATGAAGGCACTTTAGAAATGGTTAGCTAACTTATCAATTACGAATTTCAACCTATTAGACAATAATTTGGAGATGACTTTATATAAAATGTTGCAGTAAGAAATAGGCCTAAAGTCCTTTATAGAGCTAGGAACATAAACCTTGGGGATGAGAGTAATGTGATTACTGTTCATTTCTTTTAAAATATGTCCCTTATTGAAAAATTCTAGCACTGTATATGTGACTATTCCTTTTGTCAAAGACCAAGTTATGATAAAAGAAGACATTTAATCCATTTAGCCTATGAAATTTAAAGGGATGAAGTGAAAGCATGGCTCTCTCTACATTAGATTCATTGAAGGGCTTAATTAGAAAGTTAACATTAGATTTATTAAAGGGTTGAATTAGAAATTCAGATTAATACATGCATAATTGATCATATTTATACCTCATATTTGATATATTTTTACTTGATAAATTACACTTCTATCATATATTTGGTACTTAATTCACTCTAAGTGTGTTTAAACAGTATAATTATCTTTATGGACTTAAAAGACAAGAATTCAGAAGAAAACACAGCATAAAATAAAGATTCGAAGCATAAAAGGAATGCTCAACCAAAACCCTAGAATTTAATATAAAAGACATTTTCATAGGCAAATTGAAAGGGACATATAGAGGTGTTATGAAACTCTCAGAGGTAGCTCAAGGGGCAATTTTGGTCTAGAGAAGTAGGAAAACACAAAGAATTCAATGAAAGATCCATCGAAATACAAGATCAAACCTCTACATCACAAAAATACTCAATAAATGACAAGCAGGGAGATTTAGAACTATGAACTTATTGTTTTCAATTTTTTTTCTTTCTATTTATGTTTGATTTTGTGTTCAATCATATGTAACTAAAAATTTAGTATTTAGGTTAGATAAACCCTATATTGATACTTTATTATGATTTGATTATTTTATTAATGCAATTGGTTTGATTGATATATTATGATTTGATAAAGTGTTTTATTTATGCTTTAATAGATCTAGAATATTATATCATAACCTGATTTCATACGTAGAGATTAAGAAATCCTGTTCATGAATGGATCTACCATAATTGGAAGGATTTGATTGCAACCCTAAAGATAGGATGTCATAAATCTTCCAAATTAAACCTTATAGAAGGACTCATAATTTGGTAAAGCAATCCTATAAACCTTAACCTGAGTAATTCAATTGAAAACCTTAGTAGCTGTTGTTAATAGACTAAAGGTCAGCTATTAACAAGCTATAGGAGTCTCCACGATCCAATAAAATGAACAAAACAATTGCATAATAAAATATCAATATATTAAGGGTTTAGGAGGATTTGAAACCTAAATACTAATCTTTTCAAATCAGTAATTTTCTTAATACTTTCTTAATTATGTGATTCAATCTTGCTGCCCATTTATTTTACTTTCTCTAGTTTATTTTCTTTTAAATTAAAAATTTACAATCAATTCAAAAACTAGATAATAGAATAACGATAACTATTAGTAATCACTATCCTCGTGGGTTCAACTCCTATTTGTCGATATTAGCTACAGCTACACCTTACGTATATGGTAATTCAATATTGACACCTACATTGTTAGTTAATTGAGTTTTTGGTGTCATTATTGGGGAACATTAATATTAGAAGCACCTGATGCTATTACTCTAGTCATTATTTTATGTATTCTATTTTATTTTAGTTTAGATTAGTTTAGTTTTAATGTATTGTATTGTATTTATGGCTTATTCATTTAATTATCTTTTGAATTTCTCTACTTGAACTTGAGTTTGTGGTTTATTGTAGGATTTACAATTCATTGCTATAGCCACAACTCACAATGGAAGGATGAAGTGGATAATACTTTTATGAAAGTCAAGATATGTCTTTGCATTATGAAACATCACCATATAGGAGCGAGAGGGTTCCTCACATGGTTTCTGAGGCTCAATCGATGTTTATTCCATGTTGCAACATTTGTGGGAGTACTTATTACAATCATGAATGTCAAGCATTGACTTATATGTGGGAGCGACTGAACACGTACAATCAACCCCAAGGTGCAATACAAAGGAATAATTACAATTCAGAATGGATCCACTTTTATGCCTATGGATGGAAGGATCATGCTCCATCAAAAATTTATAACACCAAACACCTTCAGTTAACGAGCTAACTCTGGAAGATATTATGACTTATTTAATGAAAGAATCAGTCATGAAGGATCAAGAAACAAAGGCTCGTATACAAAATTTGGTGATTTGTATGGACCAACTGGTGGAGATAATATCTGATGAGATGCAAGAGAGTTTGCCTAGTACTACTAAAGCAAATCTATCGAATGTGGATTGGCAATCACCATTAATAGCAAAACAAAACTCCTAGTAGAAGAATAAGAGGAATAAGAAAACGAAAAGTAAGTGGAAGAGAGTATTACAGATAAAATAATAGAACTCCTAGCTAAAATGAAAGTTGACTGAAGTGAATTCAAGACTAAAGAAAAGAAAAAGGTTGGCTTCATGAATGGAGGGACAGTCCAAGAAGAGCTAACTGATGAAGAAGACGAAGAAGCCTTTATCCAAGAAGAAGAAGAAGACGATAAGTGGCAGGAGATAATTGAATAATATAAGTTGAAAACATTTATCCAGGAAGAAGAAGAAGAGGAGTGGACAGAGATGGTTAAGGAAGAACTAATAGAGGAACCAAATAAGGAAACTACTGGTAAAGTGTTGGTAATGACCTTAAGTACAAAAGGTTCCCACTTTCTCGAAGAAAAACTTTTCGAGTTAATCGACGTTTTGTTATTCCCTATTTTATTAGTAGATTTTCATTTAAAAGTGCATTAATGCATGCAATTGGATATATTAATTTGATAAATTATGTCCTTATTATTATTTTGCAACAGGTGGCTCACTTATATGCTATAAAACTCTTATGTGGAGAAGGAGGTGGAAGCAAGCCACTGATCATAGACCCAAGATGAGGGTCAACATGCAAGTTACACTAAGATAAAGACGCTAAAGAAGCGTTGCATGGGAGCCAGCCCATAAGTTAGTTTTAATTTTATTTCAATTTCGATATTATTTCAATTTTGATATTATATTTTTTTCTTTCTTGTTAGTATAGGTTTTAATTAATGTTTGTTTGAAGTATTTCGGGATAGAAAAATTAGGCATCTCAAGAAAATTTTTGTATGATTGTGACTTTAAGGGCAAGGTGTTATGTGTTATAAAGCTACTGCAAATATTTTTATATTTGAGGATTAAATTTTAAAGTTGCACACATTTTCAGAGAGATATACATTTTCTAGACATACTAGTGTAGTTTTGTACATTTTGATGCACGCTCGTGCAAACTCATGAAAGTTGTGATTCAGTGAAGTGCACAATTTGATGCATTGTCATGCATCAAATCATGCACTCCTAAATTCTCCAATTTTTTCATTATTTCTCTTCTTCCATTCTCTTCTACAGTCACCTCTAACTTTCCAATCCAAATTTTGAATTTTTCATCTACATTAACGACACCCAAGTAAGTTTCCTTGTTACTTTAACTTGTTTAAACATGATTCAATAGGTGTTATATGGATTTTTCAATTAAAAATGCCAATTACATGATTTGAGATTGTTGGAGAATTTGAGTCATTTTATGCCTCATTATTATGTAATAGTTGGATTTAATCTTTTCCCAATTAATTTTAGAGTTTAGTTTGATTTATTTCTTGAGATTTGGGTTCAAATTCGTCTTAATTTGCATAAGCTTGGGATTTGGCTCTTTATGTGAGTAATTACAATATGTTTTGTTTAATTAGGTTAATTAGTTAATCTTGACATTAATTAAGACTAGGTTTGTGTTTAACTACATGACTTTAGTGTTTAATTGATAATTTAGGTTTTTAATTTCAATTTTAGGGTTAGAATTGTAATTTAACAATTAAGTTAGTTTAATTCGTCAATTGTGCAATTTTTAATTTTAATTTTGAGATTAATTAGTTTGCTATGTGATTTCCTAATTAAATTTGTTTAATTATTTATTTCTTTTTTGTTTTAGTTTATTATTTAGTTGTTTAACTTTTTGTAGTTAGTTTGTTTTCGAATTAATAAGTAATGAGCATGATTGAAATTAATGAGCATGATCGAAATTAAGTATAGAGAAAGCATACCTTTGTGATTATATATCAATTTTCTCACACTTGTTTCAAAGTTACAGACAAGATGACATGAAAAAGAGACCCCAAGATAGAGGCATCAAGGGAAGTCTTCTATGACAGTTCATCCCTTAAAGAGGCCATAGATGTTGTTATTCAATGTTGGGGCTTAGGAAGAACAATATCAAAGATTGAAGGATAAAAAGTTCGAAGCTAATCGGTATATTGACTAGGAGGCTTTAGAGTAGGTTGGGTTTGCTTAACAAGTAAGGGGATTTGTAGACATAGGAGCATGGTCTCAATTATTTGAAATTAGAAACCATCATATAGAGAGTTGATTTTTGAGGTCCTCTCCATATTTTATATGGAGACAAGATGTTACAAAAGGGATTTACCCAACGTAGTCCTGTTTAGGTTAATGGGGGAGATGCACCAAATTAGATATATTAAGTTCTCCATCATTATAGATTTGTATAATGGGGAGTATACAAGGACATCAGAGTATCGAGCTTTACGGATTGATCTTCCATACGATCTATCATTGCAATTCTTCTAGATTTCACTCAGCACTAAAGATGACTATGATCTATGCAAGCCAAAAGCCTCAACCTTATGTAGTCCAGCATTTAGATACATCAATAGTATTTTAAGTCATACTTTGAGTGGTCGAGGGGAAAACTAGGGAGTCATTGGCAATATAAACATCTTTTACCTCTAAAGAATCAATGAGTAGGCGCCTATCCATCTGGAACATATGCTTGCTTGATTTATCCGATGCTAAAGTGAGGACAAGAAGGTCGATATGATATATTTCGGACCTTGTGTGACCAAGCTAGCATGAAGGATGGAAGTTTTTGATCAACTAACATTGATGCAAGAGATGACGACCATGGTGGACTTAACAGTAATGTATCACATGCACATAGTTCATGAACATTGGGGCCCTACAAAAATAGCATACAGACTAGTTAGGGAACCTAACCAGCAAGCACCAAATAGTGGAGAGCAGCAGGCAACAAACTAGTTGACAGTAGACCAGTCACCTTAACCACCACCACCAGAGCTGGTCGAGCTTCTAGAGAGAGTAGGATGGTTGGGAGAGTTACAGTCCATGATGGGATGGATGGGAGAGCTTATGCTCTCAATAGTGAGCCATCTTGGCATCGATTTCCAACCCCACCATTTGGCTAGGGCACTTCATTTGTAGCTCCTCCATTTAGCCAATATCATCACTAGGAGAATCCTTCTTCGTCAGATTAGCCAGAATCATAAGATGAAGGAGATGCTTAGTTTGTATAGTATTTCTTTTTTAATTAATTTTCTTTTCGTTAATTATTTTGTCTTCTCTAACATTATAATTAATGATATTCTTATTTCTTATTTTCAACTGTGTTATTTTATTACTTTTGTTTCTTTTTCTTATTTTTGTCAACAATGTAGTTTTACATTGGATGGATCTAACAAAACAAAATCATCATATTAAGGAAAGTACCACTAAATTTTTCCCTTATTATATATATTGTGTACATTAGGGATAATGTACAACTTTAAGTGTGGGGAAGGGGTTAATGAATCTTTAATGAATTCTTTAAGTTTATTATATTTTTTATTATTAAATTTTATGAACTGATATCTTGAATTAGATGAAATCTATACATGAATTGGTATGCAAAAGGATGAGATTTAGAATAAAATTGCTTTTGAAAGTCATATTTTTAATAATCATTGAAATATTCAAGCTGAATGATATTTTACATTATTTACACACATAAGACCCATCATTTTCGTGAGTTTTATGGCCTAAGAGAAAATTTTGAAAATTTTAAGCTCTTGTTATTCTTTTATGTGTGATATCATGTGTGGTAGAATAATTCTACAACTTACTTTTATTATGCATATTGCGAACAATTTTGTTAAATTAGAAGCATTGACATGATGGAGGCACTTAGATTTAATAACATGTTTAAGCTTATTTCTCTAAAAATTACCACTCCTTTAAATTTACCATTAGGAATAACCAAGTTGTGCCTTAGCCTTTTTTTCATTGATTAAACCCTAATATTAACCTCTATCCTATTTTACATGTTGAATATTTGAAATTCTTGAAAGGTTCAATATTTCTTAAATTTTGGTACTAAATGCTTGCAATTGGATTGATCAAACAAAGAAAGAAAATCGTGAATAAATTTATGATACCAATAGAGTTACAATGAAAGGACTTCTGCATATTTGTAAACAAGTCTTGAAATATATTGCATGGTAAATTTCCTTCAATTTAACCCTTTTTATTATTCCAATCATACCATACCTAAGTCTCATTACAACCTGTATAAAGAACTTTGGATTTTTGTTTATAATTTATACATAAGTGGTGGAGATGTGATTTTACTGCAAACATATAGTAAGAATTATGTTATGTATTGATTAAGATTTTTGATACTTTTTACCTTAAATAATTGAGTACCTTGAGTGACATCTTAGTAGGGGTGTAAAGATTAATGGTTTTGACTTCAATGAGATTATAATGTCATTACTATTAATATTGCTTTAAAATGTTAATTTTAGGATAATTTGATTCTATTTGTATGCAAATTTAATTCAACAGGATATGATGATGTATAGTATGAATGAAAAGATTGAAATTGATGAGGGAATGATATGTAAGATTGACATTTTTTATTATGGATTGCTTGAGGAAATGCAAAAGTTTAAGTGTGTGAATGTTTGATATATGCATAATTGATCATATTTGTACCTCATATTTGATGTATTTTTTCTTGATAAATAATACTTTTATTGTATATTTAGTACTTAATTCACTCCAAATGTGTTACAAAGTATAATTGCCATCAAGGACTTAAAGGAGAAGAATTCGGAAGAAAACAAGACATAAAATGAAGATTTAAAGCATAGAAAGGATGCGCAACATGCATTAGTCCATACACATCTCTTAGGTCGTGCAGATTCACAATTTCAAAAGATTTTGACTATACATGCATCAGATCGTGCATCAACTAAAACCCTAGAATTTATTATAAAGGACATTTTTGGAGGCAAATTGAAAGGGACGTACAGAGGTGTTCTAAAACTCTCTGAGGTGACTCAAGGGGCTATTTTGATCTAAAGAAGCGAGAAAACACAAAGAATTCAATGAAAGATCCATCAGAATACAAGATCAAACCTTTACATTACAAGGATGCTTGATATAAGACAACCTGGGAGATTTAGAATTATAAACCCATTATTTTCAATTTGTTTTTCTTTCTATTTTAGTCTAATTTCATGTTTGATCACGTGTAACTACATGTCTTGTTAATATTTAGGTTAGACAAACCCTATATTGATACTTGATTTTATTCTTTTATTAATACAATTGGTTTGATTGAAAAATTGTGATCTGATTACATGTTTTACTTATGTTCTAATAGATCCAGAATATTATACCATAAATTAATTTCATACATAGAGATTGAGAAATCCTTTTTATAACTAGATCTGTCATTATTGGAAGGAGTTGATTGTAACTTTAGAGATAGGATGACATAAATCTTCCATATTAGGGTCAAACCCAATAGGGGGATTCACAATTTGACAAAGTGATCCTGTAAACTTTAACCTAAGTAATTTGGTTGAAAACCTTAGTATTAGTTGTTAATAGACTCAAGTTTAGCTATTAGCATACTATAAGAGTCTCCACGGTCCAATAAATCAACAAAAAAATTGCTTAATAAAAGATCAATATGTTAAGGTTTTAGTGGGATTCAAAACTTAGATACTAATCTTTTGATATCAATAATTTTCTTAGTCCTTTCTTCAGAGAAGTGAATAAGTAAACAAGTAATTTTGGATAAAACAAAATCAATGAAGTAAAAAACATAAGAAAAGTGAATAGGTAAAGAAGGGCAATTGATGAAGGAGGTGAGACTACTTATTCATAAGAGGAATTCAATACCAAATGGAAAACATCTCAAGCTATAGACCCAGTTGATAAGAATTAGATCATTAACTAAAAAGTGGAAGCCACACTAGGAAGCAGGAGGAAACCTGAAAGGAAAGATAGGGGTAAGGTTCAAAGTAGCCTAATACAATAACTTCTTTCATGTCTATATAACATGAAATGTAAGGTGAATCAACTCTCCTAAAAAGCATCATGGGTTTTTTTGACTTTTTTAGAACTCAAGAAAACCAATGTTGGTGGGTTTAATTGAGATGAAAAATAAAGAACGCAAAACTAAAGGGAGCGTTTAAATTTTTTTGGAAATCTTAGACCATTATAACAAACCATTAACCATACTAATGGAAGAATCATAATAGCTTACAATCCAAAGGTTTGTTAAGAGTAATCAATACTAGGTATTCAACTCAATTTATTCATATAAGAATTGGATCAATCCACAACACAAAAATTCCTAGCATTGTACAGAATTTGTTTTTCAATAGGCTATTGTACTCATATGAGATTGAAGGGGATAATTTAAACTTGAGTTATCAGAATTATGAATTTAGGAATTGTCTTAACAAAATTAGTGCAATTGACTTAAAGAATGATGGAAATTAATGTAATTGGAGTAATAAATAGCAAAAGAAATAGCTAATTAGGAAGAAGTTAGATTGAGTTAAGGTGAATGATTTATCACTAAGCTAAGCTCCAATAAGCAAAGCTCACTTCAGGTCACTCACTGAGATGATTATAACTTAAAAATGCAATTTGTAATAAAAAAGATCCTTTTTTATATTCAACTGCTACTTAATTAATATGGAGACATGTCTAAAAGCCCTATCTAAAGGATTACAAACAATTAATGAGGGATATGAAGCCTACAGATGCATGACTTTAAACTATTAAAGAGGAATTAAAGATTTTGAATAAAGGGGTAAGCAACATAATAGGAAACATCCAAAAAGAGATAGATGTGAAGCCTACAGATGCATGACTTTAAACTATTAAAGAGGAATTAAAGATTTTGAATAAATGGGTAAGCAACATAATAGGAAACATCCAAAAAGAGATAAATGATCTAAATGAAGCTAAAAGTGACCTCTATGTTGATCTAAACAGTGAAAACTTGAACTAGAAATAGAAAAACTATAATGATGAGACATATATAAGCTCTGGAGATTCACTCATCTCTAACTAGACAAAGATCAAGGATGTAATAGTTAAAAGATGGGGATAGAAACAAAAGCTATTTTCATAATACAATCCTAATAATAAAGAACACCAATAAGATAAATTCATTATCCAACACTAATAAAAGAACTTGTAGCATACAAGTTGAGTTGAAGAGAATCATTTTTAACCACTTTAGAGATATAATTGGTAAACTAACTAGCAATGTTTCTTCCTTACATG
This sequence comes from Erythroxylum reticulatum, assembly GCA_025504915.1. NCBI lineage: Eukaryota > Viridiplantae > Streptophyta > Magnoliopsida > Malpighiales > Erythroxylaceae > Erythroxylum > Erythroxylum reticulatum. The sequence continues at coordinate 25,654,091 of JANSVA010000007.1, read as the reverse complement.
AACTTAAAACATTTATACCTAGCTTAATCAATAATGAACACATTGAATGGTTATATAAGCCATTTAACATAGCATAAATAAAAATAGCTTCCTTGATCTTGAATCCTAAAAAGTAAGATTTAATGGCATTAGTGCAATATGTTTTTAGAAAACATGGCATCTTATGGGAGATTGTATCTTATAAGTCATAGCAGAACTCCTCTCATAGGGTAAAATGCTCAAGTGAGTGAATAAAACTTATATTTTCCTCATTCTAAAGAAGTCTAGTCACTCTAACTTACAAAGTTATAGGTATATATCATACTGTGATGTGTTCTATAAAATAATATCTAAAATGATGGCTGCCTCTTTCTTTTTTTTCTTTTCCTTTTCCTTTTTCTTTTCTTTTTCTTTTCTATTTTACTTTCTTTCTTTTTATTTTCATTTTAAAATTGAAAGAAGCTATATCAACAAGAGAATTTCATTGATATCACATAAAATAACATCCCAATAATTATAACCATCCTACACATATGCTTAACCCCACACTTATACTCTTATACATCCACAATCATCAACAATCAACAAATGCTCCACTAGATTTAAGGCTTATGTAGGACATTTCATTCAGTTTAAAGTATGTAATGTGGTTGGCACCCAAAAAAAAGCAAATGAAGCTCAAGGAAGCTTATCAAAAGGAAAATTATATGAATAGGTAGGCTATTTGTTTTATGTAGCTTATGAAATAAAGAATGCCTATATCATTTTTGTGTTAATATATATGATAAAAATGTGGTCTTAAATAGAAAATCAAAGCAAAATCATTATGTACATATCATGAAGGTCACAAATAAACAAAAGATAATAAGACTAATATCAATGTGCTAGCCTAATATGGCTCAAAATCTCACTAGCTTATGTCTACCACTAATTTCTACTCTTTTAAAGATAATGTACATTGACCAATCACAACAATAGAAGTACATGCTAAAGTTGCTAAGGATTCTTCTAGTCAATTCATTCTCTAATTATAACTATATATTCCTAAAAGTAATGGAAAACAAGAAAATGTTTATTTGTTTGTTTTCTCTCTCTCTCTCTCTTTGACTGAAAACTTAAAAACAAGTAAAAACAAACAACTGCAAACACACATGCATATAACAAATAAATGCAAAAATGTAAAAGAGAAGAAATTAACTTCCCTTGGGTTGCCTCCCAGGAAGCACCTTTGTTTAGTGTCGCTGACTCGACTCCATGTTGTCCTTACATGATGAAATTATGATCTTCTGGTATCACAATACGCGCTCTCTCCACGTGAGGTTGTTTAAGCTAGGGCCTAATTTGATGATCATTCAACTCTAGCATCTTCCCTATCTTCAATTTTCCAATCTTTACTAATCTTAGCACTTTTAGAATATCTAGAATGTCTCTTCACCTTTTTCATCCTCATTTAATTCCTCTAATTTTCTATGTAAAGGTGAAGGATTAATATTAAAAAAAATAAGGGACTCAGCATTTACCTCTAAGTTAAATGATATTTCGGTTTTTACTTCGAACTCCTTCTTCATTTCTTTGACACAAGTAATTCCTTGAGCAGTTCTCTCAAGATTCTTAAGCTCCTTCTCACTTTGTAAGGCCTTTGCACTAATGTCTTTTAAGTACATCTCAAGTTGAGATAATTGCGCTTCTTTGCTTTTTGATGTTAAGCGATTGATAACTTCTGCTAGTTGGCCCACATAGCTTGCTAAGTTCTCAAGTTTAAACGTTGTATCTTGATGGAATTGTATCATATCCTCCTGGAACTGTTGTAATTGCAAAGTATTAGCAGCAACAAGATTTACTAATTCTTCTAGAAATGTGCTTGAGTTTTGCTACCACTCTAAATCTTGAAAGTTAGATCAAAATTGTCTTTCCTCCTACTCAAATTGTAAAGTGTTAGTAGCGGCAATATTAATTAGTTTTTGTAGAGATGGACCTGAGTCATAATAAGAAGCTTCTGGTCTATGCAGGAATTGTTATGTGTCTTGCATACTATCAAGGAAGCAATTCTAATGATTATCCTATCTATAACTAAAGTTTGTATGATCACTCCAAATACGGTTATAAGATTAGGAATATGAGTTATAGAAAAAAAACTACTTTCTTCCATACAATTCTTTTTTTTTTTCTCAACACACAAACACTAAACAAAAAAGTGAAAAGATCAAGAAATAACTAAAAAGAAACTAATTAGAAACAAATATATACAAAACATCAATTAAAATCAAGAACAAAAAATTAAAGCAACATATTCCCTGATAATGGTGTCAAAATTGGCGTAACATGTCATAATACTACTCAAAATAACTAGACCTAAAACTATAACAGTGGTGAGTTTAGGTTGATATGACAGAGAGAGTGTGTAAAGCTTTTAAAATGAAAAGAATCAATGTTTAAGTTTATGGAGGGGAGGTTTGGTCGTTTTCAAATAAAAAAATAAAATGAAACTAAACTAACAAAAGCAAATTAAATCAAACAACCTAAAAATGATGAAAGTGATGAATTCGTTAAGGACCTGGTTATCAATTCAATATCAACCTACACACGGTTAAACATATTTTATTGAATTGTTGTTCATATGCCTCTCCTAGAAACTATTAATCGTAGGTTAACAATAAGCTCTGTTAACCTCAATTTTCCTTTAGGTATTGTTTAATTAAGAAGAACTCACACTACTCAAAATAAATAGACCTAAAACTATAGTAGTGGTGAGGTAGGTCAATCCCACAGAGAGTATGTATAAAACTTTTGAAATGAAAAGAATTGATGTTTAAGTTTATGGAGGGAGTTTGGTTGTTTTCAAATAAGAAAATAAAATGAAACTAAACCAACAAAATCAAATTAAATCAAACAACCTAAAAATGATGAAAATGATGAATTCATTAAGGACATGGTTATCGACTCAATCTCAACATATACACGATTGAACACATTTCTTTGAATTGTTGTTCATATAACTCTCCTAGAAACTATTAATTGTAGGTTAACAATAAGCTATATTAACATCAATTTTCCCTTAGGTCTTATTTAATTAAAAAGAGCTCTTTAATTAAACCTAGCTATCGAATAACCTAGAATAAGATCTCTAGATTTAATTGGATAACTGCATTGCGAATTAGGAGAACAAATTAATCAAGGCAACAACCCCACAAGCTCAGGTCATTTAACCTAGGCTATGTTATCCCTAATGATTCAAAACCATTAATCTCCATAAAAGAATCTCAACATAATAGTTTTAGATTATATTGAAAAGCTAGTAGTGGGTTCTTACATAAAAATAATCAAATAAAGCATTTAATCATTTTCACAAAACACTCAAACATTAAACATAAGCTAATATAATTAATCCCGAAGAGAAAGAACAACAAACAATGAGAGAAATGCTTAATCTGGTTTTTTGATGTCGATATCACCTCCAAACTGGCATCAGGAAGCTATCCCTCCATAGGTCACCAAGGTTGTCAACCTTTGCCTCTCTTCATCCTCCCGAAACCCTTACAGCATTTCCCCCAAACAATTCATAACATTTTTCCATAAAACGATGTATTTATACCAAAAAGTAAGGTTTAGGACATCTGACAGTGTCTCACGGCCATGAGTGGGTGTCTTGTGGCCATGAGACACTTTGCATGGGCATGAAATGGAATGTCACGTGCATGAAAAGCATGTCATAGGCGTGACACCCCTCTCACAGCCATGACAAATTTGTCATGCCTATGAGATACATATTATGGCCATGACTTGTAATAATCTTCATTCCTTTTGGTATTTTCTTATCTCCTCTTGCTCTAATCCTTCTCGTTCTTACTGCTTAAAGACAATTTAGTGAGAATCTTCAGAAATAGCTCAAAAATAGTGCTTTCAACTCACTTTAGCTCTTTTTCTTTAAAAATGTACCTAAAACCATATATGAACTAAAGTGAGTATCTTAAGCCTTTTCGTATCATTAATCACTAAATGTTATTGAATAAATATATAATTAATTACTGCCAAATTAAAAAGTACCTTAAGATTAATTAGAAATCTAAGTTAGGGAACATTCATTCATATGAGGAGCATAAGAGACAATATTCTCTTGATGTAAGAATTGATCAAAAACTATCATATAAACAAAGCCCTAAGGATTTGAACAATGAAAATGGATTGACTACGTTAAATGGGGGTTTAGCTTTAATGCAATGGAAGTTCTTATATATCCATTACAATGTATCAAGTGGATAAAATTTTGTATTATAAACACTTTTCTTAGCATCTTTGTTAATTGAGGACCCACAAAAATATTTAAAGAAGGCAATAGACTAAATAGCCTTATTCAGCTTGAATCTTAAAAAAGCACTAAAACTTAATGGGATTAATGCAATATTCTTTTAGAAAACGTGGAATCTAATGGGAGATTGTATATAATAAGCTATACTAGAACTCCTTTAACAGTGTAAAATGCTTAAGTAAATGAATATAACTTATATTTTCCTCATTCCAATGAAGTCTAATCACTCTAACTTGTAAAATTATAAGTCTATATCATACTGTAATATGTTCTATAAGATAATCTCTAAATTGATGGATGCCAGATAGAAAAGTACCTTAAGATCAATTTTTAATCCAAGTCAGGGAACATTCATCCAAAAGAGGAGCATGAGAGACAATATTCTCTTGCTGCAAGAATTGATCAAGGATTATCATAGAAATAAAACCTAAGGATTTTTACAATGAAAATGGACACATACAAAGCATTTGTCTTTGTAGATGGGGATTCATTTTAATGCAGTGGAAGTTCTTAGATATCCATCACAATCTATCAAGTTGATTAAATTTTGTATCTTAAATTTTGTTAGCATCTTTATTAATGTAGAACCCACAAAAATATTCAAAGTAGGTAGTGAACTAACTATTTACAAACTGCAATGACGTATTGTTAAGTTTGCTGGAAAGGAACACCAGTAACATGGGGAATTTCAAATTCTACTATAAATGCAAAAATATTAAGCTCAACCATCTTTCCTTTATAAATGATTTAATCATATTAAGTGGAGCGGATGGAAATTCAATGAGTATGCTTATTATAAGGATTAAGTAATTTAATGCTCTTTTAGGTTTGACAGTCAACCAAAATAAGAACAAGATCTATGTTTGAAGTTGCAACTCTAACCAAACAAAACATAAAGCCAACATGGCTAGAGACGACACGTAATCCTAGGCCTGGCCTAATTTGAAAAAGGTTTAGGTTTGACTTAAGTTTATTTCAATTTTTATAACTTCGACACAAGCTTGGGCTTGGGCTTCCTTCGCCCAACTTAACCTAAAGCATATACTCCTATCTAATTTTAAAGTCAATACGGTGGTTCACAAAAATACTTGGAGTTGTTAACTAAGAGGCTTTTCCTTAATAGTGGCAAATACACTTGAATACAATCCCAATCCAACCAGAGAAGACTCGGTTATATGGGCAATATATAGCTTTAGTCAATTTTCTAATAAAACACCATCCCCCCTAAAGATTGCATAAAGAAAGCTAGTTTAAAATCATAGTTGTAGCGTTCTTTGTTTGACAATGAAATAGAGATTTATGACTCAAGATAAACTATAGGTAATTATAACCATAATTAATTGCTCCTTTTGGCACCAAGAGTCATAATCCATTAAACACTTCTTTTTAAAATGAAGCTACAAAGTACAAATTTGGAGGTAGGCTCTACAATTATGTGATCAACAATGTGTAAAAGATGATTGAGAAAAATTCATAAAATGGGCAAACAAGATCAGGTTTAACTCTAAAGGTGAATTAAAACTATTGAAGATCACATTCAACTACTATATCTATATGAATTGAAAGGAAATGAACCTAAAAATCGTCTAACAAACTCAGCTGAATATCCACAACCTGAAAGCTAATATGTGGAGTTAGATTAGAAAAAGATGTTCTGGAAAAAGGTATAAACAAACAACTAAGTATACAAATGGTATAAAAAAAAAAGTGTGATGATTGAAGGGAACTTACATTATAATCTAATGTGAGGATGAAGTTAATTTGAACATGTTATTCATATGTTGCCTCCACTGTTTATTTTGGTTTTGAATGTTATATTTGGCTGTGTTTGGTGAATGAAGCATCAGCTACTTTTTAGCTGATTCAAGGCTTTCAAATGTCTGATCATGTCAAACAGCTGAAATTCTTGTTTGGTAAGAACATGAAAAAGTAGTTGTTTTATCTCAAACAGCTAAAATTTGAAAAACTACACAATAATAGCATTTTCATATAAAAGCTGATTATATACAAGTAAAAAGTCAATTACACCCTCCTAAATAAATAAAGCTATACATTAATTAATTTTTGCAAGTCAATTTATGCCTAATTACAATTAATTAATTATAAGGCATAATTGAATTATTATTAATTATGCTATAGTGCCATGCATGACACTATAGCATAATTGATGCATGACACTGTAGCAAAATTAATTATTATAAATAGTGTCATGCATCGCACTATGTTATGCTTAAAAATTATGCATGAAACATTTATATTTTTTTGTAAAATTTAATTTTTTCTATTTTTATTATTGTCAAATTTTTAATTTTTGTGAAATTAAATATGTAATCGTGACCTTATAAATTTTTAAGCTATGTCCTTATAAGTCATTTTTAATTTATTAAATAATAAAATTTATACATATTATATGAAAAATTCCTAATATGATATAACTCACTACATCATTCATATTAATAGAAAATTTGACTTTGGATTATTATCATTATTATTATTATTATTATTATTACTACTACTACTATTACTACTACTACTACTACTACTACTACCACCACCACTACTACTACTACTACTACTACCACCACTACTACCACTACTACCACTACTACTCCTACTACTCCTCCTACTACCACTACTATCACTACTACCACTACTACGTCTACTACTACTACTACTACTACTACTACTACTACTACTACTACTACTACTACTACGACTACTACCACTATTACTACTACTACTACTACTACTACTACTACTACTACTACTACTACTACTACAACTATTACTACTACTACTACTACTACTACTACTACTACTACTACTACTACTACCACTACTACTACTACCACTACCACTACCACCACTACTACCACGACTACTATCACCACTACTACTACGACTACTGCTACTACTACTACTACTCCTACTCTTACTACTACTACTATTCCTCCTCCTCCTCCTGCTACTCCTCCTCCTCCTCCTCCTCCTACTACTACTACTACTACTACTTCTACCACTACTACCACTACTACCACTACTACTACTACTACTACTACTACTACTACCACTACTACTACTACTACTACTACTACCACCACCACTACCACTACTACCACTACTACTACCACTACCACCACTACTACTACTACTACCACCACTACTACTACTACTACTACCACTACTACTACTACTACTACTACTACTACTACTACTACTACTACTACTACTACTAGTATTATTATTATTATTATTATTGTAGTATACAGAATTAATTTTCTTCTTATTAAAATATGAAGCTACTCTT